>JAPTYQ010000030.1:30064609-30076903 GCA_029814465.1 Ostorhinchus cyanosoma | reverse complement strand
AATGACATATCCTATTAAAACGGGCAATTGCTAATGTTAGAAACATACAAACATGAAAGAGTCAACAAAAAGATCTGGAGTATGTTGAAACATGAAAATATGTCACTGATTGCGATGTAAATAGAACATGGACCCTTTTCCTTTTTTCTCCTTTTATTCATTTCATAGTGAGTGGCCTCCAGCACTGACATCCATTACCGTCACCACTATGTTTGAGAGTGGACCAAAGTGATTTTCCTCTTAAACTAAAAAGCCCAGAATAGGAAAACCATACACTGACTCTGCAGAGGGACTTTTAGTGACCTTATTTTCAGTGGCCACTGTAGTGGACAGAGGGATATTCATCTGATAGCAATTCAACCATTAGTCTTCAATTTTTTTTTATTTTTTTTTTTACTCACTCTCCCTTTAATGCCATGGCCACAGTTCAGTTGGGCATATCCTTGTCTAAAAAAGGATTCTAGTTTATTATCTAAATTTGTGAGCCACATTTAGCTTAAATCAGAAACACAAAAACACTGAAATCTTCACTTATGTCATAATGTACATTTCTGTATTTGTTAAAAAAAAATCTGCTGGGCAAGGACAAGGTTTAGGAGAGAGGACCAGTTTATCAACAGAATGATGTAAAGGAATCTGGATATTTTCCTTCTATGGTGCATAATGTAATATACCTGATTTTTATTGAAAAAAAATGCAAAATACAGAGGATGATGTGATGATTAATGTGATAAATCATGTACAAAAGGATAAATAGAGAGAAAAATTTATTTGGGAACTGTCTCACTGGAAAAAATGTAAATCTGACCAAGTGTATTTTTGTCATTTCTAGTCCAAATATTTCATCCCACTTAAAATAAGACATAATCACCTAAAGAGGAACTTTTCAGCAAAATATAAGAGCTTATTTTTATACAGATCTGGAAAATCTTGTTTCAAGAAATTTTACCAAGATCATTTTGAATATTGAATTAAACAAAAAAAATCTTGAATTAAACAAAAAAAATCTGCCAGTGAAACAACTGAAAAGTATCTTGTTAAGGTTTCTTGAAATAAGATTTTCCAGATCTATTGTCTAGAAATAAGTTCTTATATCTCACTGAAAACTTACTCTTTAGGTGACTATGTTTTATTTTAGGTGTGATGAGATATTTGGACTAGAAATGACAAAAATACACTAGGTAACATTTAGATTTTGGCAGTGCAACAAATCTTTTCTAGAGACTCCCATGAATATTTCAACAAAACAATACAAAACCACATTGTGTACACATTACAAAAGCCTGGATGAGGAAGAAGATGATGCAGGTTCTGAACTGACGTGATGCAATCCTCACTAGTCCACACAAGACAGTGCATGGAGAGAAAGAGATTTGTGACATTGAACATACCGTCTTGTTTCACACTTTAAGACTTGTTTGGAAGACAAATATGAACAAAATTTTTCCTTTAACTTTTCATTGCTTCATATCTTCACTCCCTGAATGTCCTTCAGATGTTGTGAAAAGGAATGACAGCTTTACAAAAATAGTAAATGCTACTGTTCCAACTTGTTCTCACATGTGCTACAGACTTGAATGAGGGAAGTATAATATTCTTCTGTCTGCAATGAATTACATGTCAAAGCCAATTTTAATACCACTGAATTTTTTTATATTTGCATTTTCCATACTGTCCAACTATTTTGCATAGATTTCTATAAAATCACCCTAAAATAGACCTTACATGAATAAGAAAAACATGTAATAGCACTTATTTCAACTCTGATTTGTGATATGATACATTCAGTTATAACAGTGATGCTAACTGAGGGGGTGGACTTGTCTACACTAACAAATGGATAAGTTTTTTATCAGTGGCACATGTATTCCGAACAACCTTGAGTTCATTTTTTTCCCTCTTTTTAATAAAATCACATGCTCTGAGGCTTCGAGAATGAGTCAGTGTTAAAAAGGGCGCAGCACCTAGTTCTGTTAAAGATATCAGTAAAGTGCACACACTATAATCAGAGCCCAGTGGAGAGCGGCTGTTTCCAATGGATACAGAATTGAAATCAAGTGGAAAAGAGAGGGGGATATTTGATTCATCCATAACCTTCAGCTCTCTCGGTCTTTATCTTCCCATCCCAGCGTGACATTGTTTAAAGAAAAGCTATGCAGGTGGGAACAAAAGCCCAGCTCAAGGGAAACATCTGATGGCCTAAAGGGGTCAAGATTATGGATGGAAACAATTAGAGATTAGAAAACAACATTTGCATTGCTGCAAATAACTATGAGGGCCCAGTTTCCATTTTACTGTAAAGGTCCTTTTTAAAGTGTCGGTGGTGGGGGGGGCATCCTACTTATTTCCACTTGGCATTTCCATGTGAAGAGCAGAGTCATTGAACTGTGGACCAGCAAATATAATTAAAACAAAATATAACAGTGGTCAGGCAAGGTCTTTCCATTTTTTCAATATGAAAAGAGGCGAGTTCTTGTGTTGAACAGTAGAATTCATTTATACGGAACTTTATTTAATTCTGTCAGTTTATAAAATGCAGCTGAAAAGACTCATTATTCAGATAGTTACCATTCATTATTGAATTTATGGCCATAAGCTCCTCTGTCATCACGCTTTTACATCTAATTGATTCACAGAATGCGTCAATACAGAGCATACTGTAGTGTCCCACCTGTTTTTTTTTATTTTTTTATTTCCATACATTAGTACAGCTCTTTGCGTATCATTCCTTTTACAATTATTTAAAGGACAGTTTTAGTTGATACCATCAGGTCCAGCCCTAAACAGATCAAGGTTTCAAGTTGGAGTTTTTTTTTTTTTGTTTTTTCAAAAGAAGTTTAGATTTAAATGAAACTTTCATAAAGATATAAACATTGCAGTTGACTTTACTCCACAAACTCCTTTCGAAATCCTGTTAATATCCAGGTTTTTCATCGTGTTCAAAAATAGGTGTGTATTTCTCTTATAGAATAGAAATGTGGGATTTGCTTTTGGGAATCACTCTCTACTATAGACACTGGATGGATAATGGCATTTCCAGAGTATCCTGATGACAAGAGAAAAATCATAATTCAGAATATCTAAGCTGAATTTCTTGGTGTTATTATCACTGACGATCTCAGCTGGCACTTAAACACCAGCATCATTGTTGAAAACTCACTGCAACAGCTTTTCTTTCTGCACACATGAGCCTGTAAAGACCCAGTGTCACTTTTGTGGTAGTTCCGAAATGAATTTTTCTCTAGATTTCACCTTTCTTAAGTAATTCATAATCATTTATTCTAATATTATCCTCTGTATTTTGTACTTTTTGAGTGAAGAACATGTATTTTCCTACATTTAATTCACTGACGATGTAGATCTTCGTAAAAGCTCAGAATAAAGTTGAGGGTAATTGTTTCAAAAACAGAGAAAACTGAAGAAAAAGTAAATTTTTCAGCAAAAATATCAATAACTGGATGCAAAACAAGTGTGTCATCTACTGTCATTGATCCAACTCTATTGGCCTCTGAACATCCAAATGGGTTATATCTGATGACCATGAAAAGATGACAAACTGCATTTTCCACCAGTTATTTGCATGGATTGACAGAATTAGTGGGTCAGAAGTTATAAAATATTTTAGATCAGTAGATGGTTTTGGTCACCGGTGGCTGTTTGCGTCTTTATGGGTTAAAGGAATTTACTTCAAACTGACAGATTTGATCGCATTTTTATCATTGCGTGATTGAAAGTATACCAACCTTCTCGTTTACAGTGTGGTTTTTAATCTAACTGTACAGGATGGAAAATCCCTAAACACAGTCGTCCATTTCGCCTGCAGAACCACTGGTGCTGACCTGCCAGACCTTGATGTCATGTATGGCTCCAGGCTTCTATCCTGTGCCTTAGGTTTTGTAAATGACCCGAGTGTTCACCCTGGCGTTGGCCTTTTTGTTGTTCTTCCATCCAGCAGACGCTATCGCTCTATCAAATGTTCTACCTCTGGGTCTGCCAATAGTTTCTTTCCCAGTGCTGTGCGTAGCCTTAACAACTCCATATCACATACTTAACAACATATGGTGTATGTTTTAGTTTTGTACTTGAGCATAAATAACACATTTTATACTCATGCACTTTGTTCAAATGAGTATCGGTCGATCTATGGGGACACCGGTCTTTTTATCACTTTTATTTATGTAATTGTTCCCTTTTTTTTCCCTTTTTAGCTCATTGACTGTCTTTTATGTATCTTTATGCTAAGCTGATGCAAATCGTTTCCAATGCAGTTTTTCTGCAAATGGCACATAAACTGATTTGGATTCTGAATTTGCTGAATATAATGCCTTTAAATGTCATGTGCTGCCTAAAGTTTTCCAGAACTTTTTTATATTGTCTTCTGTTATTCACAGTTATTCTACACAATATTCAAGTCAATTTTATCTTCCTTACCGTTGAATGTCTGTCAGTCAGTATTCTCGCATCTTTGGAAAAGTCTTATGTCCTGAACTTCAATCAACATCGTCTTTACCATTATTTAAAAAGCACCTGAAAAAGACTCTAATTGATGAAAAATCATAAGGCTGTCTATTATATGATTTGTATTTGATGATTTGTAATTGGATTTGTATTTTTATTGTTTTTACTTTAGATCATTATTTCAGTTATATTGTAATTGCAATTTTTTTCTTTTTTTTTTTCTTTTTCTTTTGTTTTTTTCTCCTGTGTACTGTTTATTTTCAGGGAGGTATTCACATAAGCCTCTTTTGGCTTCCATCCTCTCCTGCACAATGATGCTAACTGTTAGTAAATTGTGTTTCTTTTTCTTTGCTGTATAATTTGCAAATAAATAAATAAAAGTATGATATCGAAGTACAAGTAAATGTATTCATTGATGTCAGAACAAGAGGAAGTGACAGTTACGACTATAACATTTTAAAGTTAGTGCTGGGTAGGAGGTTAAAGTATAAATATGAATATTTATTTGGGAAAATGGAGCCTTCAGAATAGTGCTTTAGGTTCTGGAGCTGCCTGACATACTGAGGGAAATATTGTAACAGAGGTATAGTAACTTTTAGTCTACTATAGACGGGATACAGTGAGATTTCAACATGAACATAATGGGCTCCTACCTAGAATAAATGATGCTTGTCATTACTAGTTAACCCTTGAACCCCTGAAATATCTGTAGTGAGTGTTCTGAATGTATGATTCATTTTAAATATTCATAAACATTCAACCATTTGCTCATCAGGAAACATTTGAAAACATGCTGATAGAATAGACCTTGCTTTTTCCATAGACATCTGAGCATGCTCAGTGCACCCCCACTACCTGTGTAATGGGGGGTGAAACACAGAACAGTTTTTTTTTTTTATGTTGTTTCCAGTGTTGTTGTGATTTCCCTTTATTTTATTTATTTATTTATTTATTTTTTATTTTTTTGCTGTGTTTTGACCGTGTAACTGCTTTTTAGAATTCAACCAGGTGCAAAAAAGCAGCTGGACTGATGTAGAAAAAAAAACAGCCTCAAAACAATAACTACTGGGTCAAAATTCAAATACTTGTTGTTCAGTGTGTTCCAAATTCCCAGTTCATGTTCAACATCCTACCAGATGTTAAAGTATAAATATGGATGTTTCATATCTGGGCAAACAGAACCTTCAGAATAATGCTTTAGGTTCTGGAGCCTAAAGCACTCTTAGTGATGTACATTCTGGGTGCCTTATTTTGTAAAAACTTGTCAAACTTCAATTTCTCTCTTTGTCTTTTTCTGTTATTCTTCCTGTTTTGAACCAAAAAACAAAACCACTGAAGAAAAGGAAGACAGACACATACTCAGCAGCTTTAATGGCACGTTTACCTGAAATAATGTCTCAGGGGTTAAAGGACTAACTAGATATAGTGATTTCAGAATAATAACTCCAATTTTACATTGAACTCTAGTTCAATATTGTATTCACATGTCCCTGAATGCAAAGGAAAGACTCACTTTGCAAGAAGTGTTAATGAGTGTTAACTATTACTTTTACTTTTCTGCTGATTCCACAGCTACAGCCCATTTAACATCTTCAGAAATAAACCTTGAAAAGGAGGCTTTAGTGCTTTTGATTAAACACAAGCAACCCCCCCCCACCCCTCAGTCCACCTCTACTTCACATTATAAGAGTTTAACTTTTGCAACACTTTTACAACGTGCTTACTTATTGATTCAGAATTATAGTCGAACTGGGCTAAACTGGTTTAACCATAAAGACAAAAAATCCACAGCTGAAAAAAAAATCTACTGATTAAACAGTTTAATACCTGTTCATCCACCAATCCTATCAATATATGTAAATAATGGTGTAAAATACGGTTTGTCATCCATTCATGGTCATCAGATCTGACCCATTTGGACGTACAGAGGCTTCGTAGTTACCGTGGAAACACCATCATCTTCTACAACATTGATTCAGCAGTAAAATCCATAAAGTTGGATCAATGACAGTGGATGGACACACTTGTTTTTATGTTCAGTTATTAATATCTTTGCTGAAAAAGTCACTTTTTCTGCAGTTGTCTCTGTTTCTGATATAATAACCCTCCACTTTATTCTGAGCTTGAATGAACATCTACATGATCAGTGAATTAAATATAGAAAGTGCATGATTTTCAGTGAAAAATTGCAAAATGTAGAGGATAATATGATAATAAATGGTAGTAAATCATTTAGGAAAGTTTTGAGTTGGGAGAAAAATTCATTTGGGGACTAACACAAAAGTCACAATGGGTCTTTACGGGTTAAATTGTTTGTGTAAAGTAAAGTCATCCTACAGAGAAAGCTTTTATTGATCAGAATCATAGTCACTGATGTAAAGTCATCCGTGGTAGGACAGAGTGATGTGGCATATGAGCAGTACTGAAGAGATTAGTGTTACCTGAGAGCTTTTAGGGTACGATGATATATAGTATTTTTGCGTTTCAGTTGGGATGTATATACTTCAGGTTACAGATAACTGGTACTGTAAGACCTTATTATAGGAGCTGATATTAAAGATATGCTCAATAGTTAAAGGTGCAGGAACTGAAGTTGGGGTGAAAAAGACACCAACATTTGGAAATCCACACCTTCCCTCTGCAGATCTCTCCTCTTGGTCAAAATTAAAAGACTCAACATAAATACAGATCACCTGATATCATTACATAGTCTACTGCTGTAGAAAATAAGAATAGAGGCTTCGAGTTAAGTCTGTTCTTCCAGTAGAGCGATAGAGCCACAAATCTGATCAGTGATCAGTAATTACAGCCATCAAACCCTCTACCTGTCTAAGGGAAGAAAGAACCTCTGATTAGCTAAACGTCTGCGTTACGGAGTAGATTTTCCACAGCCTGAAAACAATCAGATTCAGGTAGAATTCAGGTTTCCTGTACTTCGACTACTTGAATTACAATATGCTGAAAGACAATGTTGGAAATGTTTCTCAGTAAAACCAAAAAACTAAAGCACTGCAGCGTTAAGCTGAGTTTTAACGATGTTAGTGACAGTGTAATGCTACGTTCCAGGCAACCCATAATCTGTTTTTTTCCAACCTTTGACCAGTGAAAATGTACTGGAATGGCGGTCACACCCATGACTTCCCACGCGTGAACTCGTACTAGATCCATGTACTCCCAGTTCTGCGCTCTGACGTGACATAGCATCACATGAAACTCCAATAGCGACCCCCATGGATGCGTTGTTTATGCAAATTGTTTATTAAAATAAGCTATTGCTCTGTTATTTATCCACAAATGTTTGGCAGAAAAAGCAGCAACTCTAGCGTTGGCTAATTTTCAGTCCATTGATTGCAAGAATAAATTATTACCAAATACGTATCCAAATAATGTAACATAAAAGGTATAACCTCTTACCTTGTGCATCGTTTTTCCTCATGCTTCCCTCAAAAATTAAGCAAAGAGCAAACACCTCTGGGATAATGACTGTAAATGACAGACTGAAATCGCATTGTATGTCACACCAGTTCATATGGCATTCGGCATGCTGTACGTATGCATTTTGATCCTTTCATGTGTTATGCAACGCTATTTGAAAAAGAAAGATCTCCAGTTTACATATCCGTAACCGCTAACCCTAAACCTAACTCTAACTCTAAACCTAACTGCTAATCGTGTGGTATTTTACATGGTATGAACATACACATGGACAGCTTATAATGTGTACAGATAACACAGCAAATAAAAGTGACATGTTATCCTTACGCAATTCATGATATCACATTGGTAAATGAGCATGAGCCCCGTAGGGTCCGCCATGCTGGTTTGTTCACATCTCTCTACCACCATTCCTTGTGCTCAGGCAGTTTGTCGTGACTTATCTGGAACGCTTTGACACATACTTTACATTTTAAAAACATTAGGTGTTGCACAATATTGTATCGAGGCACACTGACTACTTTATTGGGACAGTTATGCAGAGTCATGTGACATGTTAGAGTGTTGCTGAGTCATGTGATGGTGCGCTACTTTGCACATTGAAAATATGCATTAAAAGCTAGTTCCTGTTATGTTTTATGTTATTTGACTTATGTTTTGCAGATGGAGGGAGAGTAGCTGAGTTAACTGGTGCAAGAAATATTTCAGTTTGACACCATAACTGAACGGTCTGTGTAGTTGCCATAGAGTCTGTGCTGTTTTACACATGTTTTGTTAATGAAAGATAATAAAACTGGTTTCTAGTTGTAGTACATTGTACGGGGACCCGAGAAGTGGAATCCAAGCTCTCTCTCCTGTGATTACATTCTGCCGAAGCACCACAATATATTCAATCGAATACAATTTATTTTGTGGATCAATGTGGTACAGATTACTGTCCTTTAGAACATGGTGGTGGCGTGAGGCATTCAGGGACATTCATGTGGACACGGTGGGGGACACGGTGAAAGAAATCACAACTCCGTATCTTGTGTGTCCACCATCGGCTTCCTGTAGAGCAACACATCTTCTCATCGAGTTGACAATATTGTCAATTGTGGAATGTTATTCCACTCGTCTTTGAGGGCTACACGGAGCTATGGGATGGTATTTGGAACCTTTCCCACATGATTTGCGATGCATGGTGACATCTGAGGAAAGGTGCTAATTTGAGGTGTTCTTTAATTGTCCCCAGTATAAGGAGTACCTGAATACTGTTAATGCTGTTTGAGCAGCATCTGGACAGGCCACAGCTGTGTTGTGGGTGGAGTCACTGGATCACTGAGCTAGTGTTCACTCGCAGACGTGGACACCAAGTTTGTTAACAAATCAAGAGAATTAACCATGTTTTACAATTATAAGACATCATGAGTACCTTTTGGGCCACACGTCTCATGTTGCACAAATATTGTACATGGTGCGTTTATATTTTTGCTCAGTATATTTTACTTTTCAGCTGTTTAGGTTCAGTCAGAGTCATTTTAGCCTGTCTCTGTTGAATACAGTTGAGTGATGCCTGCATATTGCCGTCCACTCTCTTTTCTCTTGCATGTGTTTGCTTTGGCTGAAACCGTGTGAGCAGTCGTGATGAATGTTGATGTATGTTGGAGAGAATAGTGGATGACAGCCAAAGTGGCCCTTCTGCGAGATGACTCAGGGAACCCGCCAGTCTCTTCCCAAATGATGACATTTGATTTTGTCTGGTGCTTTTTCTTTCTCTATGGCAGGTGCAGAAGCGACAATCAATAGCTTTCTCTTGTTCTCACTTTCTCCCATCGTCGTCCCTTCGCCTCGGTCTTTCCTCCCACCCTGTGAGCGTGTCTGTGCTTTTTTTTTTTTTTCTCCTTCAATCTCTCCAACTCTATTGAGCTCTTATTTTTTCTCATTCTCTCCTCCCTTCCCTTTTTTGTCTCCTGCTCCCTCTCTCTCCTCTCTCGTTTCCTTCTCACCATCCTCTCGCTCTGTCATCCTTGACTCTATGTGGCACATATCTGCGGATAACTAATGATAATGGACTTTGCTCCCTGATGTGGGAATTCTGCAATCAGCCACTCTGCATGACACATTCGTTGATGGCCTTAATTTTCTCAGACTTGAATGCCCCTCAAGATCATCAACAGTGAGAAGACAGAGCACACAAATAAACACTGCTAACAAAGAAAAAGTGATTAATTCTGCCAGTGATAGTGCTCTGTGTTGATGTGGTGGTAATTCAGACAGACTACAACACATACTTGGTGCTTAGTATGCACTGGTTATGTATCCAGCTCATGACCTTCACTGCATGTCATCTGTTGGGAAAAAAAAAAGTACGCCTCGTCTCGAAGAAATGACTACATCATGGCACACTCAAGTGTGACTTTCCCCCCTAAGCAGCGTTCATTAATGTGTCTATGTAGATCTTATTTGTGGTGACTCCAGCAGTTCTTCAGGGGCTGAGAATTAATTCATCAAACACTGATATTTTAGCAGTAATATGTATTTTTGGCTCATGTATATAAGTATTCAGTCACCAAATTATCCACTCCATGAACAACAGCAAATAAACTAATGTAGTGAGCAGCATCCACTTTGATATATTTATAGACCTTTTTCTTATATATGTGCAGCTTTTACCCCAAGAACATGCACATCATATAGAGGGAAGGGTTTACAGGGGTCCTTAGAAATAATACAACAAACCTCAAGTTGTTTTTAACTTGAATTGCGCCGTCCCCCAAAAGGGAGGCAAAAAGGTCTTGTTTTTGGTTCATTTTGTTTGTTTAACACTATAGCAGCAAAATTATTGGTTGAATTCATGCCTAATTTGGTTTGTAGATTGCCAGTGTCCCAGAATAGATGTAAATACATTTTGGGAAAAGTAGGTCAAAGTTCAAATTTTTTAATGGACTTTTCAAATCTTTTTTCTTCTCTCATTCACTTATAATGGGTGAAATTTCAAATGTCTGTAGCAGCAAAATTATTGGTTTAATTCATACCAAATTTGGTGTATCGATTGCTAGTGACCCAGAATAGAATTAGATATTGGGAAAAGTAGGTCAAAGCTCAAATTTTCTATTAATTTTAAAAATATTTTTTTCTTCCATTTACTTATTATGGGCCAAATTTCACATGTCTATTAAAAACATCAATTTTGTTTAAATTTACTTCAGTCTTGGCACATATATAGAGGCAAATGATATGCTGACATCAACACATGCATAGACATGATGACATTAGCTGGATCGATGCCAAAATAACCTGTGTGAGGGGCGGAGTTTGTTGTGCCGTGCACTACTTGTTTCTTATCTATGTATTTTTTTAAAATACATTTTCTACATTAACCCATAAGTCCTAGTGTTACTTTTATGGCAATTCTCAAATGCAGTTTTCTGGTTCTCTCTCTCGCTTAAGTGATTTATCATCATTTATTCTAACATTATCCCTTATATTTTGCTTTTTTTTTTCAATGAAATTGGATATTTTCCTATATTTAATTTATTGATCATGTAGATGCTCATAAAAACTCAGATTAAAGTTGAGGGTTATTATATGAAAAACAGAAAATTTAAGAAAAAGTGATTTTTTTTGTTTTGTTTTTTTCAGTCAAATCTTTCATTAACTGAACATAAACCAAGTATGTCCATCCACTGTCATTGACCCAACTCCATGGGTTGAATTTCACAGGTCCAGCTGGTCCTTTTCGATGTCTCTCTTTTAACTGAATTTTGCTCTCTGGGTCAAACTGGTAGATCCAAGTTTCATCCCTGGTGACACAGCGCTCATCAGGTCTGGACTATGTTGTGTATGATGGTCTTCGTTCTCTTTCACAGTTTGAGCCTGATTAATCCTGTCATTGTCATCTTGGAATATGCCTGTGTCATCATGTTCAGACCCGGTCATTCAGTATATTCAGGTCCACTTGACCTCCTTTTACGGACACAGAGTATTTACTGAACCTAGACCTGACCAACCATCACAACACTGCCCCCACAGGCTTGTACTGTAGGCACTAGGCATGATGGGTAATCACTTAAACAGCCCAGATGACCTTGTTTTCCATTGAACTGTCTACTCTTTATCCTCTATCAAACTGATGCTTAAGACATGAGAATCTACTCACTTCATTAGTTAAAGGATTAAAGAACCTGTGTCCAAATCAAACAAATTAATCACTGCTGTTATTATCCAGTGGAAGACGCCCCCCTCTTCAACAGGGGCTCGCGGGACGGAGCTGGTCGCGCTTCCGCGTCGGCGGTACTGGAGTCTGTTACTCGCGGTTTATTTACCCAGCAGTAGTTGTAATGTGTATAAATGTCTTTAAAATAAATAAACAAGTGACGCTTAGCCTGGCGGGGGGGCAGGTAAAGCCTGGCGGGCCGC
>JAPTYQ010000030.1:30038284-30052721 GCA_029814465.1 Ostorhinchus cyanosoma | reverse complement strand
AACCCAATTTCTTCTTCTTTTCCAAATATAATTTTCCATGTTTGATTTCAATTTTGTATCATATTTGATACATCGGGTCTCAATGCTCAAATGTTATTATTTTTGAACAAACAAAAACATAACAAAAACATGTCTAAGAAATTGGTAATTCCTTTTCAAAATTAACAAAGTTCTGCCCTCTTCCTCATCAGTGACAGTGTTGTAGTGTCACTGGAAAGGCCTCTGGTGAATGAATTCCTCCCCCCTGGTGGATTAGCTGTGTATTGCATGTATGTAATTGTTTACATCAGGTTAAAAAAAATGTGACTGATTATGTAGAGGGGCTTCAAAACTCATGTATCAAATATGATATGTTCGGTGTTACAGGGTTAAAAATGGTTCACTATAGAAAACAGCACTGGGTCTTTATGGATTAAACCATTAAGATCTTTAAATCAAGCGTCTTTGGTTATAAACTCAAGCCTCTGTTTTAGCACTGTGCATCTAAATCAGAGAAGATTTTGAGTGACTAATGTTTTCTTAGATAAAACTTTGGCAGCAGCTGGTGTGCTGGCTGCCAATTAAACCCATTGCACAGCATTTCAGACAAAACAGGAAATGATGCCACTGCAGAAATAGCATCAACTGTTTAGAACAAATGGCAGACTGAGTCCAGTGAAAATGTGAACTATGGCTGAATACAAGAGGAGCTGCTAGATGAGACTGGGAATGGTTTAGTTTAAGGAGGTTTAGTTGATTTGCACATTACAAACAAGACGATTAAATAAATGTTGGCAAATTACATAGATGTCAGAAGCCAAAAACAGCTCATGTGAATACCGCCTCTTAACCCATAAAGACCCAAAAAAACATTGGTGAAACCATCTACTGATCTGAAATGTTGTTCAATTAATCCTATCAATTCATGTAAATAACTGGTGTAAAGAGCAGTCAGTCATCTTTTCATGGTCATCAGATATGACCCATTTGGACATTCAGAGGCTCCGTAGTTACCGTGGAAACACCATCATCTTCTACAACATCGATTCACTAGTAAAAACCGAATGTCAGTGGATGGAGAGGCTTGTTTTTACATTCAGTTATTAATGTCTTTGCTGAAAAAAATAATTTTTTTCTCAGTTTTCTCTGTCTCTGATATAATGATCTTCAACTTTAATCTGAGTTTTGATGAACATCTACATGATCAGTGAATTAAATACGGGAAAATACCTGATGTACACTAAAAAAAATGCAAAATGAAAGGTTAATATAATTAATGGTGATACATCACTTAAATGTTAAATAGAGAATAAATTCATTTGGGAACTGATACAAAAGTAGTACTGGGTCTTTATTGGTTAAATAAAATGTAACAGACTAATCCATATCCAGTCTTCAACATAATTAAAAAAAACAAACAAGACAACTTACATGGATATGCTCTGATACTTAAAAATTGAAATATGATATAAATAAAATAAATCAAATACTAAATATTTTCACTATTTTCTCTTCTCTCATCTCAATAACCAGCTGAATAAAAAAGAATCTGGAGAAACTTCTGGTGTCTGTTAAACACAATGTCCATTTTGAAAAGTTCCATTTAACACATTCAACAATAAAATCAGGCTTCTTTCAACATTTTATTTCGGTTCGTCACTAATCTGAGGTGTCACTATCTGATTTCAGTCACTGAGGTGTGTGTCTCATGTTTCCTGGGATTTCAGTGAGTTGTACAGTAGAAACCACAGGAAGGCAACACAAAAGCTCTGAAACAGTATCTTTCACAGTAAAAGTCTTTCACCCGTTAAATGTTTTATTGCTACTTCTAGTCACAAAAGCGGTATGATACAAAAAAAAAACTTACATTTGTAGCAGGGGCCTTATCGATCCATGCGTTACGTCGCTCAAATGTGATTCTTTAGCTTGAACATCTTCTACTTAAAGGCTCAATGTGTAAGATTTGCTTATGCGTATACAACATTTGCACTGCAGTCTGTACAGGTTTTTATGTTGGCTGTGTTTCTAACCTAATGGTTTCTACTATAAAGGACCAGAACAACATGGCAATGACTATAATGGCTTGCACAAATATCCCAATAACCATCATACAAAAAATATTGAGGCCAAACCAAGTACAGGCATCAATATAATGTTATAAAAAGAAGAAAAAAATGACATTAGGTATGATCTTATATTGTTGAAACTGAGATACAATACAAGTATAAAATGAAAATGTATGATACAATACACAGTCTCACTAATTAGGATCCTTTCAGATCTTTTTAAATAAGGATAATGTAGATGTTCATTGAAGTGTGAGTGTGAAGATTGATCCAAAGAAATGGATATTTTAGTAGTATTTTATTGATTAACAAGAAGTCTGGCACCATGGAGGGTGAAAGTTCTTGAAGCATCTTGCAGAATAATTGTAAATATTAAAGAATAACAGCAAAACAACCCAATTTCCTGAGCTCACAAATATTTATGTCATCAGGTAGCGTTTTATCTCTTTATATGATACTAATTTATGAGCTTTATTGGTTAAATTGCAAAACAAGGAAAAATGAAAAGAGACACAGAGCAAAGTCAATACTTATCAGGCCTGTTATGGAAGAAACACTCCTCGCCATTGGCTGAAAAATATACTGCCCTCATGCTTTCACTGATTATGGAAAGACTGAAGGAGAATCTCACAAATCCCCCTCATGACAGCAGATCTATAGCTGTATATTAGTGTATGAGTTACTGTGTCTCTGGAGGTGGGACAGAGTGGGATCGATCAGTTTCTGCCCTGACATCGATTTTAATGTTGACCTCCTATCAACTTTGCCCTTCAGCAGAGTAAACTAACTGTAAAGGTTCAGGCTGAGTGGGAAACGGTGAAGAGGCGCTGGTCTCGGCGGCACACACACATACACACGTATACAGAGTGTAATTCATTTAATGATTTACAAGAATTGCATCTGTACATCTGCAGAAAAAGATAAAAACAACTGGAACACATATGTATCTGGAATTATTGTATGGCATGTAGATAAACTAATCAGTTTTATGGGCGTACTATTGTTGTGATGTACATGAGGCTCTAACATAGACCTGGGCATTGTACGGCCCTAACCCTGACCCTGACTAGCCCGCATAAGGTCATTGGCAAATTAAAAGTCAGTATCATCGTTAAATATATTTATTCAACATGCAATATATTTATTTAATGATCATTAAGCTCCTGTTATGCTGTGTCGATATATTGTTATGTGTTGCTAGGTGTGTGTTTTTATGTCTAGTCACTTTTATTCTGTCTTAGATACTTTCATTTAGTTATTTTTAGCTTAGTTTAAGCTACATTTAATTTTTTTAGCTACCTCTATTTTGGGTTTAATATTTGTTCTCTCATGTTAAACTTGTTCGCACTGATCTGAAGAGCACCTTGAACTTCATCATGTTGATACCTTGTGCTAATAGGATTATCCATCCATCCATCCATAAGCACAGCATTGCTTTTTTTTTGAAAGATCTGAAAAATTTAAATTTTTTCGCTGCATTTTTCCAAAATATTAGAAATATGCACCTGCTATTGGGGAATGAACAAAAATAATTGTATTTAAATACAGTTTTAATGAGAGATTTTAACTTTGCAAAACTTGACTAAATGAAAGTGTTACTTTTTTTTCTTACACTCCACATTCCTCAATCTATTCAGCAATTCTAGCCTCATTTTAAAAGGAAAAAACCTGTTCTTTAACTTTCTTTTTATTTCCCTTCAGCTGTTTTCTAAGATTAAATTAAACCAAACAGCCAGTGAGTCATCATTTCAGGAGGTTAAAGTTATTTGCTTAAAAGTTAGCTGAGAACATGAGGGTTATAGGATTCTCTGAAGTATTTGAAACTCACCATCCTTACATTTTAATTAAGAGGAGAGAGACGTCTTATCTCGATAGTAATTAATAGGAAAGAACACAGTTTCTGCTCTGCAAAATGAAAAAGATGTATGCTTATGTAAGTGTGTGTGTGTTTAAAAAAAAAAATTAATAGACTCTCCACCCACTCAGTCCACTTATCTTTTTCTTTCCCTATGGCTGTTTATGGTATTACTCTTTATCAGATGCCGAAGGGGAAATATATTAAGAGTTTCACTCCTGAAATATTGCAATTTCCCTTAGAAAATAGTAAATGGTCCATACAATTAACATTCCCACTTTTATAGTTCAGTAATCACTTTTTGTTCCCATTCACATAGTTTTTGTTTGAACATTGGGAGGGATGCATTCAGTGGGAGTCTAAGGGGGTTCGTTCAGTGTTAAATCATTTCCTGCATTCTGGTGAATTTTATTAACTAATTTATGCCATGAATGTATAGTGGAAATGTGTTTATTATAAGGGATAGCACAAATTAAACCACCAGGTAAAAAGAATCTACAGTACCATGCTGTATCAGATTGTAGATGTATTCTCCTGTACCATAAGAGCCCTAAAAATGTCCAAAGTGGGACAAAAAGTGTCTACACAGGTTTTCTTATTAAAGGTACTAAGGACAAAAAAAAGGTACTATGAGGACTATCTGAAGTGGATTGCAGCGACACCTTTGGTCGTAATCAGTGTTTTTCCAGGACAAAGTCTCTGCTTCCCATGAGTTCTAGCAACTACTATTGTAAGGACATATGCTGCCTTCACGTACTATCGGGAAGATGATCCTTTCAAATCATAAGTGCGTTGTGTTCAAGTGCTTTTGTTGTCAAAGTAAAATAAAAAAAATGGCTGACATAATTTATCATAACCTGCTATGTAACAGTTTGGACATGTTAATTCAACTGCTAAAGCCTTTTTTTCCATTCATTCATCTTCTAAATTTTATCCTTGAGAAGGTTGCATGAACATGTATATACACTGGTATACTGTATATAGATATGAACAACCAATTATCGTCACATTCACACCTATGGGCAATTTAGCTGAATTAATCAAGTTATTAATGCATGTCTTTGTATCCGGAGAGAGCCCAGACACAGGGAGAACATGCAAACTCCTACTTTTTTTTTTTTGAAAATTGTGTATACTATAAATATGCAAAATCATCCGCTAAAAGCAGCAGAATGCTTATAAAAGCAGCGTCTATCATTTATGATTAATCCCTCATTGCTCTCCGCCATGTTGAAAAGGTCAGAGGTTATTTTCAGCTCAGCAACTTGTACATCCACGTTTGCCCAGTTCTACAGTGTAAAATACGACATGATGGGGCTTTAAGATGCCATTTTCAAGTTCATAAGTAGTATTTACCATAATTCCCATAGCACATGAAGGCAGCAATAACTCTGACCAAGGTGTGCATTAACTTTGAAGCTAATTAATGAAAAGTGGATCTTTACAACTCTGCATTTCTTTTTTCAAGACACCAACACAGAGATTGTGTAAAATGTTGAGGTTGTCTCAAAACTTTTTTCCGCAACTGTATACCTGTCTAGAAGGAAGAGGGCAAACTCCAGATCTGTTTTCATTCTCTTTACCTCCCTTAGTCCTCACCATCGGTTGAAAGCAATGTCGAGGTTCACCTGTGTTTTAATCCAGGCTCTATCATCTCCCGTTTAGCTTTCTTCTGCTCCTTTTTGTCTGCCAGTCCAGCTCCAGTTCCAGTGTCTGCCATTACAACAAAATATATCCAAGAAATCCCTTTCTTCAAGAAAAAGGACAGATCTTACTTCTTACTTGGTCTGCTTATTACCCCGCCCCCTGAAGGGGAGGAGAGAGTATTGTTTTTGGTGCGTGGTTTTTTTTTTTGTTTTGTTTTGCTTTTGCTTAGATTTGCTCTGTTTAGATGTTTGTTTGTCAGCAATTTTACGAAAAAAAGGTGTGAGGTGGCCCAGAATAGATCCCGTTAAATTTTGGTGAATGTAGGTCAAAGGTCAAGGTCACCAAAAATGTATTTTCACAATGATAAGAGATAGGGCACATCAGGTAAAATGTTTGCAAAGGGGCAGGGTTTGTTGTACCTTGCACCACTTGTTTCGCACTGTTAAACTTTGCAGGTTGGCATGATGTCATAGAAATGCAAGTCTGCCATAAATCAGTCCAGAAGCTGGAAATAGCATTTGGAAATAACAAATTTTGGCGCTGATAATCTCATTTTAAATTGCACACTATGATCAGGCATATATATATATATATATATAAAAATGAGACTTTTTCCAAGATCATTTAGAAACTCCTCACAGTCCCTTTAATTTAATGGTAACAAGCAGCATATAAAAATTCCACGGCTGTAGCTGTAATTCACTATCTTTCCTTAATAACCTAAAATACTGCACAAAAAAACCTAATGTAAGCTTTTTAATGTGTTAAATCCTAGTGAAATGCTCACACTGATTTGATTTACACAGTAGGTCACATGCTTTCATTGCAAAAAAATATTAGAAATGGTGGAAAAGTGATGCAGTGTAATTCATGATCTTTTTATTTAGAACTGCCAATAGCAGCAGACATTATATAATGTGTGATTAAATACATATTTTGGTCCTAATGTACCATTAAACCAATATGCTTCCCTGCTTTTCACAGTCACCACCATCTCCATCAAATTAAGGTCGATAATATTTCCTGATTATAATCATTTCCTCTTCAGTGAAAACCACATGACCTTTAAAGGGAAGAAGATGAATCTCCCACCGCACACTGCAACAGGGATACACCCCCCACCATCAGCACCTTCTCCCTGCCCCTCATCCCCTTTTCTCCTCCTCAGGTGCATGAAGTAAATACTGAACCTAATATACACAGGATATCTTATGGCTCCTCATATCATCCAATCTTCTCATTTCGAAGAAATACTTTAGCGCTGCCAAGAAATAATAGGGATGGCCCCTGTGTTAATTGCATTTTGAGATTTAGAATTACACAGCAGTTGGGGTCTGAATTAAGTTATTTCCAAGCAGCTACTATGGGTATTCCTTGTGAATATTAAAAAGTGGGAGAGTATAATGTAGGACACAAATGTGATACACACCGCTGGCGAAGGCAGTGGAGGGGGAGTTAGACCATTCATAACGTGGATGCAAACGTTTTCTTAATCTCTGACTTCATAGACGGGGGGTGTTTGAGTTTTAATTATAGCTACAGAATACTTTCTTGTACTGGATTAGATCACTTGTCAACTGTTCATTTGGATACTGGATAAAGTTTCTCTGTTATTATGCACATACTATTATATGCTTTTACTCAATTTCTTAACTATCTACTGGTCTAAAATGTTTATTAAGTTCTGAATCATTAATCCTGTCAATACATGTAAATAATTCAGGTAAAACATAGTTTTTCAGCTTTTCAGATGCATCAGATTTGATATATTTGGACGTTCACAGGCTCTTTAGTGAACATGGAAAAACCATCATGTTCTGAAACACCAAGGCTGTTTACTTGCGCACTAAAACTGATCATTATGTGATTTCTGGAGGTATCAGATTATTCAAGTGATCATGTAAACAGGATAATCTGATATGCTTTATCAGATAAGAGCAGTAATCAGATTATAAGAAATTGGATTAACACACCTAGATTTCTCCCCAGTACTCAGATGTCTTCACGCATGTATGTCCGTTAATGTGATTTATTTCATTCTTTTTCATCTGCACATGTGAAGCAAAACATACACACACACACACACACACACACACACTAATAATAATAAACTTTATGCATATGCTTCAAAAGAAATCCATGTAAATCAGGGTTTTTTGATCACTGCATTTCTGAAGTACATGTACACGTCACATCCACTTATTACAATTACCGGATCACTCCCAGTTATTGAATTGTTATGGTCATGAACAGCATCATTGATTCATTAAGAAAATCCAAATAGTTTGTGACTGTAGATATTTACACTTAAATTCAGTTAATGATAAAATTTGCTGAAAAAGTCACTTTTTCTCGAGTTTTCTGTCTTGATATAAAAACCTTCAAATTTGTCTGAGGTTTTATGAACATCTACATGGTCGAAAAATTAAATATAGGAAAATATCTGCTTATATAGCTCTGGAAGAACTTACGAGGGCACTGCAATTTCCAGTGAAATCAGCATGTCTGCATGTATGACAGCCATTCCATTCCTATGTCTGTTGAATTGCAACACAAGTAATCCTTATTCTACTGAATAAACACCTGATCCATGTCTTATTTAAGAATGAGAAGTAAAAAACACTACTGTGTTCATCACTATCTTCTTACAATATTCAAAAACAGTGCTATTAGTACCATGAAAGTAATTGGAATCCAAAAATAACTATTGAAAACTACTGGACTTCTTCTCTGACAATGTTCCCAAACTCTGAGGTCTGGTTCTTCTATCAGGACAATGCTCCTGACCTCAACTAGGTCCATAAAGGTGTGGGGAAAGGACCACCAGGTGAAGACCCTGTCATGTCCAGCCAAATCTCCAGACCTGAACCCACTTTGAAAACTGAAAAATTAACAATGAACAGGAGAAAATCACCAAAAACGAAGACTAGTTGTCAAAAAGAAAAGTAGTGTCAGTTATCTGGAATTATTTTGGCTACAAGAAGGATGAAACTGAAACACGTGTTCTGTGTCGACAGTACCTTCCACCCGTCGCCACAATGAGAGCAAACACAACTAACTTGTTTGAGCATTTAAAAAAAAATCGCAATGTCAGTTTTTTCCAGTATAGGGCAGCCCTACGAAATACACACATTGATATTATAACAAATTGCCACAAATCACTATGGTTCAATACAGAGAAAAATGATTATCACAGAAATAATTAAATTTTTTTTTAAGTAATAAACACAGAGAGACTTGTGGGTAATATAATGGCTGAACCATCACTGTTCAGTTCTGAAATGTGTTTCAGAAAATGAAAATTTAATAAAGACTAAGGAACACTATGGAAACAATTATAAAAGAAAAACAGCCATGGTGTTAAATTTTTAAGAGCTGGTGATGGCGAGTCTCCCTGAAGTACAAAGGTGTTACTGCTAGTGGATCCGCACAATGTTTACTCTAAAGACAGGTCAAGTCAGCAACAACATAGTCCTAGTCTGAGTTACTTCCACACCTACTGTCTGTTTCCTCACACACAAAGCCAAAGGGAAGCAAAGCATTCTGGGGAATGTGTATTTTCCATTATCAGGGATTTACACTGGGGCAGCAATGGAGCGACTCTGCCAGTTCAACAAACTCTGAGCCAAGGAAATGTCACGGTGACAGTTTAAGGCACTACTAAACAAGTCGATTTCTCAACACAGAAAATCCTTGTGTTTTAAGATTTTATGAGGAAGAGAGGAGAACCTGGTAGAAGGAGATACACCGAAAACTGATGCACAGTACCGATGATTGACAGGACTCAAATATCTAACATATAAAACCCCTTTATAAAATAATGGCCAGATGTAATCATGAGAAATTCCAGAAAAGGATATTTAAAGTTCAGTTTGAGTCTCCTTTGCAAGGTCTCAGAAAAACATTAAGGACACTGCTGTTTTGATGTCACTTTAACTGAAGTGTACCAGGCACTGTCCACGAAAAGAGTCACAAAGTAAGTGTGTCAAAAAAAGGACACTAAAAATATCTCTGCACGCAAGAATATGGAGAAGCTTGGTTGAACCTCCGCAGTAAAAGAAAAATTGGATGCTGGGGAGACAGGCGTTGAAATATTATTTTTGTCCCCTTTGTTAAACTGACGCTGACATTTTGTAGCTGTGGTTTAATTGACATCCACTGGTGAAGTTATTGTGTAAATTTCTATGACAAACACTTCCATCCCACGGAGATTGTGAACACAAGAAGAGAATGACAATGTCGATCACACGCAGTCAAATGTAGCTACTGGTGTGTCAGGAGTTAAAAATAAACAGCATTTTTAATATTCTTCCATCATTTTGCTTATTTTTCTGGGGTTTTTTTAGAACTGAAGTTAAATCATATTGAGCATGAATTGACTCTTGTTTGTGCAGACGTAAGCTTTGCACTCCGCCATCGTCCTAGAGACGTGATTCAGCACTGTGTCACCTTAGACTGGTGTCTGCTGCATGGGGACAAAGACCAGTCCATCACCGTCCAGGTAATCAGACAAATCAATGAGTCTTCAAAAAACTGTTAAAACTACAAGCATTCATTTTTGTCAGTGATTTCAAAACTATCATGAAGAATGCAGTGAAGGAGGAATGTCACTGTTTTTCTTGATGCCATTATGGCTGAAGAGTTGTTGTGTTTTATTGTTTCATTGTGAATCATGTATTTGTTTTATATTGTTTGGACTCTGTATGCCTGCTACCTTGGCCAGGTCTCCTTTGCAGAAGAGATTTCTGATCTCAATGGGACTTCCTGGTTAAATAAAGGTAAAATAAAAATAAAAATAAATGAGTCTGCATCTACTGCATACTGGAACAGCCCATGAAGGCAATACATTACTAAACATGACTGTGATGGAGCAGTGACTCAGGACTGGCACATATTTGACAGCAGGCTGTGATGTAAGTTACCTAACCACTACTGTATTATATAATTTTTTTTAAATAGACTACCAGTCAAATGTTTGGATTCACCTTCTCATTTAAATGGCATGAGATGGACCTCAGATGGCCAACAAGTGCTCAGCATCACTGGGAACCCCTTCAAGACTTTTGGAAAACATTTCATGGGACTACCTCATGAAGCTCATCCACAGAATGCCAAGAATGTACAAAGCAGTAATAAGAGCAAAATGGGTCTATTTTGAAGAATCTAAAATATAAAACGTGCTTTGAGTTATGTCCCACTTTTTTTAACTATATAATTCTATGTGTTCATAGTTTTGATGCCTTCAACTAGAATCTACAATATAGTCATGAAAATAAAGAAAAACCAGGTGAGTCCAAACTTTTGACTGGTAGTGTAGCTAGCAATGAAAATTCACTACAGGTACCATCAAAGCTTTTATGAACATCTATATGCTCAGTAAATCAAATATAAGAAAATACTTACATTTCACTGTGAAAAACAAAAGTAGTTCATAGTCTTTCAAGGTTAATGTACATTTGAATATATTTTGTTTTCGTCATCACCTTATCAGACTGACTTAACACCTTCAGACACATCAAAGGACAAAACAAAAACGTTATGTACTTTACATAGGCCTCATCATATACTATTAAATAAGTTAATGTTTTTACTTCCTATTAATCTAAAAACAGATAGTCTGAAGACGGTGTGATATTGATAGGATTCTGTATTCAAGCTTCAAATCAGGTCAGGTCTTTCTTCTAAGGCATAAATCAGTTGTTTTCATGTGACTGAGTCTAATTATTTATTTACATTTTCTGCTGTTTGACATTCAGGCTGTGTTCATTAGACTGTCTCATTTGATCCTTGTGATTCTATCCACCAAGCCCAAAAATAAACATTATACAATGTTTACATGTCAGATCAGCATTAACCTGTTCAGATTTTATGTCTACAGAGTGAGTTTGCTTTAAAAACGTTAGTTATGTCTATACACATTAATTAATGAAAGAAATCCTCAATAGCTTTTAATCAAATGTACTTTAAATATATAAATGCCACATTTAAATATTGTGTATATTCTGACATACTGCGTGCTTTGTGTTGTGCACAGAATGACCTCAGTAAAGTTCACACATCTTGCTAGTGTCATCCTGGGTGATCTGAAAATATAAATGTATGATGCATGTCGCTGCTACATGAAAAAAAAAAGTTGCACTGCGGAGTCTGACATCTTCAAAGTACAAAGTTAATAGAAAGTTTAATGTAGAGTTAGGCTTGTATCCTGTTTACATAGAATCTGGACCTCTTATTTTTAGTTTAAGTAGATGTACAATGATATTTTTGTAGCATTTCATGAAAGCCAATTAGCCTAAACCACAGAGAAATTAGTAATTTAGTGCAACAATTTAATGTCAGTTAGTGAGTAATATACCAGTCTACAAGCTGTATCAGAAAAAAACAACATAAAACCAAATTGTGAAGACATTTTGAAAATCTGGTTATATGTATTTATTGACCATGAAATTCTCCTTTGACACCAGTGTCCAGGGTCGGTTTTCATGCTTCAGTGAACAAAGCTCATTTGAATTGAGCAAAATAAAGGTCTCATGGAAATGTAAGGGCTATTATGAGATCTGTCCCCATGGATGACAATTTCATTGTCTTTTACTTGCATATATAAAACCAGAAAAAAATAATTACAAGTTAACCGCCTGCCATCCCTACAAAAACTTCATATGACAGGTTTGAGTCTATCATGACAAACACAAGGGGTTAGTGCTGTTAGTGAGGATTCTTTAAGCTTGTTTTGAGCTGACCATTTGGTGTTTTAAACATTTCAGTCAGAATATGGAATTCATTACATAACCACAGCTGAAGTAAAACTCCTGAGGCAGGACAGGGGCATGATTAGGCACAACATTGCAGTTACGTTGAGGAGGGCACAAATTTGTGTGGCACAGAACAGGGCCCATGTGGAAGATTAAACGTGCTGGAATCTTTCCACTAATGGAACTGTGTGCCTTCAATTAAAATTCTGAAGTGTAAAACCCAAATCTTGACTGACGGAGCAGATTTTGCTCGTAATTTTCAGTTTCTCATTGATGTGTGAAATCTTTGTATCAGTAGGGGGTTAACATGTAATTTTTTTCCTCTTTCATGTATGCAAGTAAAACACCAATGGAACTTGTCATCCATGGTGACAGATCTCATATTAACCCTTACACTTCCATGCACAAAAGACTTTTATTACATCAATAAAACATTTAGGATGTTGAACATGAACTGTGAATTGGAACACACTGAATAGCAAGTATTTGATTTAGAGAAAAAAAGAGCCCCAAAACAAAAGCTCCTGGACCAAAATTCTGTCTTTTTGGCACTCGGTTGAATTGCAAAAAGCAGGTACATGGTCAAAACTCTTTATTAAAAAAAATAAAATAAAGGAAACTCAACAACACTGCAAAAAGTAAAAACAAAACGGTCTCACTTGCTGCTGTTTTTTGTTCCCCCCCACCATTCCACAGGTGGTGGAGGGTGGACTGAGCATGCTCAGTTGTCTCTGGAAAGAACAGTCTATTCTCTTAGGATGCTTTGATTTTTTTTCCTATTGAACAAATGGTTGAATTTTTAGGAATATTTGAATAAAATCATGCTTTCAGAACAATCACCGCAGCGTTAGGGGTTAAAGGGTTAACCTTTTTGATGTGTTAATAAAAAGAATAGCATTTCAGCTAGAATTCTGTTATTTCAGGTAATTAAGGTAAATCTATTATTAATGTTGGCTAAATCTCTGTGAACAAGTCACAGATCTCTACTTAGTAACATTGTAAATCACATAAATATTAAAAACCTCCAGGCAGACGTGCCAAAACTGGCTGAGCGTGCTGCACAGTTAAAAATCTCATTAAAAACACAAATGTGTCACTTAACTGAAAACCACTTTTCCATGGAACCTTTTGTGTGAGCACAGTTCTATTCTTGCCGAGTTGTCTTTTATTTCACTGGGTCTCTGGATGATAAGTGCCAGAGAGTAAAGTACTGACTCATTAATTTCTGTCTTGCTGTGTGAGGACAAATGGGGCCAACAAACAGTGTCATAAACAAAGTATTTGATGACAACTGTAACAGACTATTAAGTATGTACAGTACTGCCAGTCTGAACGGTTTCAGGGTTGATGTAGCGCTGACCTCAAACCCACAGGAGACAATGAAATATTTATTTGCAGTACCCACACCACCCTAGGATGTGAGAAGACGATGGCATGAAGACACCTTTGAAGAGAGGAATCTTTTGTCTTACAAATGTTTGCACTTCTTCTCTGCGTGAAGCAAGAACAATTACCAGAAGCACTTCAAAGCCACCGTGTGCGCCTCAGTTTGGAGCTGGCTTCAGGGAGGCACTGTACCCACTACCTCTACCTGTGTTATGTGTAATACAGAATCCATTTATGTTCCCAATAGAGACCTACAAATCCTCCTGTGAAGTATTTGTCATGTCACCAGTCAGCTACGTTCATAATGTAAACATTAGTGATGTTTAACCTGCTGGTATGTGGCTCTATATTTGGACCCGATGTATAATCACGAAAGTTAAAGCAGCCTGATCATAGTCGGAACAGTTCTCAAGCTGTGACACTTAGAAACAGCCTTCTTTAATAAACACAGCTTCTTCACACACGCTGGTTTGCTGCTGTGAAAACAACTGCAAGCATTAAAGTAGACAGTTAATGTAATGCAAGTCTCACATGTCCACATTAGGAGTGTAAGAAAATATCGGTTCCACAATATTTAATTTCACAACACTGGATCGATATTAAAAAAGTACTGTTATCGATATTTTCAGGTATTTATTCAAATGCAGACATGGTGAGGGTTCAGTTTTGTTTTTCTTTTTTGTTTATGCTTATTATTATGTAACACTGTTTTGTTAAATAATGGTTATTTCAAGCATCCTAAAAGCACTTTT
>JAPTYQ010000030.1:30000672-30012703 GCA_029814465.1 Ostorhinchus cyanosoma | reverse complement strand
CTAGAATATGAACATTTGAGCAGGATCTTAATCTGTAATGTCTGTAAAACATAATTTAAGTTTTAACACAGGAACATGTTGTGATATAGCATCAGATCCTGTTGTGATCAAATAAAAATGTGTTTAGTATTTGTGCAGTTTTCTGGTGTTATTCGATTTTTCCAGGAAATAATCATTATTAAAAAAGAAACAAACCAAAAATTGCCTTTTTAACAGTATATCATGATATATCGTATCGTGATCCTAGTATTGTGATTTGTATTGTATCACCAGATTCTCTCCAATACACGCCTCTAATCAGATAGTGTAGTGACCTTACTGTACCTGTGGTTGAATTCTTCTGAAGTTGTATATGATCAAAAGTGACAGTAAGAGAAGAAATTAACAAAACTATGAAAAAAAATATATATATATATACACACACACACACTGTTTGGGGTTTTACAGGAAGGTTTAAGATTGCCTGCATAGCTTTTTTCTTTGCATTTCATCAAAAAATTTCTTCAAATCATGCATCAGCGGTGAAAAAAAAAATTGACTTCTTTTTTTTGGTAAGCAAGCGAAAAGAACATTACATTTCTGGTCAATTTGCCTTTTTCCTTTCATGCTGAATAGATTGGGTACTTTTAAAATCAATAGAGATGAATACATCTGCTCTAACAACTGCAATTACTGTCAGCTTGAAATCTGACAGTGTAAAGCAATCAAGCCCCACCAATAATGTTTTATATGTTTCGTCTGCTTCTTTTAAAATAAAATCAGCTAATTTGTGATTTACTTGGATTGGAGGCACTTGTTGGGGTTGGCTGTGTTTTAGCAGACTCCGATAATTACAGAGGACTGTTGAATTGCTTGGTTAAAAGATTTAAAGTTGTTGACAGTCTAGTGCTACATGCATAATGAGAAATAATTATATGCTTTGATATGAAAATGGTGTGATTTATTTACAATGGGGGCATAATTAACGTCATTCTGCATATTGTGGTTTATATATTATGTCATGTAAGATTTAAGAACCAAGAACTGTCAGAAGGTACATTTCTCTCCACATGAAAACACCAAGGCTAAAACATGAAATGATTGTCTCGCCACAGTTTAATGACTTTCTTCACAACAGCTTTGTGTCCTTCAGCTCAACTTTCTATACAAAACCACTGCTAGCAAAAGCACTTCATAAAAACACTCAGCGGGAGGAAGTCTACCCCATTGCCCTCGGCGCAGCCCTCCAATATAACCTCGACTTCATCTCTCAGCAGAAACGGCTGTTTGATATTCCTCACCATAAATGAAACATATTCTGTGTTTTGCCGGACTGGTTCGTCTCTGCCCTCTGGTTTGATTCGAGAGTACCTCAGCTCCATCTTTATGCAAAGCGCGCTGATGAAGCAGCCACTTATCATTAAGTGGCTGCCGTTGTTATACATCAAGGTTTCATGTTATCAACTAATATATGCATTATTAATTCAGGCAAGGTACCGCGCTCTGTCTTTATGCATTCCTATTAGCACTGAGCAGTATTAATTCCCACCCACGCTGACAAATTCACATCAGGAGAAAGTTATGGTGGTAATGTTGTCACTGTGCTGGGAGAGTTTTATTTATGTCAGCAGAGGGGTACTGCAGCATGACAGTTATATATACTAGTGTAAAATCTATAGCATATTCACATAGTTATTACAGGATACAAGCTCTTTATGATTACATATCCACCACTAGATCCCAGTATACATCGTTTTTAACACACCCCTTTAACCCATAAAGACCCAGAGCTACCTTTGTATTTTTTTTTCTCAATATTTAACTTTTAGAATAGAATCTTTATTTTGTCACACACTGAAACATGCACCACACACCAAAATGTGTCTTCTGCCTTTAACCCATCACTAGATCATGTATCACACACTCTGCATGCTAGGAGCAGTGGACTCGCTGTGTCAGGTGCCCAGGGAGCAAATAGGGGGATTAAGTGCCTTGCTCAAGGGCACATCAGCCAACAATTCTCCACCAGTCCAGGGAATCAAACTGGAGACCCATCTAGGAGACAGCTGTGATTTAGCATTATCCTCTATTTTTTGTTTGTTCAGTACACATCAGGTGTTTTCCTGTATTTAATTTACTGATCATGTGGATGTTCATACAAACTCAGATTAAAGTTGAGGGTTCTTCCATCCAAAACAGAAGCCCCATTTTACACAACACTTCTGCAGCAGGAATTTTTCGACTTAATTCCAGAACGACGTCTGTGTTAACAAAATGGTGGAATCATTTGGTCCCGGTTTCATTGCAGCTTTTTAACGCCTCTGGAGGTACTAACAGAGCCCTGATAAAGGTGGAATCAACCACGGTGTCGGTTTAATGATGTAATGTGTATTCGACCCTAAAATGAGCATTGGCCGTGTACAGTAAACAAACATATCAATGCAACCAGAAAGATGTCGAACTGGGAAGACGCCAAGATCTGCGCGCTGTTGTCACTTCAGGCGGACGATTCTATCCATGCTAACATTTTTTTTCCCCCCACTATTTTTTATCGAAGAATAATAGAACACTTCCAATCACAGAATTACAATATACCTTCTCTTTTTTTCAGTATAAACAATCCATGCTAGTATTTGTGGAACGGTGAAAGACTCTGACTCTGGAGAGGTTAACAACACTGCTATACTCCAGGTATTTCCCATGTGTAAATTATATGTCACACTTTATGCTGCACTGTGTCACCGCCCCTTTGATTCCTGAACACAGGAAGAAGTCCAGTCTGCTCCACCTCTGTTCCTCCTTTTAGCCTTGGCTTTGGAAATCGATCACTGGTGGCAAAAATGTGGGATCACCATCTCATCTTTTTTCTGGGTTTCTGTGTAAAAGTAGAAAACTGAAGAAAAAGTGACATTTTCAGCAAAATATACCATTAACTGAACATAAACCATCCACTGTCATTGATTCAACTACATGGGTTTTACTGGTGAATCAATGTTGTAGATGATGACTGTGTTTCCACGTTCACTACACAGCCTTTAAAATATCCAAAAAGGTCATATCTGATGACCATGAAAAGATGACAAACTCCATTTTACATAAAGTATTTACATGTATTGATAGGATTAGTAGGTCATTAGTTATTAAACATTTTAGATCAGTAGATGCTTTTGCTCACCAGTGGCTGTTTGGGTCTTTATGGGTTAAAAACAATCATCAGTTTAATACACCAGCACATAAATTCACAATTTATTTGCAATTTGAGAATACTGTGGTGGGTGTAAAATATGTAGAATATGCTCGTTTTTGGGTTTTTTTTACGATCTTTGGCAAGAAATGAAAAAGCATTTATCAAGTCATCTGCATTCCATTTTATTTTCTCATCACTTGACTGCAACTGTGTCCTTAAACGCATCATCTGTATCTATGTGGAGACAAATGCATACCACAGAGTTCTTTGTGTAGTTATTTGAGTACAGCATTCTTTATGTGGAATTTAGTGTGTTATATAGCAACATGACCACCAGGTTTATGAGATCATCATGTAAAACAATGACCCAGCAAATATTACATAAGTCTGTGTTATATTTTTACAAGAATCCATCTGAAATCATTTGTTACATAACAGCAGCTGGTTGATATATTGGGTTATTTGGCTTATAAATCCATCTCAATATTTCCTCATGCAAGAGTATGTTGTTTTTGTGCCACAAATAAACATTTAATCTACAAATACCTCCTGTGCAATATCACAACTTGATATCCATGTGCAATCGCCATACATGCAAGAATGTGAAGATCTTGTGTAGCATTTGTATTTGTCTGTTTGTATTTGTTTTTAGATGACTTCCATTTTATACATATTTGATATTTATTCTAACACACTGCAATTGCTGTTCTTCTCTTTTTCTTTTTTACCTATTTTAGGACCAACGCCTCATTGCAGCCACCTGCAATTTCATTGTGCCTACAGCATGTCTGTTGATGTACAATGACAATAAAGGCATTCTATTCTATTCTATTCTATTCTATTCTATTCTATTCTATTCTATTCTATTCTATGGAAATATGTATCAGAAAATCACACTATAGCACTTTTATCTACTCATATTTGTAATCCTTCATCCCCCCCCCCCTTTTTGTTTTCCAGAGCTGTGCATCGTCTCCTTAACTATCCTCATGTATGTAAGTACCAAATGCTGCCCCCCACTCTAATGCTAAATGAACTAAAGGAAGAAGGTGGCCATAGTTTCCTTTGTTATGTAGTTTATGATGCACATAGATTTTGTATGTTTGTCAAATGTTTCTCAGTACTTACAATCAGAAATGCTAGTAGTAGATACTCTGTCATTCTGAATACAGATGCATCCTGAAGTTAATGGGTATGAATGGCTAATAAGAAGACTAAAAAAAAAAACAAAACAAACATATATTGAATATATTTGAAGTTGTCAGATGCGAAGCTTTAGAACAGCAAAAGTACTGAAGGGAAGCCGAACCTCATGGTTTGATTCCACGGTCATCAATACAGGATATGAGTGATAAAAGACCAAAAGAATGAAAATTTAACAGATTAGTGGGTTTTCCTTGTACTATTTGGACCCATATCAATAACACCTTCAAAGTCCCACACATAAGCAGCGGATGATATGCAGCTTTAGAGACCGAATGAAGAGGAGGAGAGGAGTTGAGGGAGGAGTGGGGAGGAGCTTGTCGAGCTTCTGTGTTATGTGTCGTGTACAAGCAGAGTGGAGACAGGAGGAGGAGGAGGAGGAGGAGGTACCCAATGGCGGGGAAAAGCTGAAACCCCTGGGGGAGGTTTGTGTCAGCCACATGCTCTGGCTGGTCCTCAGTGAGCCAGGCCTTTTGTTATGCTGATTTACTCTGCTTTTTGTCCAAGACACTGAGTGTGTGTGTGTGTGTGTTAGAGAAAAGTAGCAAAGACAGTTTACTGCGTACTTTATGTACAGTGAACACATCGCTAATCACATTTTCACATCATGACCTCATAATATCTCACCATCCTAAGCGCTGTCTCTTGTTATAAAGTGATTTATTATTCACTTTAGTCGGTCAATACTTTGTAACCGTGTCCATTAAAGTAATGTGGCTGACAGTGCAGCTGCAGATGAACAAACCTCTGATGATATACATATATATGCATGTTTTTAAAGATGAGGATAGGGATATTAGTTCATGGTGTTAAAAGAATGGAATTTAAGGGTGTGGTGAGATATTGACAACAGCAAAAAATGCACTAAAGATTACAATTCCGTGACGTTATCATCACAGTGCATTGAATAAATACATAAGTCCTGCTTTTTTTAGTGATACAAAATGTGAATCCTATTGTGATGGGGTGATGTAATGAGATGCTCTTTATCTTGAATATAATACTAAATTGTCTTTTTTGCTTTTTGTACAGTCACTCAAAGTAACATAAAATGTGGCACAAACTAGACAATTTTGCAAAAGATAATGGAATAGAAAAGTAGATTTTTCTTCCTCGGAACTGATAAAAGAAGAGTAAGTTAAGCTGGTAAGAGTTCAGATCAGAAGTTATCCCAATGAGCAGTACAGCAAAGGGAGATGAGTGTAATGTAGATGAAAAGAGAGAGAGTGAGGATGACAGAGGTGTCCCTCTCCCTTGCGTCCAGCCCCCAGCTTTGACGTCACAGCCTCAGAGACACAAAATAAGCCACTCTCAGCTGAGCTCCTCACTCTATTTCCACTCACACACTCTCCAGCGCACATTCACGCCTGCCCTCAGACACACCGCAACACTTGCCTCAACAGCCGCTTCGCTCTCAAGCCACCGTGCGTACGCGTGCAATCATCACGACACCAAAACACTGCACTACAGCAACAACCCACCACAAAAAAAAACCCAAAACAAAACCAAACCCCAAACACTTTGTCTCTCACTCCAACAAAAGGACCGAAAACATACTTCGTCTCTTGTGAATGATGCCTACTTCTGTGTGAAGCCGAGAGAAAAAGGAGCGCTCGGACTCCCGACCCCGACCCCATCCTAGAAAGTAGCAGATGTCACAGAAGAGGGGAGGCGGAGAGAGGAACAAAAAATCCCCCCTACCCCTCCTTCTCTCATCCCAGAGAACAATACTCAGCCTCCAGTTGGAGAGGGTCAGCTTTTGTCCTTCTCCCCACGCTCCTGCTCAAGAGACAAGAGCAGACCGACGCGCTGACACATTGACCTGCTGCTGCCAGAGGAGTGAGGACGGCGTGGAACACTTACTGGACTCGGAGCACGGATCGCTTCAGTACTTGGACAGCTCCGCAACCACAACAACAACCACGGCCGCTGAGCGCTTCCATGTGTGAGTAGACGCTGTCCGGCCAGGCAGACGCTGTAGTCTGGGGACGGCAGATGGAGCCCCCCTGTTCCTTTCAACTGGGTCCCTGCGGCCCCTCTCCATCCCTGGGCTCAGAGCGCAGCACCTCCAGCCTCCAGCAGCTGGAAGAGAAGCAGCTCTTTGAGAAGTTTTGGAAGGGGACTTTCAAAGCCGTGGCCACCCCAAGACCGGAGAGTGTCATCGTGGCCAGCATCACTGCCCGCAGGAGGGTGACTGAGTGAGTCCTTTATTTATTTTTTTGCAGTAACAGAACAAGAGGAAGACATGTGTGTTTGTGATCTGTTTGTCTTAGTGTGAGAGATTCTTAAACTAGTTTTTCTTTTACCAAGTCACTCTCTTGGTATAAACTAAGAACAAATAGGTTCAAGCTTCAGTTTATCGTCATTCATTCCATATTGCACATGAAAGAATGAAGGTAATTAATATGATAAAAACAGTGTTTAAATAGACACATAAAACCACTCACCATTTAAAAGATAAAGTGCATACGTATGTATAGTAGGTATAAAGTGACAGCAAAGAAAGACACTGTTCATTGGAAAAAGATTTAGTACATTAACTAGACTGACAACCACCACATTAATCTTTTTTCATCATATAGAAGTGTCTTTTCCTTTTTTGGGCTAAAGCTGAGGCGTTAACATACCTGATGTTCAGAATCAAACACTTTTGGTTTGTTTCTAATTTTCTCTGCTACCAGCTTTCTTGTCACATAAAAGCCAAGTTGAACAAATCATTACAATCATTTATGATATTTTACAGATTCAAAGTTGGCTAGGTTACATGTCAGGTAAGTCTGGATCAAAACAAAACTAAAACAAAAAGCTGCTCCCTTCAAATGTTGCCTGTCAAATGCTAATGCCTAAAGTAAACAAATTTCCACATGCATATGCTTTGTTCTTCACTACAGCCTTGGATATAAGGGCTGATACCGATTCTTACTGATCTATATTTGGAACTGATAGATTTGCAGTAAAAACGAAGAATTTTACGGCCAATTTTTGAGTAACTCCTGCATCAAACTTCACTGAAAAGCTTTTCATATACATCAGTATTAGTCACTTGTCTGGTTGAAATGGATTATGAAAAACAATTAAATAAACTCACATTATTTTCTCATTTCACTGTTGATAGGCTATGACTTGTGATGCATAACCAATCAGACTGGACATTGCTCAAGATCATAAACAGGTGATAAAAGGAAGCGGCTTGTGTCAGAGTTATTTATTTTCTTGCTAATTGGATGTATGGTACTGATTACTGTTTAAAAAAAAAAAGAAAAAGAAAAAAAGGGAAATAATTGGCCCAGGCTGATGATGGGCAACTGGTTAAACATTCTGCAGGTGCTGCCGTCTCTCTGCTTCTCTATCCAGCTGGACACATGTGACATACAGCCAAACACGGCTGGCATAAAGAGTGTGATGTTCCATTAATTGTCCCCTTTAAAGGTCATGTGGCAGCGTCTCTGTGCTTCTAATGTCAGCCTCGTCTCCTCTTCCTCTTCCTCTTGTGACATGGCTTTGTGCCAGAGTCTCCATTGAAGGAGCATCATGTCACATGTTTGATCCCCACTTTCTTCCCTCCGACCAAAGGTTAGCATTTACACCCTCTGAGGGAGGAGTGGGGAAAAAAAGGAATGCCTGTTGCCCTTTCTCCTTATCATCCTTTCTTTGCTTCTTTTTGTCCTATTGTGACTCATGATGAAGCTCAGTCTCCTTTATATTGTAAAATACTGCAAAAAATACTGCTTTGTCTAACCTTCCTGTATATGCAGTTCAATACAATAGATGTTCAAACAAGAAGAACATACACAGTCACACTCCCAGAGGCACAAAATGCGCATGCGTACTTGTATATCAAATGATGTAGCTTGCTTGGTTGACCTTTGAGTGGTTTTGACACCCACTATCAACTTTCTCTTATGTGAAATTAGCTATGTTAATGAGGATTAGAATGGCCCATTTCACCCTACATCGGCACAAGCAGCGGATAGACACACTGAACCAGATAATGTGTCTTTAATGGCTTCTATTACAGCAGGACCATAATACTGCACATGGCCTGGTTATAAAGGACTTTGTTAGGTTTTAGGATATGACAAAAAAAATTAAATTCTAACACTTTTTATCGCAATTGTATGACCAAATGCACTTTTGTACATTTCTACAGTTGCAATTTCTTTTAAATCACCCATGTTATGGTATAGATAACAGACTCTAAAGTGGAAAGAAAATGGAAACGGAGCCAATGAAGAAAGAGGAATAGAATGTAACGCGGCCGCCGTGAACTGAGCAGCCTTTTTGAAATAGCCAGAAACTCTGGATCGGGGCCCAGCTGTCTCTTCATCTTTACCATCTCTGACAAAAGGAAGCTTTCCTCCAGTGGCTCTGCCCCCTCCACGGGCTCCGTCCGGGTGACAGTGACAATGATAGCAGCATGGAAGGCGAGAATGAACATCCCCAGAGAGAAGACATACTGTTACTAATTCACACGGGTCTGCTTGTACAAGACAACAGCATCATCCTCCTGCATCCGCTGTTGCTCTCACACTGCATCTTTGTATATAGTTGCAGCAGGGGGAAATGCAGAGGGACGTTGGGGTGATACAGATTGTAAATAATGAGTAAAACAAACAAACACAGCACCGGGAGAATAAGGCTGCATGGAGGAAGACGAGACATCCTCCCTCCCTCACTAATGCACTGTTGATTTTGCCCGAGTGGAGTGTAACTGGGGAATGCTTAGACCATCAGAATGCATGGCCTTAGGCCCACTGTTCTCCTGGTTTCTCTCTGAGAGGAAACATCATTATTCACTGTGGATAACTGAGGGGTGATGAACAATCGCAATGAAAGTGAAGGGGCATTATGAACAACAAGCAGGAGAGGGAGAGCACAGAGGAGTCAGAGGGAGCGCCACAGGGAGGGGTTTCATGTTCAATCAGCAAAGATCCTTTTTTTTCTGTTTGCCTCGACCTCGCCTTTTCCTCTCCCCTCTCGCCTCTCCCCTCTCGCCTTCTTCCCTCCGTACTCTTGAAATAAAAATGCTGAAGGGGCCTGAGAGCCACGGAGGAGTAATTAGAGTTTGTTGCTCTCCCCTCTCTGTCCTCCCTGTCTCCCCCCTGTCTTCAGGCCAGTCACAGGCAGGAGGGGAGGAGTTCACTGGCTCAGTTTAGTGGGGTGTGGGGTGGGGCTTCGCTTGAAACCATTATGACCCTGCAAGCTGTTTTGTTCATGGGGGGCTGCTCATTAAAAATGCAGCCTGGCTAACTTTGGCGTTGTGCAGTGTGTGTGTGTGTGCGTGTGTGTCTGTGTGTGGATGTTTGTATATTTGTGTGCATTCATGTGTGTCTGTACTGGAGATGTTTTCCAGCAAGTGTGTGTGTGTGTGGCTGCTGTATAAGTGGGGTCTTGTCCAACTCTGTGGCAGATGGCAGGCTAGAGAGAGCGCAAAGCAAGGCAAGGGGGGGTGGGGGGTCTGAGAGTGTGTGTATATATGTGTGTGTATGAATGTGGTTGGGGGGTTTCAGGCCTCTTACCTCAGCAGATGCTGGTTTAACGAGGAAGAGAGGGAAAGGGTTTGGAGGGGCTTGTACACTGACAGCGCCTGTGGGAATATAGAGCAGTGTGGCCAAAGAAATAGCAACACCTTACAAATAATGTGGCGCAGTCAAACTACAGGTTCAAAGTGGCCTCTTGGTTCAACACACATCATCACCCCATCTTTATCAATATATAAATACTTACAGCAAGGCTACGAGACTTAATGGAATTATATTAAAAATAATAAATCCCTTTGATTACTTACCAGAGTCCCGCTTTTGTAACTTTAACCATCGATTAGTGCTCACATAGCAGGGAAACAAGAAAAGACAGAAATGCATTCCCATGGCAGGTTAATATAAAGAGACAACAAATGCGGCTTGAAATTGAAGTCATTGTGGGAGTATCTTGAAGTGTAATAGCGTAGCATTAGCACAGCAGGAAGACGTAGGTTCCAGAAATTCTTAGCTCCCATACAGCGCTTTCAAAAAAACATCAACTTCTCTTTAGAAATACGATGTCACTTTTCTGTAGCAGCCATTATGATTTCGTCCGTTTGATTTGCAGAATGTTATACCTGTACTAATGGTCCTTCTGTGAATTATTGCTCCACTAAAAAGACTTTATGACAAATAGGAAGCTTGTGTTTGCTCTGTAACTTTAGATTGATGTACTATTGATGATATCAGGTTGGACTTTCTGAACCTCCCTTTACTGAATCAAAAATGTTTGTTCCTAACAGAGATATGGAACGTAGATGTGGTTAAAAAGTTACAGTTAGTGAAGAGTTTACTATGAGACTGATTCATGAAGTTTACCATCATTCAAATACAATAACGGGCCTGTTAGCATAATGAAGCTACATTAGCATTTTTTCATTAGTGCATTCTAGGATCGGTTTGCAAATCTATTATTTATTGTGCTAATCCATCATGTGAAGTTGACATTAATGTTATTAGACTCAACTTTACACGTACGTAACATTAGCAAGTAGCAAATTGAACAATGTGATCAATATGTTAGCAGTAGATTTAACTCATGAGGACCCAGTGTTGTTTTTGTATTTTTCTCTGTATTAAACTTTCCCTATATTTAATTGACTAATCATGTAGATGTCCATTAAAGCTCAGAATAAAGTTGAGGGTTTTTATATCAAAAACAGAGAAAATGAAAGAAAAAGTGACTTTTTCAGCAAATCTATCTTTAACTGAACATAAACCAAGTGTCTCCATCCACTGTCATTGATCCAACTCCATTTTACTGGTGAATCAATGTTGTAGAAGATGACGGTGTTTCCACGTTCACTACGGAGCCTCTGAACATCCAAATGGGTCATATCTGATGACCATGAAAAGATGAATAATTGTTTTTTATACCAGTTATTTACATGTATTAATAGGATTAGTGGATCTATGGGTATTAAACAGTTTAGATCAGTAGATGGTTTTGGTCGATAGTGGTCTTTATGGGTTACGGAAGTGTCCAAAACTCCAACATTAGGGCAGTTTTCCAGTTTCTGTAATGAGATACAACAAGGATACGTGGGAAATAACTACAGTACTGTATAAAACAACATTTTCAGGACTAAAACAAACTAAAGTTGCAATTATTTAGTCTGACTTGCTTTTGCTTTTTATCTTTAACCTTTTTATTCAGACAAGATGAGACACTAGGTTTCAATGAACACATGTCAGATGTTTTATTGTTTTGCCTGCAGAATCCACTGAATCACAGAATCCATTTTTTTTTTACATTTATTTTCAGTGCTGTATATGCCCTGTATTTTCTCACGGTATACGAACAAAAGATTCAACTAAGTGAAAGATGCCCTGACACTTGCACAGACTGTTGCTTACTTATTTCAACCATCACCCTTTCATTAACGCTGCACAGAAAACAGTTTAAAGCATAGGATCAGTTCCATCATGACAGATCCTTGCATTGTTGTACCTTACTTTAGCAAGATGATGAAATATTTGAGTCACTGTCAACAGAAACATACAAATGTGTTCAGTGTATTGCATCCATTCCTGTTATAGTTGTAGTGTGTGTGTGTGTGTGTGTGTGCTAATGAGTCTTTGTGTCGGGGTGTGTGTGTGTGTGTGTGTGTTGTGTGTGCTTGTGTGGTTTTCTTGCTTT
>JAPTYQ010000030.1:29963070-29978444 GCA_029814465.1 Ostorhinchus cyanosoma | reverse complement strand
TCTATGAAAAACCTGACTGGCTCATTGCTTTAGGATGACAGTGTCCTCACAGTCATTATGGATCAGGAGTCACTGAATAATCTTGAAAAAATGAATCTCATGCTGTGACTTTCACCGTCACCAGATCTCAACCTAATTGAAGACGTACAGGAACTGGACTGACATGTTAAACAGCGTTCTCTACCATCATTATCAAAACTCTACAATATAGAGGAAAAAGATTAATGAAGTGTTTTTTTCCAAATATTTTTTTCTTTTCTTTTTTACAGGAGGTGGACACGACGCCAAGATACTCTCAGTCGGGTTTTCCTTTAATATTTCAACCATCTGTACTTTTCAGTCAGCTCACTGCTCCAGTATGGACACAGCGTTACTTTGTATGAAAAAAAGGATAATCATTATAAATTCTGGTGTACCTTCGCTCTTTTGACATTGATTATCTAATCAAAGGATGCATACTGTGAAACGGGGTCATCAGCGCGACATGGTGAATAATTCATATTACAGTTTTGCATATTTGGTCATCATGTTGAAGGATGAGGTTGAGGAAAAAGAAAATCAGAATGAAAGTACAGAGTAATGGAACATGTTGGTGCATTCTCAACCTGCGTGCAGTGTCAGCTAATTACGGTTGTGCTGTAGGTATCAGGAGTTTCCCCACTCGCTTTCCCACACCAAGGTGTCGATGGGCCCATTGAATTTCATTCTGCCTGTCATGGCCAGCTGCAACCCTGATATGTTTACTGACACAAATTAGTGTGGAACTCTAGGAGCTCATTAAGGCAGCGGGGCAGATTGAAATAGCAAAGTGTAGGCTACCAATCTGTTCGCCCATCGGGCTTTGTATATCCAGGCAAGTGTGCGGAGAAACCGGCACCTTAGCTAGGAATTATTCCCTTAGAGTGTCTACAAGGAAACGTGATGGTGGATAATTGGAAGCAAAAGTGGGAAAAGGAAACTGAGAAGGACGTAAATGCACCGAGCTGTGGGAAATGGTCTGTCAAAGCAGATTTTAAATTAGCTTCAATGTCATAGAAAAAAAAAAAAAAAAAAAGTTATTTGTGGTTTTCTTTTCACTTGGTGGTAAATATTGTTGTTGTTTAATTGGCTGATTAAGTTTCAGCCATGTGACAGTTGTATTTTTCCTCCATAATAAGGAGAGGTGTGCTGCAAAAGTTGATACATTTGTTTAGTTTCCTCTAGAAATACGGCTCCATCTGACAGGACCAAAATGCAGCTGCCTCCTTGAGTGGGGAAATGAGACTTCATGGGGGAAAATGAGCTGTCTTTCACAGTGCAGATTAAGAGACCCATTTCCCTAATTTCTCCAGATTCTTTTGTGTTCGTCTTTGGTCAGACTCCATGTGAGGACCCTCTGCCAATCATCCAGAGGTTTTTTTTTTTTTTTTAACCAGCAGCTTCCTCCTGGCATGTTGTTCCTCTCTGGTGTCATAGTTGTGCTAATTAAACACAGGGTGCGCGATGATTATTGCTCGCTGCACTCCACGTACATTAGCATCTGCAGAAGGCTCTTCAGTAATCTCCTTCACACAGGAAGAAGTGCAATGAGGAACTGTGCCTCACAAGCTGCTAATTAAACCCAACTATTCCTGCTTCCTCCTCTCCGCCTTCACACAAAGAACCCTCTAATCACCTCTAACTCGATTTGGAGGCAAGCGGTTGATGCACACGTAAAAGGTTTGCTGTGAGTAGAAAGAGGGGAAAACGTCACCGGTTCAGATGTTAACGATCTGGGCTGAGAGTGACCACGTGTCTTCGCCGTAATATATGCTAAACGTTTTTTAAAATGGTATTGATTTTTTACTGCGGGTGCTGTGACGTTGATGCCGATGCTGTTCACAGAAGGTTCAAGCTAATTAAGAGTCAGGTTAAGCTTTGTTGTTCATGTTGCACTTTGCTGGGGGCCAGTTTTTTTTTTTTTTGCTCATATGAAAATCCCTTTGTTCTCCTATTGGAGCTGAACCGCTGCTGATTACTCTGTTGGCCTTGGGTTCGTGCCGCCTACTGGAATGAACTTCCCCTAACACCGTGCTTCCAGGCCAAAGCGGATTGTAACAGGAAAGAAATGTAAAGCAGCTAGGGAACGGTGCCATCGTTTGCAGCTTCTGGTCTCTAATTCACAGGGAAATGCTGCTGCCTGAACTCTGACACGAGTTCGCACCGTGCAAACATTACCAAGCAGAACGACCTGACATGTACTTGTTACGATATTTGACATGTCAGTATCCAGAAAGACACCTGTAGTCAAACCAGACAGCAGCGGCGGCAGCATGTTGTATGAAGACATTATTCAAATGTTAACATTCCTCCCTACAAGTTCTTCTCCTGCTCTCAGCCTGCAGTGGCTCATCTAATGAACCACAGCACTAACAGCTCTTGTGAATCTGAGCACTTGTACTGTGGTTTGATTTGATTTTAGCTCTACAGAGAGTAGGCAAATGGAAAAGTCTGCCAATGAAATCCAGCAGGTTTACCCAAATCAAATGGAGCCTTCGGGCTATGATACATTGGCTAAAAAACGGATTTATTTTCCAAACGGGTTCTTCCTCCAGTTGATGTGACTATTCTCATTTGCATTGCGACACAGAGGAACAAGCGGAAATATTTAAATTGTGGGGAAATGTCTTGATTTGAGCTCTTTTTGGGAATAGACTGATCTATAAAAAACCTTACCGAGTGTATTTTTCTCTTTTCTAGTCCAAATATCTCATCACACTCAAAATATGACATAATCACCCAAAGAGGAACTTTTCAGTGAGATATAAGAACTGATTTTTAGACAATAGATCTGGAAAATCTTATTTCAAGAAATCTTACCAAGATAATTTTCACTTGTTCCATTGACTTGTTCCTTTTTTTTTCTTTTTTGCTTAAATCAAGATTTTTTAGCTTAATTCAAGCAAAAAAAAAAAAAAATCTGCCAATGGAACAAGTGAAAATTAACTTGGTGAGATTTCTGGAAATAATATTTTCCAGATCTATTGTCTATAAATAAATCCTTATATTTCACTGAAAAGTTCCTCTTTAGGTGATTATGTCTTATTTTAAGTCTGATGAGATATTTTGCCTAGAAATGAGAAAAATACACTTGATCAGATTTCTTTTTTTTTTCCAGTGTACTTTTATGTCGTATATTGGGTTGATTTGCGCTTAGATTGTATCAAATGTTTCTATCAATGTTTAGGCTCAGATAAAGGTGTAATTCTATTCAAAGCACTGGCCCATTACATTACTGTGGTTGTCATTCAGTCAGTGGCTTCATATCACCTGTAATAACATTAATATTTAATATCACTTGCAGCTATTTAATTAGACCAAAATGATGAATATATGTCACTAAAAGTAGTGGGAATGAAACTTTAATAAAGTAGCTCATCTGATAACAGGAGTTCTCTCTAAGTTATGTGAGATCAGGTTTTCATCAGCAGCGATTTGTGTTTTATTACTGTTTGACTGAGAGACTCCAGAAATGGCAGAATGAATGTAGTAACAGTCAAACGGAGCTGTAAATGTGTGGGTAGAAGCAGAAAAGTGAGCATCCAGACACAGCTGAGTGACATAGCAACATTCTCCAGGCCCATTAAAGCTGTACTTTAGAGTCTGGTTGCATCAAACTCAGATTAATTATCTTCCTTGGTATGATGAAAATAGTCAAACTCCAGCCCTTTTTACCAGGAGCCTTAGGTAAAATCCATCCCAAATGAGTTGTGGACTGATCTGTGGCAGGAACGTGACTCAATCTTAATCTTGAAAAGGCTAAATCTATCACATAAGCAACTGCAGAAGGATGTGAATGGACAAGTTTTAGTGTTTGAGTCTGTGAAGCCTAAAAACATGCCACCAGTGAACGCATGTGTGTTTTCCTGTTTTTACTTATTTGCTTCTGCTGTAAAACAAAACTGATCCAAAGCTGGAAACAAGTTTACAAACTCATGTTAAGTTGTAGTCAGAAAGCGCTCTAACTGGTTTATTTCTATTATATGGAACAGTAATAATAGAGATTCTCAAACCATTATTATTGTATATGTTAACTTTAATGATGTTCGATACCACGGATTTCCTTTTTCTGAACTGATGCTGAGTAAAATTCAGGCCTGTATCGACCCGATACTGATACTTTGTACTAATACACTTAATGTCTGGAAAATCTTTTTTAAAAAGTTAGGATTTGAAATACAATATTTATATATATATTTTTAAAGATTTTCCAGACATTAAATGTTCTTGTCAGTTCGGAAAGGAAATCCGTGGTATCGAGCATCATTAATGTTAACATATACAGTAATAAATATATGTCAAATCATAACTTCTTTTTTTTTTTTACCCTTAGTGGTCTGAGACTATTTTGGCTTTTTTTTTTGTTTTTTAGTACTTTTGATATTGCCTTTATATACTATATAAAGAAATGTTTATCATACCCATGTTTGGTATGTTTTTCATCTGTATCATCTGCCTGTTATTTTTTCACTTTAACCTACTATATCAACATAAAAGGCCAAAAAACACACAAAAACTATAAAATATGATTTGAAAACTGTGTATAATTTATTGCAAGAATAATACAAAGATGTTTATGGAACTTTTACAAAGACTTGAAAAGTGCATATTGGTTCCAAATATTAGGTATGTGAAATTAAAATTGTAATAAATTCAAACTGTACTCAAATATTTAATATAAAAGTATATCTTTACATAGGTTTTTTTCTCACCCCCCCACCCCCAGTCCTCCGGTGCAGGTGGGGGTCATCCTCACCCTTACCTGTAATTCTAATGCAGTCTGTGGATTAGAATTATAAACTTACGGATACACCATAGAAGGATTTTTGAACACCACAAGAGAAAAGAAGAAATCAATCAAAACAAAACAAAACAAAACAAAACAAAACAAAACAAAACAAAATAAAACAAAACCTTTTCCCATCCCACCCTCATGTGACTCTCAATTTCTTTCCTTTCTATACCTACACAGTCTATGTACATATACTTATACCCATCTGCACACATTCACATGTATATAAACCAACACATTACTCACAGCAAATACATCAATGAGGAACTTATACAAGAAGAACCAACAGAGGGCTACTTTGAAGTCAGTCCAACCTTCAAATCATAACTTAATAAAGAATGCAAGAAAGTAATTATTGTTTAATTATTAAGAAGCATGATAAAAATGAAAACTTGCATATTAATTGACGTTACATGAACATACTGAACATGTGACACTTCAACAAAACCATCCAACAGCAACACTTTCCCTCATTCGCAAGTTTTTATTCAGGAAATTAAGCATCTTTACTGTTTTTCCCTTTAGTTTGTTCCATTTTTTTGCACAGAATAGACTTAGTGAGTCAGAGTCGACCGACTGAGAAGCGTGACGCAGTACACACTTACCCAGGCGGAAGAAGAAGTAGTTCCCACCAATCGCGTATCATTTGGACAAGATCCCAATAGTTTAGGTACTTTCCTGATATACATTACCTCAATTGACCGAAGTATCAAAGGTATTGATATTTTGATTTGTGAATCGATTCTAGAGTATAAAGATCAGGTATTGGAGATATGGATATTTCAGTATCGATCCGCACATTACGAGTTAACATTTGATTTCATTCACGCAGTTATCCTGCTTGACTGAAGTGTGAAATTATCAAGACTGCCATGAGTTTAATGATTGCTTAAGGCAAATAAATTAACCTTGATCCAGCGCAGTTGCCTTCACACTGGTATTCTACTGAACGTGTACGTACAGCGCGCTCTAATCACCCTGAGTAACCTTTACTTGGAGTTGCAGTTCTTAGGTAAACACTTTCCTAGCCAGAGGCAGAGGTCTGAGCGAATCGACTCATTTGTTCTGTTTGAAAGTGATTGCTGCCGAGTGAAGACTGCTTTAATTTGATTGATGTGTGGTTCACCAAGCGGTGGATTTGGTTGTAATTACTCTTTGTGCTCACCGTGATAAGGAAATTAATCAAGCCATTATGTTGCTCCCATTTTATCATCAGGACACAATAATTGAATAAACCAACCTCACTTGTCTTCAAAGTCACTCTGGCTTGCAGCTCGCCGACCAAATGGAAAGGTAAAGGGTCCACTATCGCTGATTTGTTGATAGTCAGATGAGGATGTTTGGCTTATTTCATATTCAAAGACAACATTGTCCTTCTGATTGGAGTAATCAGGACCAGTTGTTCTTCAAAAAGCCACATTATCGCCGCCAGGGGAATACAATTAAAAAGTCCCCTCTCTATTCCTACAGATATATCTGTATTTGTTGACATAATGCATATGTGGGAGAATAATTAATTCATAGATGAATCATGAGGCTTGAATTTTAGAAAGAATAAGAGAAATTGCGTAATTACGGCTTAATGTGCTGTCAAAGCTTTATGATGAAATTGGCTGTTAGATTTGGAACAAACTAGTGAAGACTGGAAATCGCCTGGAGGTACTGATACCTCCTAACTAGAGCTGAACAACCATTAAATCTTTGATGTTCACTTCTATCATTCCACTTTCCCATCATGCTTTGTAAGGAGGAAGAGGCGGCCAATTTGGGGGCTGATCTCAGCGGCCCAGAAGGATTTGCATTCATCCTTGCAATTTATCTTGACAGTAGAAACGTCACCAAAAAATCTATTACCCATCTGCACATATTCGGGATGTTCGGAGATGAATCACCTTTGCTGGGAAGGGAATATATGAGATGGTTTTTCTTCTCCAGACCAAAAGAAACAGGACGCCAACACGAATGGATTTTGATGCATTAATAATAACATAAGAGTTCAATATTCTCAAAAATGTTGGAATGTCACTACGATGCGCATGAATCCGGTGACATTTTCCTCATGTTCTTGCAGGCTTTATAGATCAAGTAGCTGCCTCCTTTGCTTATGCGCTTAATTGAATGCGACCGGTTGATTGCATGCCAGTGGTTGTGTGGGACTTCAAAATCTCTTAACATTTAATCAATAACACTCCAACCAAAGTATCCACTCCGCATTAAAAAAGTTTGAACATCTTCACACTGCTTTTAGAGATTGTCTTGGGAGGGATGTGTGTGTGATTCACTTCATGTGGATTTAACGGCTCTCTCGTGTCGTTTGGGTGTTGATAAAGTCATCCATGACTCCAGAGTGAAACTCAGATAAACACTCTCAGCATAATTTACAGCGCGGTGCCTTGGGACCACCCTGTTTAGATTTTAATTGTGGTAGTAGATCATCTCTTTCCCTAGTAATTATCTCGACTATCATCACTCCTATAATAACGATAATCAATTGTTCCTGGTCGCTTTGGCAGGGATAATGAAAAGTTTATTAGCCTCCCTAAGCTTCAAGAGTGGCTGGGGAACTCTTAAATCATCAGTGAAAACGGGGAAAGAAAAAAGAAAAAGCTTCCTCGTTCTGTACTCTCTTCGTGTAAACTCTGGTAGATTCTTTCCGGATTTCCTGGGAGGATGGAGGTCACACAAGTCCTTCCTCGCCTGCCATCATCAGCTCAAATTGGCCTGAAATGTTTACAAGCTTGGTACTTGGAACAGAGCTCCTTAAGTCTTAATTTGGACAATTTGGCATCTCTCCACTTTGAATAATCAGGATGTTTGGATTGTTAGACTGAGAGCCGCTGCACCATGCCGAGCGGATTCAGATGTGACATCATGCTTTGAGCTGAGCTGAACATTTGAAAACAAATTTAATATGGAATAAGTGTTGTGGTTAACCCTAATTATGGGATTATTAGTGTGAAAATAGACACGTTTGCTTAGTCGTTTTCAAGAAAAGCGCTGAATGATACGTTTTCCTTCCTTCGCTTCAAATTCACTCGTATTATACATTTAACACCCGTTGATCGTTTCTTAGTCGGAGCAGATGCATTGATTCTTCGATGTATGTCACCCTTAACTTGTTTGCCACATTTCACTTGCTCTATTAAGCTTGAGGCACACAGCACAACAGAACATCTGTGAGGATGGCATGGCAACCAAAATCATGCACCGTCAACCAGTTTAGCGTGTACTGGTGTTAGAAGTCACCATTTAGTCAATCATTTAATCAAGTTTGTGTTTTAATTTGTATTTATTTATTTATTTAATACCAAAAAGTGTTTTGTGTTGCAGAAGAAAAGGCCCAAGATTTTTAACAAATAGAATAGAATAGAATAGAATAGAATAGAATAGAATAGAATAGAATAGAATAACATTGTTCAGCAAGGCACAACAAAAAATTTTATCTTCTTTTTTTTTTTATCACATGCTTATCTTCATCATCATCATCATCATCATTTGTAAATTACACTAATCTTTTCATCTGCTACTGAAGCTAAAACATCTGATCTGGACAATATCTGATGATTTCTCCAACACGTCGGGATTTTGAATTATATGATCAAAAATGTAATCCTCCATCTTGCATCACTGACTTATTGTGTATTCAATATCTGCAGATAAAATGTACAAATGCACTCATAGATACGGACATCAAACACCATGACGATATCCTAAATCCAAGTGCACTTCTTGAATATTTCCAGTGGGCTGAGACCCTTCCGTGCTGCAGGAACCCACTCGAATCTCCATCATGTCTGACTTGAAACCCTGTTAGGACCTGGTTTCTGTTCGGAAATATCTGGATGAAATCATTCACTGTGTTCATTTCCTACATCACCCAAAATAAGTGACAAAAACCTCAATTGGCAGTTGGAGGAAATTTATTCTGAGCCCCATTCTGCAGCCCATCTCACCCAGTTCATGTTCTTTCAAACTGTCTTCATCTAGTTTATCAGAATCCCATTTCCTATAGTTGTCCTGGATATTTTGCACCATTTGCACATATGAATCCTCAACTGTCTAGAGCTTAGCTTTGAGGGTAATATGGGATCACTAAGGCGTTCTCCCACCTACAGACTGACAAAAATCACAACTTTCAGCTTTGGACCACTTTGCACCTTTTTTTTTATGTTAATTTTAATCACTTAGAATTCAAATAATGCTGTGATGTACTGTTAATATGATTTTTAATATATATTGACTTGACAAAAAATTCAGAGATAACGAAATTCCAGATTTATAATCAGCGTATAAGATTTAGGTAAAAAAAACAAAAAAAACCCAGATATTTTACCCCTGGTAGGCATCATTAAAGTACACTGCTGTCATTATTTCTGTCTGTTTTTGTGCTGCTCAGGGGCAAATATCAGGCTACAACATTTACTTTCAATCTGCTTTCTTGCTGTAATTTATATTCTCATTAAAAGGAATAATGATTCTAGAAAAATGTGTGTAAATGCTGTACTGTAAGGTGAAACAAAATGAGTATCTTTACAACTGGCATTTAAATGTATGATTTATGAGGTGGTTTTATTACCCCCCCCCACTCTAGCAGCAAAACTATACCTTCAATTCATACCAAATTAAGTTTCTAGATTGCCAGTGATCCAGAATAGACGTGGTTACATTTTGGGAAAAGCAGGTCAAAGATCACATTTTTTATGAATTAAAAAACAAACAAAAAATTTTTTCTCGCATTTACTTATAATGGGCAAAATTTCAAATGTCTATTAAAACATCAATGCTGTTTCAGTTTACTTCAAACTTGGCACATATATAGAGGCAATTCATATGCTGACATCAGCACATGCATAGACATGATGACATCAGCTGGATCGATGCCAAAATAAGCTACACTACATGCGAGGGGCGGGGTTTGTTGTGCCTGGCAGCACTTGTATGTACACATGTGTAATTGAATCAAATCAGCTGATTTAGTGGACTTAATAAACGGGTCGTACAATGGTACAAGAGCACAAAACGAAGTGGAAATAGAGAACATTTGTCTGTTTGTGCTTTCAGAAACAGATGAGATCCTGGAATATTCCCTACAAGTGTCTCTTAACAATATCTTGTAAGATTTCATTGTGTCACAGTGGGATATCATAGAAACCAGGGCTAGCACAAAAAGGTTGCTTTCGAGTGTTGTGTGTTTTCTTGTGTCCCTGGAGATCCTCTTCAACACAACGCACCCACAAACCCCAGAAGGCCTGCTAAAGCAAACTGTCAGGCAGTTTGCCTCACACGCCTGGAGTAAACATTTGATTCAGAATAGCAGGCTGCAGATGAAAACATGCTTAGCAGAATGTAATTGGACCAGCTTAGAATGCAATCTTTGCTAATTGCAGGTCTTATTTTGACACAGTTTAATGCAAACACCCGAGCAGTATAGCGCTGTTTCACTAGTTAGTTTAATGGCTGCCTGCATGCTTCTTGCACACCTGTACAATGTCAGCTGATGTTGAGAGCTTGAGCCCTCCGACAGTGAGCCGGTGCTGTGTAAAGCAGCTGGCAGATTACTGAGCCACTCTTGGCAGATATTGTAGCAGTTTATCTCAATTTTACATCGTAAATGGACTGTGGACAATGAAACTGTACACAAACTATGATGATCCTCTTGTGGCTCTGGCAGTAGATGATATTTTATGAATATCTCAACACAGAGCTGCATGATCAACAGACAAGCAGATGGTTAGATTAGACATGTTTTGCCTTGCAAATCTCTTCTGTTTTGTCTTTTTTTTTTCAGGACCAATTCATCAGGCCTAAAGAAATATTTAATTTAGCCACAATAGGGCAACCTAGTCCTGCAAAACCATGCACAAACCACTTAAAGGTAGGGTAGGAGAGCTTGGAAAAACAGTTCGAGCAAGCTTCATTTTGAAAATACACAATTCAAAAGTCCAAACCCCTTTTTTCAGACATCCCTCCGAAGCCACGCCTCCACAATACTAGCATATGCAATGCTTGTTGTGAGAATGTGTGAGTGAATGGATAATGCATCCACTGCATGCACTTAAGTATGTGTCAATAGAAAAGTGTTATATAAATATAATCCATTCTTCTTCTTATTATTGTTCTGCACTGCAACAATTTGCCCAGCTCAAGCACAAGCCCCGCCCACCAGCTCCGATCCATGCATACCTCTGTCAGTCTCCTCCTCCAACCCCCCCCCACTCTTACAGAACAGCCCCAGTTCATACCTATCTGGCTAACATTACATTCCCTAGTGATTTATGTTAATGACCAAACAGTTTCCTGGTGAACTTTCCATCCTCATATAGCTAATATAACGAGCCAAGCTCTGGCTTTGTTTCCTGTACTAGTGCTCCAAGCCTCTGAGAACCCACGATTCATGTACGAAGAAGTTTAGTTTGATAGACATATCACCATTCAATCATTTCGATTGAGTGCTTCAAATGATTGGATGGTGTGTTTTCAGTCCTGTCTGTTCCACAGGTGACTACATTTTTTAATTTTGTGTTAGAGACTTTAATTAATTGACTGTAATCAGGGTGTGAAGGGGATTTTAAGCAATATAGTAAAAAACAAAAATACTTAAGGAAAACATCTCCCACCCCACATTTAAGAATCACAAGAACCAGCTGTTTTGTGTTTCAAAATGCAATATCCCCATTCTACATAATTATTCCCATATACGATGTTTTTTTTTTTTTTTGGAAAGAATACTGCAACTATCTGCATCCATTTTTCCGGCTAAATTTGAGCTGAAAATCTCATTCCAGTCCTCTTATAGAAAGCACTGTTTTTCTGTTTACAGGGAGTTTGTGTGCACCATCTGTCAGTATTTGTTGCCCATCTTGGTGACAATGAACAGCAGCGGTATATAACGAGGCAGAGGAGCCCCGCGACGAGCCTATCTGACAAAGACTGAAACGAGAGCTAGTCACAGCGTGGTCACTCTGCTCAGCTCCAATAACACTAGGCACCTACGGAGTCATGCAAATGCTTTTAAAATGTATAAAGCATAAGATGGCAAAGACAGGTCAGAAAATCAAGAAGAGACATGCTATCAGTATGTGCAGCGTTGTTGCACACAGATAATAGAATAGCAGTTTGGCTCATCATCATGTCCTAATGTATGGCTGACTGTAATGGAACCAACCCCAGCCTAGGACTCCATTTCACTTGTTTTATTGTAAACAAATCCAATCAGGAGTTTTAAGGATTACTCCCTATGTATTTTTTCATCATGGAGTATTCTGAGCACTTAATCTGCTCCATATTTGCATTTGTTTTAAAGCTTTTTTTAAATTTGGTCTTTGTACATCTTCAGCTACTGCCTGGTTGACACTTCCCTCTACACAAGGGTTGTCTATGCTTTAGAGTTAGAGTGTGTGTGTGCGTAGAGTGAGCAAGGAATGTTTTGACAGATACAAACACCCTGCAATAAATCCAGGTGCTTATAGCCTAGAAAGTTGCAGCCATAAATTTTTGGGAATGCGCATCGGTGATAGTGAAATCGATTTCATTTAGAACTCATCAACTGCGGCTCTTAGAGTGACAGTGAGTAACAAAGAAGGTGAGCGAGGGCCAGAAAAAGGAGCTCTGAGCCACTTCCCACCGCTGCTTTAGTCCAGGCCACGAAGACTTTCAACGCAATGGTTTCAGCCTTTTCTCCTCTAATGTCGAATACATTATATTGTTTAGATCTTTACAGGAATTAAAGCAGCTTTATCACCTCTGCCTGGAACATCAATACCTTTTGTCACACTGAATGTGTTCAGCAGGCAACAATGTCCACGTATAATTAGGGTCAGATAAATTACCTTTAGTTGAACAGAGGAAACTGCTAAGGCTTCTCACTGTACAGCATAGTGTCTTTTATTGAATTGAAAAAGTCTGTTTCATCGTCTGATCTGATGCTTGTCAGATTGAATGCAATAAGCGGAAATGCTGCTTTCCTGAAGCATGTTTATATTAAGTAAGCATGTCTTGTTTTTGTGTGAATTGTCAGCTCACTTACAAAAACTAGAGATGAATTTCAATATAATCTCACAGAATGTCCACGGCATGAAAATAAGGATAGACTCTAATAAACAAAAGAACACTTTGATTTTCATTTATATTTACATAAATCTGAATTGTAAGTGTAAGAAGACGAAGAAGGGAGTTAAAATGCTAAGAGTGTGCCATTCAAGACTCAGGGCTCCTTTATTAGAAGCCAAGGGTAGATTTATTATGCAGACGGGTGAATCAGCAATCGGAAGTAAAAACAAGATGTCACAGCCATACCGATTAAAATAAAAAAAAATATATATATATAGATACGTATAAGTTAACATTGTTGTTATCAAATATAAGTGTAGCTGCATCTACTTGGCAGCATTTAACGCTTATCACACCAAAGACATTGGAGAAGTGAAAAGATTTACAGATTTTGATTGATTCTTACACTCCAAAGTCACCCGAGAAAAAATGCTCCTTTTTTTTTTTTTTTTTTTACATTTTTTTTTAACAAGCCACACATTTTCCAACACTCTATGACATAAAGTGATAATTTCAGTGACATAGAAAATTTGTATAATGTATTAGGTGTCTCAGCAATGAACTGTCAAGATTCGAATCTCACTTGAACCAGATAAAAACCAGTGGGAAAAATAAAATAAGTGATAATTCGGATAGAAAAGTCGCAGTCACCTTTAAAAAAAAAAAGGGGCATATTATTGTATTCTTATTAACTGTAGGCTGTTTTTACTCATAAAGACCCAAACATCCACCATCTACTGATGTAAGTGTTTCATACATGTAAATAATTGGTGTAAAATACAGTTTGTCATCTTTTCATGGTCAACACATATGACCCATTTGGACGTTCGGAGGCTCTGTAGTTACCATGGAAACACCGTCATCTTCTACAACATTGATTCACCAGTAAAACCAATGGAGTTGGATCAATGACAGTGGATGGAGACACTGAGTTTAATGATATATTTACAGGAAAAAGTCATTTTTTCTTTAGTTTTCTCTGTTTTTGATATAATAACCTTCAACTTTAATATGAGCTTGTATGAACATATACATTATCAGTGAATGAAACACTGGAAAATACATGATTTGCAATGAAAACGCACAAAATACAGAGGATAATATTATAATAAATGGCGATAAATTTTGGAAGTGCCACCAAAAGTAGTGCCGGTTCTTTATGGGTTAATCAACTTTTATTCAGAACATTCTCAAACCCTCTGACAGGAAGTGGAAACTGTGCAAAGTTGGTCAGAAAAGTCAGTGTGGCCTTCTCTTACAGTAAATACAAACCCAAGGCTTCCAAACTATCGCCCAAAAATCGAATCACATCATTTTTTCAGTTTCTGCTCGGTTCACCCACAGATTGAACGCTGAGAAAAACAACCTCTGTCGTTCATCTGCTCACAAAACTTAACTCACACGAAGCCAAAACAACCTAAGCAGGCTTTGATTTGCATCTGGTGGAGAACATTATCTGAACCAGCCTGAATATTTAAAGGTTCCTTTCCCATCAGCCTCCTTGATCAGACTAATCATCCTTCCCGGTGGCTGTCTTTATCTCCCCCTATCACCTTTCAAATGCTCGGTCATGTTGGAGCACCCAGTCTGTCGCTTTACATTATTAGTTCCCTGCCTCTCATGCTCCTCTCCACACAAGAGGCACTCCCTCTTATGCGGAAAAGCCGAGGAAGAAGAAGGTGAGGTAGATGGAAAGCGACGGCTCCTGCCTGCTCCTCACCGGGGAAAGAGGAGGAGGAGGAGGAGGAGGAGGCTGCAATGACGGCCTAATCTCTGGCTCTGATTATCTTCTCATTACAATCAGACGGAAGCCACTCGAAGAAGAGGAGAATGTGTAATTACGCTCAAATCTCCCATGACTAAAACAGAGGATAATAAGCAGGGCTAGAACTGTGTGCTCACATCTAATTATTCCGTTTATTTAGTCATTCGTTCTGCAGCCACATTGGAGATTTTGGAAGTGCTCAGGTGGAAGTGGGTGAAAACACCTGCTTTATTAAGACGCCAAACCCTAAACTACCGTCCTTTCACAAACGGCAGAAAATACACCCACGTTTGACTGATTTAAGAACCTGTTTTTATAATCTGTTGGGGTCAAATGTGAGGTCCGTGGACCAAAACCGGCCCAGGATAGTTCCAATCCGGCCCCTGGGATGAATTAGGAAAGTGCAAAAATTACACTGAAGACATGAACAGTCAAGGATGTCAAATTTATTTTAGTTCAGGTTCCACATAAAGAAGTAAAATAATTGCATAATAACCTTTAAATAATGACTTCAAATTTTCTTCTTAGTTTAATGTGAACAAATAACATTACATTATGCTTATAAATAATGACAATTCCACATGTTTCTCTTTGAAAAATATTCAATTCTGAAAATATTTACATTAACATTAAGCAAAAAAAATCAGTTCTTATATCTCACTGAAAAGTTACTATTTAGGTGATTCTGTCTTATTTTAAGTGTGATGAGATATTTTGACTAGAAATGAGAAAAATACACTTGGTAAGATT
>JAPTYQ010000030.1:29924887-29935232 GCA_029814465.1 Ostorhinchus cyanosoma | reverse complement strand
CCTCATCACTGAACGGTTTGATGAAAGTGAATCATATGTGCAAAAAAATCCAAATCTTACCAAGTGTATTTTTCTCAGTTTTAGTCAAAATATCTCATCATACATCAAATAAGACATAATCACCTAAAGAGGAACTTTTCAGTGAGATATAAGAACTTATTTTTAGATAATAGAACTTGACCTTATTTCAAGAAATCTTACCAAGTTGATTTTCACTTGTTCCAGTGGCAGATTTTTATTTTTATTTTTAGCTTAATTCATGCAAAAAAAAAAATAATCTGCCAGTGGAACAAGTGAAAATAAACTTGGTAAGATTTCTTGAAATATAATTTTCCAGATCTATTGTCTAAAAATAAGTAGCTAGTCATAGAAACGTTAGCTTACTTTGTCATTGCTGATCACAGGGATCATGCTAATGCTAACTAGCTTCTGTAAAGCGTTAGCATTAGTCCAACAGGAAATAAAACTTTACAGATGCATTTTTTTTTTATTTCTGAATGTCTCGCTGTGTTTTTTTCTTTTTTTTTTTTTCATTTGAGCAAATAAATATTGGGCGAAAAGTGTGTTTTAATGCACTACTGAACATGTAGCGAGTAAAATATTACTGAAAATTGATTAGTAATGTCTTACACTACTGCGTTACAGCCAAAAGTAATCTGTAACTGTAATGCATTACTTTTGTAACACCCAACACAGTTTGAAGATCAGTTTAAAGTGAGAGAAAAATCAACTGAAACTTATTGTCTAATTATTTGATACCTTGACGTAATTCTACCTTCAACTCTACATGTTTTTCCACTAAACTGTTGTGATAAGTATTGAAGCCCATTTCCACCACTGTGGATATAATAGGATACTTTAAGTGCATAACACTATCCACTAAGCTAATGATGCTAAATCCTGCAGAATCGTTAGTGCTGTGTGTGTGTGTGTGTGTGTGTGTGTGTGTGTGTGTGTGTGTGTGTGTGTGTGTGTGTGTGTGTGTGTGTGTGTTTGCTTATTAAAGACACTCAATCTGATGTTTTTTTTTTTGTCTTTTCATTATGAACCAGTCTGTGGTTGAAATGCAGACAAACACCTGAAACACCACAAAGCCACACGCCAATAGATTCAGGTTTCACTCAGGTTCACACCTTTATGGGCCCGTGTGCACCAGCGTATCATTAGCTCAAAAACCTTTGTGAATAGGTGCAAAAAAACAGAGCTGATTACGGGCGTAAACGCTGTCCAATTCCCTGCACAAACAATAGCACAATCCATTCTTTGTGGATCCGACCATTAGCTGCTGTTCAGGGAGAAGTACCTTGTTATTTTGCGATAAGTCATTGTTTAGAGAAAAACACCATATTTTTTGGAGATACTGTCAAGTTTCCCAGTATTTTGAGACGCTAAGTCATTATTTTGACTTTCATCTGTGGTGGAAATGTGCTTCCATATACAGTATACAATTCTGCCTTTACATTCCTAAAATCCACCGTAATTATTATTTTTTCTCGTCTTTTTTTTTTTTTTTTACCTCATTGTCAGCTCATACTCACGCTCGCCAAGTTACACAGGCGATCTGAGGCGAAGAGGCAGCGTGGCCAGCCTCAGCTCCAGAGGCAGCTACAGATACAGCGTTGACAGGTGAGCTATTGGAAAAGTTTGTAAAGAGTCCTCATTAACACTAAGTCAAATACATATTTACACATATATATATATTATTATATTTACATTGTAGAGTTTCTCATTGTTGTGTTTGCTTCCTCAGACTACGAGACAGAAAGAGAACACCTAGCTCCAGAGAGTCAGACGCCAAACATGAACATAAGGTTAGTGGGAAGAGACGAAGACGCAAATCCTACTCTCCCATGAAGAAAAGAAGAAGAGACTCGCCAAGCCACCTGGAAGCACGCCGAATCACAAGGTACAGCCTTTCCAACGCACCTATTTAGAGCAATAGTATATGTATGCAGGAGTAACTGCCGGCCTCCGCGTCCGTCCCCTCGGTTGGATTCGTCTCCGACCTGAAGGCTTTCCCTCGTGATCAGTCCTGTTCCTCCAAATGGCATTAATCCCAAAGATGAGATAACTGTTGGCTCTGGAGCCAGGACAGGTGCTAAGGAAGCAGATGGCAAACACAAGGATGATGAAACTCAACAACAGGCTGATATTACTTGTATTCACAGATCTGCTTTTTTCAGCTACACAGTCACGTCATGATACTTTTCAACAGCTACAAAGTATATACATCCTGGAATATGCACCAAATGACACCAAATGACAGCATCACAGACTGATAGAATAGAATAGAATAGAATAGAATAGAATAGAATAGAATAGAATAGAATAGAATAGAATAGAATAGAAAAACTGATTCATTAATCTTCCGTTGGCTTCAGTTGTACAATAAAATTGCAGGTGGTCTCTGCCAGGGACACGTACATCTAAATAACAACACAAAAGATACAGACATGTTTTAATTATATATACATCAAATATAAAAAAGTGTGCAATTGAAAAATTCTGCAAATTAGGTATATATACTGGATGACAACATAAACTTTTAGAAATATAAAAGTAGAGTAAAATGTGCAAATGTGACAGTGTAAACAATGTGATCGTACATGTGTAAACAGTGTAAACAGTGTAAATGTAACAGTGATGCAGCTCAGTGCTAAAAACAGCGGTGAGACTGAGGAGGATGGATTAATGCCTCCTCATGTTCCCTGTTTCCACTAAATGTATACGTATCCCTACTTATCCACCCGTGTTTTGGTCACACATCACCTCTAACACTTGTCATAATAGAGCAGAGTTCTGTTGTGTGTCTGAATACTTGGCAAACTGAGGCTCAGTGTTCACTTCACATTCCTTTCTTTATCATTTATCTATCATTCATCTATCACAATAGAAAGTTGATGAAAAGGTAAAAAGAAAACCTCCTCAATTTGCATGTGATGCTCAATTAATGAGCGTTATGGGAGATTGAAACATCTTTATGAATACATTTAGACGACAAACATTAAATCAGTCTGGCGTTTCTGCATCTTGAGAAGAAAAAACATTTCCATCATCTTCAAACATCGTTCTGGAAACAGTTTTTCTTAGGCAGTTAACACAACTCCGACTTCTTTTACTGTGTTTATGGCAGACATTCTGTATTTAACATGTCATTACTCAGACAATGTTTTTCAAACCAACTGATGGAAAATAAAGTCACTGTTTTTTTTCATTTCCTTTATTCCTCATTTTCCCTTCGAATATGACAATCATATGAAAACTAAAAACAAAAGCAAAGTTGAATATACTTTGTGGACATGAGTAGACTTTAAGAGCTGTGCGTTGACTCCTCATTAATATATTAACATTGATTGCCTCGATGAGTTAAATTTACAGGGATTTTTTGGGGGGAAAATGGAATTGAATGTGTATAATTATATATTCAATTGTGTATAAATTACCTGAAAATGTGAATGTTCCTTTTTTGATGTTGCCTCTTCCATTATCCATTGTTACAATCGATTTCCATCACAGTTCTTAACCCCTTCATTAAAAAGCCCAGGATAAAACAAACACTCACTTCAAGAGAGGATTTTCATACTTTTAGGAACCATCATACACTGCAAAAATCTAAATGTTACCAAGTGTATTTTTCTCATTTCTAGTCAAAATATCTCACTGCACTTAAAATCAGACAGAATCACCTAAAGAGGAACTTTTCAGTGTGATATATGAACTTATTTTTAGACAATAGATCTGGAAAATCTTATTTCAAGAAATCTTACCTCAATTATTTACATGTATTAATAGGATTAGTGGATTAAAAGGTATTAAACAGTTTAGATCAGTAGATATTTTTTTGGTTGGTTTGTGTCTTTAGAGAGTTCAAGAAACTTTATAGATTCAAACACTTTCATAATGTAATTTTACTTTTATCTCTGTTATTTTACTGGTCGATCCTATTGAATGTGGCCCCTGAATCTGAATTCAAATGAGTTTGCAGCCCTGCTTTAGGTCAAACAAAAGCCTGAACACCAGTTTAACCCCACTCCTGTGTTTGTTCCTCCTCAGTGCCAGGAAGCGTCCCATCCCTTACTTCCGCCCCAGCCCGTCGTCCAGCAGCCGCTCCACCAGCGTGTCGTCCTGGAGCAGCCTCTTCACTCGCAGCCGCAGCCGGAGCCCCATCTACAGCATGAGCCGCAGCCGCAGCAGGAGCCGCAGCCACAGTTACTCCTCCTACAGGAGCTACAGCCGCAGCTCATCCTGGAACTCCATCTTTGGGGCCCGCAGTCGGAGCCGGAGCGCTGGTTCATTACACAAACGCCACAAAACCAGGCACTAGATCTCATTAAGGGATTTTAAAGACCTGGAGGGTTTTTTTTTTGTTGTTTTTTTTTTCCTGGAGGATAATGGATGTCAGAGGAATCGACGCTCTGATTTGAAGCCTGAGGGGAAATATCCCAGCAGGGGTCCGAACATCGAAGTAACCGTGTTGGCTCTGCCTACAAAAACCGCTGGAGACTCTGGATGTCTTCTTTTTCGTTCGTTGGCTTTGTTCGTGTACACCCTCTTACATCAGCACTCGCAATGGCCTGAGACTGTTCATCTTTTAACATATTTACAACAGGAAAATGCACACAAGACTAAAACACTTTGGTCGGCGAACATCACAGCTGAATCTTTTATGTGGATTTTCTGCCAATTTATAGTTTTCAAATAAGGCTTTAATATTTCAATATTGTTCTCGGAGCTTGAAATATGTTCAAAGCAGGGTTGAAATGGACTTTTATTGCCGAGACCAATATGACACCAGACATTTGTGGGACGCTCTGCTGTGGACATGTGTACAGTTAACATTGGGGCCATTTGATTCATACGTTTACAAATGGCTTCGGAGGGATCATTATCAGGAATAAGGACAGGTTTATAGCTCTGATCTTTGTACTTCACAAGGTGGAGAACAGACGCGTTTCCTGTGAAAAATGAAACGGCGAGGGTGGTCTGACGGCTGAGCAAACTGCCTGTCAGCTCAAATGTCAAATTAATTTATCCTCTGATCAAGTGGAAAACAATTGAAATGTCAGTCGGTGTAATACAACAGAGACGGATTGAAACATCTCGCAGGGACGGGACGGGGGATTTCTTTTGACAAAACCTTCACAATGTCAGAGGAGTTTTGTTTTTTTTTTTCTTCCTTTGAGTCGATGCTTATTTGTTTGGGGAAAAACAGTCGTTTAAGAGATAACTATAATGAATATTTTATCTAATTTAATGCTTAAATGGTCCTCTTGGGGCTCTGTTTCATTTGCAGTTAGCTGATGTTTAATTGAAGAAGTAAGAACCAAAAAAAAAAAAAAAAAAATTAAGAACTTGAATTCACTCAGTTGCATGAAGCAGAAAAAAAAGGCAAGACTGAAAAATGTGAAAAGCAGTGATTCTTGATTTCTATGACTATGATTAATATTATTTTCCCACCACACTGGAACCAGACACATACCAAACATACTGTATATCAGCTTCTATTTGTTTTGTTTTGTTTTGTTTTGTTTGTGAGGTAAAATACCAGAGAGGTTCTAGTTTGGAAATGTGCAGAATCATACATATTTATTGCTTATTTATTATTTATTGGGTTTTTTTTTTTTTTTTTTGCCCTCTCAGTAGTGGTCAATCTTTCTATGCAACGCTGTCAATTCACGACGATGACACTGCTGTAATTTATTTTTGATATGTCGTAAATTATTCCTCGTGTTTTGCAGCCTCGCTTGTGACGAAACCTCAGCTCAGAAGCACATATTCAACAGACGGAATGACAGAAAGGAGTCTTCCAGTCGGACCTTTTGTTTTCTGTTTTTTTTTTTTTTTTTTTTCTTTTGGAAGATGCTAAATTTAGAGGCAGTTTTTGACTCCAGAGTTTCAAACTTTTTGCAGATTCAAACTGCCTTTCCATAGTATAATTAAGAGGGTTATATTTCTGTATCATCTCAAATCCATCATCCTGTCTGTATCTGCTCCAGGCCTGACAGACTGCTCTCTATGCACTCAATACTCGCAGCTTATTTCCCTGAATGTCAAGTAAATTGGACGAATGAGGGAAATATGACGCCGGAAAAGGAAGGAACCCGGCACAAAAGTCATCCATAAAGTACGAGTTGATGATGACTTGTGTCAACCAGTGTTGATTGTGTGTCAGAGGAGGGTTTGTGCGTTCATATTGTTGACAAACTCTTGCAGATGGGCCTCATCCCTCATCTCACTATGTAAAGTTTACACGAGTTCTTGTGCAAAATAATTTTAAATATGTAACTACTGTGGTGTAAATATGCATCTGAATGGTATCAACTCTACACATGGTGTGATTATTTAATTTTGCAGAATGTGATATGGGCCTTGTAGATGTTTTAACTGACTAGTGTTGGTATGTCTATGATGCAATGACCAGTCAATGAGGAGACGAAGACATTAGGGATCGCTCAGCGGATCCCTTTGATCACATGTTTTATTCATTTTAAACTCCAATAACAAGGTCATATAGCAATAGTGAACCAGTGTTTTGGTGTTAAATTATGCATACTTCCCCTCGTTTTCCATACCAAGGAGCATATTGCAAAAGCATATGTTTTTCACACTGTCACATTTTATCTGTGTCGGTGTGAACTTGTAATAATGTGTCACTTGGAAATTAAATTGTCCCTGCCATAACCCCATGAAATCAACTCCCCCCACATTCACTACGTGTTCAGAATAAGCTATATAAAACCCTGTTCTCAATAACACTGAGTCGCAGTCTTCTTGTATGTTGCATGAAACTCATCAGCAGTTCAATACCGAATACAAACTTGGGTTCTTAGCTGTTTTGTTTTATCTGTGCGGTGACATCAGTGTGTTTGCTCTGAAGCCCTGACTTATTTTCTATTAAAAAGCTGGTGAGTCACTAAGAGGAAGGGTGGAGGGGTGGAGGGGGGGGGGTTTAACTTAGCTTGAGTGACATGAAGCCTTAACTTAATTTGGTAAGAAGAAGGCTGGCCTTTCTGGTCAGCTGTTGCGCCTGCGCTGCAAAAAATATCCACTTTGTAAAGTTAATTCATTCCAGATTAAGTTTTAACACATCACTTGAGACCGGTAATGAATTAAAAGGTTTATTTTACTCCGAGCGGCTCATAAATGTTTGATTTCTTGCTCTTAGTGCAAGGAGTGATAGGATTTAAAGTTGCGTAATTTGTTCTCCGTTAAATATTTTTTGCAGTGGGAGTGCTCTCCAGATCCTCCCAGCACTTTCCTGACACTAGTTATGGGGCAACGCGTCGTCTGGGAAATCATAGGCGTGTATAAAACCAACAGCCAGAAGGAATTAGAGCAGGAGGCTTTAAAAAACTGTGCACTTTAAAGAGTTTGTTGTTGGATCACAGGGGGAAGTGCGTGCGTAACGGTGATGCGCGTAACGCAACAGAGATAAAGTTGTGACAATATTGAGATAATAATCAAGTAGATCCATCTGAAAACAGGTGTTTAAGGCTCTTATTTGTATATTTATTCGCTTTTGTGAACTTTCCTGGCTGAGCCGCACATGGCAGAGGGAGACTTCTACACCATGGGGAGCCGGCAGAGGTTTCCCAGGGATCCTTTCGGGGAGTCGCCGTTCAGAGACCAGTCTCCGTTCCGGGATCAACTCGCTTCTCGGTTTATGGAGGATGACTTTGGGATGCCCCCCTTCCCAGATGACCTTGCTATGGACTGGCCTGGTTGGGCTCGGCCTGGTCGGCTCAGTTCACGGCTCAGTACGTCTCCTTTCACCAGCACTTTACGCACAGGTTTCCCCCCGCGGCAGTCCACGGGAGGACCCCAGCTGTACACCAGCAGGTACGGAGGAGGCACCGTGGAGCCCACGTCCAGGAGCTCCCCTGTCACCACTGGGGGGGAACCGTGGAAAGTTTGCGTGAACGTCCACAGCTTCAAACCAGAGGAGTTACACGTCAAAACGAGAGATGGATTTGTAGAAGTGTCTGGTGAGTTGAGAGGCCGTGGACATCAATCCACAGAACCCACTGTTAGGAGACAGTTAGGATCAGACTGGAGGTCATGTTAAACCACCTGTTAATCCCCCACTTGGATGGCCTGGCCTCAGGTCAGTTTACTATTGGATATATGTGAGGTCTATTTATAGACAACATCTAAAACCATAAATGTTCATGTAAGTCATTAAAAGCAAAGAAGAAGGATCATCTCTAAATGAAAATACACCATCAAACCTTTTTAGTTCAGTGTTATTTTTACAAATAGCCTTAAAAGTAGAGTGGAAATAGTGTAAAAAAAATAAATAATAAAAAAAAAATAACATGGCCTGTTATTTTATTATTTGATAAAGGGGTAATTCACCTAATTCATCTGTTGGATTAAAGATTCTATTTGTTTGATTTATGGACAGAAAACCTGTTCTGCATGATCATCAGAAATCTACACTCATATATGACATAAGTAAGGATTTAATATTAGAGTTAGATTCAAATTTGGATAAAAGTTACAGATAATATACTGGGGCTTTCTTCTTTTTATTATTTAACCTTTATTTAACCAAAAAAGCTCCCATTGTGATGAAGAACCTCTTTTCCAAGGGAGTCCTGTCCAAGAGGCAGCATAAAATACAACGCACACTTAAAACATACAGTTAAAACATACAGTAATTTACAGGACACGTCATGCTATGGAAAACAGGAAATCAGAGCTGCTCTAAAGGAGATAATGCTGCTATTTGCATCTCTGAAATCCCAGCAATAGCTCTGATGTATTTTTAGTTTTATTGACCCTTCCATTTGGTTTGACTTAAAATCACACGTGTTTAACCCATAAAAACCCAAACATCTACTGATCTTAAATGTTTAATACCTGTTTGATGCATTCATCTTATCAATACATGCAAATAACTGTTGTAAAATGCAGTTTGTCGCCCATTTGGACGTTCAGGGGTTTTCTGTAGTGAACATGGAAACACCGTCATCTTCTACAACATTGATTCACCAGTAAAACCATTGGAGTTGGATCAATGACAGTGGATGAAAAAGTCTTTTTTTTTCTCCAGTTTTCTCTGTTTTTGATATTATGACAATTAACTTCTACATGATCAGATCAGCGAGTTCAATATAAGAAAATGAGTGATTTACACTGCAAAAACACAAAATAAAGAGAATAATATTATAGTAAATGGTGGTGAATTGCTTAAGAAAGGTTAAAATGAGAGAAAAATTAAGTAGCACTGGGTTTTTATTGGTTAAAAGTCGTAGTCAAAAGGAAAATAAGTAGAACTAACAACAGTTTAGTGAGACAAAGTACAAAAAGCAACTTCCACAAGCTGCATTTTAAGTTTGCCAAGACACATCAGCTGGCTCACTTTGCCGCACATTGGAGGCGGGACAATGACAGCCTCAGTAGTATAGCATGGCCTCAGCTTTAATGAGTCTTGATATGGAAGAGCCAGACAGATTTCGGGGACTGGGACTTGCGGGACTTGCACGTTGGCAGGCAGATCCTCAAGCTTAGACACCTGTTTCAGATTCCGAGAGAATCACTCCCTCAGTCGTTCATGAGCTCGATTTAGATTTAAGGCAAGGCCCGTGACAACAGTCTCTGTTTACAATAAGACAAGCAGCACTCTGCCGTCAAACAGGAGGGAATGTTCTGGAAATAGGACAACGCGTTTACCCAGCAGTCCCGGCGCAGGTTTGGTCTCTGTGCGCACAGTTTAGTTACTGATTAATTTAACCCATGAAGACCCACTGCTACTTTTGTGTCAGTTCCCAAATGAATCGTCCTCTATATTTAACCTTTCTTAAGCGGTTCATTGCCATTTATTACAATATTAACCTGTTTTTGCTTTTTTTTCTGTAAGTTTCTGTAGTTCTACTTACTTTAACCAATAAAGAGTTAATTTTTTTCTCTCTATTTAACCTTTCTTAAGCAATATACCAAAATACACCATAATATCATCCTCTTTATTTGGAGTTTCTCCATGTAAATCAAGCATTTTCCTATCTTTAATTCACTGATCATGTAGATGTCTTTTAAAACTCTTTTAAAAACTTTTCAGCAAAATATACCATGAAATGAACATAAACCCAGTGTTTCCATCCACTGTCATTGATCCGACTCCATGGGTTTTACTGGTGAATCAATGTTGTAAAAGATGACACTGTTTCCATGGAAACTACAGAGCCTCTGAATGTCCAAATGGGTCATATGTGATGACCATGAAAAGACAACAAACTGCATTTTACTCCAATTATTTGCATTTTGGATGGATTGAATTCATGGATCAGCAGGTATTAAACAGTTTAGATCAGTAGATGGTTTTAGGTCACCAGCGCCTGTTTGG
>JAPTYQ010000030.1:29818211-29845898 GCA_029814465.1 Ostorhinchus cyanosoma | reverse complement strand
ATATTATTATTTGTATTATTATCATCTTGGCTTAAAATTGTAATATACTACAGAACTCCAAAATATAAAAAAAATATCCTGCATTAGGGCAACCGATCATACCCATGGAGAAGTAGATTAATAGATGAATGAATAAAATCAGTATAAATTTTAATGTCTCTGCATTATTTAAGCATTTGCATTTTGGCTACTGTCCCAGCTATGTATGGTTTCTCTTTGAAACTGTGGCCTATAGATAGATAGATAGATAGATAGATAGATAGATAGATAGACTTTATTAATCCCAAGGGAAATGAATTTATATTTATCTTCAGAGAATGTTATGGTGTAATTAATGCTGATGGGTCAAACCCTTTTAAAGTGGAAAACAGATTAACGTGCTGATAGATTTTATATGGCAATAAAAGAATTCATTAGAACCACAGATAGTTTCACTTTCCCATTTACTTCTAATGATTAAACACAGGAGTAGCTCTCCACATGGCTGAATGTGTGGTAAGAACCGGGGTCTTGTGAGGCTTTAATCCTGTTTGCTAATTAATGGTTACCACTAGCAACCAGTGTTACATGTTATGGCTTTGAGACAAATGTTCAACTGTTGTGTGATTTTTTTTTTTAACATTCAAGTCAAATCTGAATAACATGTAGTATATTACAACTATTGGATAAATGTCATGTTTTGGTACGGTGAATTTCCCCTTGGGGATCGATATCTGTGGTTCTGCGGGTCATTTGTATGTGTGTGTAAAATGTAAACTAAGCCAACAGTCTGTCCCTACTGTATTGTGTTGCCTCTGGTTTATCCAAGGACAGACCTCAGTCCAAGTTATCCATCCACGTGAATAAAAAGGTTCAAATTGCATTTCTCTAAAGGTCAGTGTGACATCTTGAAGCAGTCCAAAGATAAATCCAGATATTGATTTTAGCTAGCGTAACATTGAAAATCAGGTTTATCAGTGACTAGAACTGTTCAATTATCCACTTACTGGATAAGTGTTTTAGCAGATATCCAGTGATAATAAATGTACCCTTAACCAGAAAACACCTACAGTCTTTCATGTTCTGCTTTCTCAATGGTGGAAAATAAACATGAAGACAATCCTGTACTTAGATCATGGTAGTTTCTGTTCCTTTTTATGAACTATATGCAGTATTTAGTCTTTAGTGTCCAATTCCAGTACAATGACTAAGGAGACAAGATGCGATGCAAAAAATTTTTTTAATGCAGTAATTAGACAAGGAGAGCGACTGACAAATTAGAAGAAAAGCCTTTTTACATGCGTACATACAGAGACTCCAAAGTTGAATACACAAATAAATAAAATGTTATATTTAAATGATCGGTCCCAATCCCCTTTTAATTTACAATACTGGATTCCACCCACACTTCTTCTTGAACAATGAGTGAAAGATTTGTAAGCATTCTTAAATCCACTGCAGTAATTAAGAAATACCAAAATAAGCCGTCATGAACTCCATCTCCCACAAGTCAATGCAGCATTGCCAGTGGTACAGACCTGCTGTAATAAAGGAGATTATGTGCTTAGCTTTAGCCTATATATGAACAGATTCAGTGGTGTTCTATGTTATTATGAAGCATGTGTGCTTATTTGTAGCTACTGAACACTACACATTAGCTCTTACATGTATATATAGATATATTAACTCATTAGGTTTAGGGGCTGATTCAGACACTGATTAACTGAGGGAAGAGTTCATTTGCAAACATGTCATCCCATGAGCCTTCAGAGCACAGGGGAGAGGACATGTTACTGAAAGGGGATGGGGACCCTTCGTATCCGGAGTCACTGTACGTATCTGCCAGGCAGGCTTCCTTGTCCAGACCGCTGAGGGCAGGGGAGGAGGCGGCAGAGAAAAAGTCATCCACCTGACTGTGACAGTTGGGAATGACTACTTCCTCTGGCTCATCTTTGACACAAACCGTCTCCTCCACTACCACCTCTGTGATGGGAAAGGTAGCCTCGTCCATCTTCGCATCCGCCTCGCTCTCCGAGTCATCGCACTGCCCGTCACTCTGCTCCTCTACGGGCTTGGTATAGATGTGGTCAAAGTGGATCAGTTCATTAAGGGCCTCCAGCTTAACTGATGGGGCCCCCAGAGGCGCAGGTGTGGCGGCAGGTACTGCGTCCCCCCCTCCGACCAGCAGCACCTGCGGCTCCTGGCACTCCTGTTCACAAGACTTGAGGAACAGCTCTGGGTCAAGGATGTCCAGAATGCCCAGTAGCAAATCAGACTAGAGGGGGGAAAATGGAAAAACAGATTAGCCTACTAACCCTTGACCCCATTTGGTGCTCTTAGAGCTTTGCTAGAACCTTTAAACCTCAGACGTGACCTTTTGCCTCAGACTCACCTCATTGTCTGTAGTGTCAGAACCATCTGTATCCATTGGGAAGTCCTCAGATTTAGGAACTGCTGGGCCTGCACCTGCTGCGGAGGCACACATAGCCTGAGTGCTGCGGACTCAGAAGACCCGATCCCCAAACCTGCATCGTTCCCGTTGGACAACATGATGTGAACCTGATTGGAAAGAAAAACAAGTGGATGAATGTTGTTGCACTCAAGCCTGATAATCATGCTAATCATACCATCCTCATCTCAAATCCCCATACATTCTGCATAATTATCTCACCTTCTCCTTTGACTCAAGGGTGTCCAACCCTAGTCTCTGTCTCAGTTCCTCATTCTCTGTGAGTAGGCCATTTGTCTTTTCCCGAAGCAGCCTGTTTTCAATGTGTAGCTTCTGGTTCTGTCAAGAGGAAAAAGGAACATCTGTTTTACTGGAACTCACAACCTTTTACCAGGAAGTGTCTAGGGTGAAATCAATCAAGGCTAGCAATGAGACTACAACAGGAACTAATAAGAGGCACCATAAATCTATTAAAGTAGTGCAATAGCAAGATTAGACCCGGTTAGTGTTCTAGTAGAGGAAATGTTGTTGTACTATGAAGCTCTACTTGTATGTCAACCCCCCTCCCCTCTCTCATTCTTAGTGGGCTTAGCATTCCTAGCTACGCCCCTGTCTGTAAATTACCTCTAGCTCCAGCTCCAGGACTTGCTGTTCAAGCTCCCCCATTTTGGCCTTTTTTCTGTCTCTGGCTGTCTGGGCTGCCACTCTGTTCTTAAGTTTCCTAGGAAAAAAAACAAGTGGAGGGAGAAAAAAATACATGAATTAAACACATTCTTTCCATGATGCTGACTAAGCCCCCTGTCATGACTTGGGTTCAGGGTACTGCGCAACCACCAGCCATGTTCCTGCCACGCAGGCATAACAGGATATCAGTATCCGTGTGGGTTTCAGGGGCCAGGCGGATCCACGGAGCCGCAAACCACTGAGACAGCACTTTGACAAGACGGTACAAAGTCCAAAGGTGCTTCAACATGACGATAACATGACATTAACAGTAGTTTATTTTTAGATACACTTTAGTGGCCTGTTTCTGATGTTAGGCTTTGTAACAGTGGGTTTTCTCTTCTCTGTGTTTGGTTTGAGTTCACTTTGCACACTCTAGTCCGGATCATCGGTGCCTTTGGGCGGATCCCTGTCAGACCCAGAACAATGGCCGGCTGCCCCCTTTAAACATGGACCCACTCACATATGCCGCTCAATAAGGGATTTGTTTTATTACAAAAACTAACCTGCGAAGTGCCTTTTCTTCCGGACTCAAGTGTGTGAGTCTCTGTCTTTTCCGTATTGGCGGCCCCACGGAGGTGTTGGAGTCTGAATCCGACGACGCCTGGTTCGACGGTAGAACCACAGAGATGGGCCGGCTGAAGCCCGTCTGTGAGCCGGCGGAGGAGCCGCTCTGCTTCCCCGATATCAGGAGCACTTTGTGGGAGCCTCCGGTCCCTGCTGCTGCTACCACCACCATGTTGAAATATCCTACTGGCGTGGCAACGATATTAGATATAACGGGGTATCCTTTTTTCAGTAGAAACCTTTAGGTTTCCCTGTTCACCCGATCCCCGGCAAGTCTCAACTGCTAAGCTCAGTGGGCAGCGCTTGATCGTTTTCTACTATCGTGGTGAAATCTGATTGGCTCTTACTGCTATGACGCAGGCGTTTTCAGGCCTCTGATTGGTCGTCATGCTGATGAAATTAGCATTTAAAGTTTCACTGTGGCTGCACAAAAATACCCTTAGTTCCTGGGGAATGTGCATGTGTTTTCCTGGCATGATTTTAAAACCAGTCTTTATATTTCCGTTGCTTTTTAGTTTAATCTACTTTCATGTTTCTATTCTATTCTATTCTATTCTATTCTATTCTATTCTATTCTATCCTGTTCTGTTCTGTTCAGATTCAATGAGCAGCCTTAGTTTGTCAGGGTTTCAATGTGTTGCATCAGATTTCAATCCCATTGATTTGGCCAGATTTCACCTCAGATAACAGGCTTCTTTAAGGTGATCACGTGTTGTGATGTGGAGTTCTCTGAAAGTCTGAAGTTGTACTAGTTAAGTGTGTATGTGTTGTATTCACAGCTCTCCAAGAAAGATAAACAACTTTATCTTTGACTGGAGACAGTACTTTTACTTTATTGAGTTTAGGCCAGTGTTCAGTTTTGCCTGTAAAGTCAAATTTAGTTTTCAGACACATCCCCCTTTTTATTTCTCTTTTTGCACATCTTTAATCACCTTTGACTGGATGCAATGAATACATATTGAGTCCCACTTAACACTTTATCTGTCAAGAATAAATCATATTGTCACAATTGTTTCATGATAAGAGGTACAAATATTTTACTACAACTTTATGGGTAACAGTGGAGATTTTACTTTCTTTGCCAGTTTGACTTTAGAATGTAAATGATATCACACCATTGCAGATATGTTGCCGGATGCTTTATCTCTCTTTTTTTCTTTCGTTTTTATTGTGCAGTGGTTTCCTCACTCTCTTCTGTGAGGAAATCCAATTGAACAAATACAACTGGTTTTGCTGCTATCGCGGCTTTCCCTGAAATTATTTCACTTTCCGGTTTCCTGTCAAGGAGTGGGGTGGACTGGTGACATTTTCCTGTAACTCTACTGTCTTGAACTCTGTTAACCTTTTTTGCTGACTTTTGACCCTGAAGTTTTGTTGTAGAATATTATCTTTTTTTTCTATTCATATAATGCATGACACACACAGGAAAAGATCTACTAGTGCTCTATTATAATACAAAAACAGCCAGATGTGATGATAGCTACAAGAGACAGTTCAGCAACCACAGCATTGCTCAATGCTCTATGCATCATGTGAAATTGGATGCAGTGAAAGATCAATGTGGTTAAGCACAGTTCGAAACGTCACTGAAGAGACCGTTGACTGTGTGGCCCATGGTTTTACAGATAAACTTTTCACACAGGTTCTAGTGTTTTATCCATCTTCGCTCTTTCATGTTAACCAGTGGTCAACTTAAAGGTGTTGCCCTAAATAAATAGATGTCAACCACAAGTTGCAGTAAAGAAAGGCATTTGGCAGGTTCACAAGTATCCTCTCTTCCTGAAGCTCCTATTTGTCCTCAAACAGGATTTTACATTTATGCTGCATCTGTCACCCCTCACAGTTAACAGCCCTTTGCAGCGTATTCTGTCACCTCAGCAGGAGTTACTACAGCAGCTAAAGTAAACACTGGCCTGTTTGCAGATCTACAGTGGAACTACAGAATCAACATCTGAGAAAGCGATCAGGGCAGTTTTTCACTGTGTTATGGGTAGTGTAGTATTAAAGGAACAGGATTTAAATACAGGATGTCCTTTAATTTCCAGTTATATATCAAATAGATGAAACTTATTTGACAACATGAAAATCAACACTAACCTGAAAGAAGCATCAAAGCAAAAGGGGAAATACATGAGCCAGAGAACTTCCTTGTGTATGATTATGTATTTGTGTTTCATTATGTCACTCAAAATACCAAACCCATAATAATATCTGTTCGGACACTATTATTTTTGACCAGGGAAGCTGTTTGGGGATCCCCTTTCATGAGTGAGACAACTGTCACATTTCGTGTTAGCATTTGTATCTGAATCACCCTCAAGACTTGTTGAAATAGAGCTGTGAAGTCACAAGGATCTAGTTGTTAATGTCAAAAAAGCTGGAGGGTTTTTTCATATTGTTTGTAATGATTCAATGGTAAAAGATTTTGTTCTGTGTACACACACACTACAGGTTTTGGCTTCGTATGCAAAGGAGTATCAGTCACAAACACACACCAGGAGAAGGAATTTACAGAGTGTCAGTTAACAGTCAAATTATTCCTGTTGTAAGTGAAAGATTCTATTTGTGTGTTCAGTCTGCTGGGTTTCCTGACATGGTGTGCTCCTCTTTTAACCAAAGAACAACACAGATATGGTAACAGTAGTAAACATTCAGTGAAAATTCTCTTAATACCAGATCTGCATGCATGGGTAGAACAACACAAACCTTTACTTTATCAGGAATAATGTTTCATACATAGAGTTTTAAAGCTTATTTTTTGTGGTGGCATGACTTATTTGTATGTATTCTGCTGAGGGTCTAATGTAATACAAAAAAAACTTTCATGGAGCAATCTTTGGGAAATAAATCAATAATTATAATTATTGTGATAAATATTTCATATGTCATGATAATTATGCTTTCATTTTTGGGGATTATTTCGTTTTCACTTACAGTAAAACGCTCCTAAATGTTGTTTCTAATTTTAACTTAAACACTATTATCTTTGTAAGAAATAAGGGTTCAAAACAACAGTTAACTATCTTTATTCACTCAGGACCAAAATTCAGTTTTTAAATGGGAAATAAGTAAGGATTTGATATTTATCCCTATGACTGTCATTTTTCATGAAAACATTTTTTGTCCGTTGCTCATGGTGACTTATAAAATATATAAACTGATCAAATATGGTGAAATAAGAACTTCTCAAAACGAGGACGTAGACATCAGCGTCTCTTCATTTGAAATATTGTGGGAGAGGAGTTCCCTGGACAAAGAAAAAACATCAGTATTTAAGCGCAGAACACGTTACACCCAAAATACATCATGTTTTTGTGCCTAGAAACAGACACGTTATCTCCTAACCGAGACTAGAGTGACCTTAGTCAAAAATTTACATCTACTGGGTGCAACTGGGAGTGTGGAACACTGAAAAGGCAAGAGTTATTTGTTTCATTTTCACTGGCCTTCAGACTTCTATAAAACAAAAATGCATTAGTTTTTAAGGATACGTGCATGAAAAACTCAGTATTTTTCCCTCCTGTTCCAAACCAGACCCACACCCTTAACCATTCTCTCTGTCTCAGTTGTTTTGTCTATTGTATGTCTCCTGATAATTTTTTATGTACCTAAATAATTCTTCTCTAATAACATAGTGGATTTTCATAAGCTCCAGGTTGAAGCAGAACTAATTATCTCACGGAGTTAGTTGATCTTTTCATTTCAGGTGTTGAACATGAGACTTACTCAATAATTTGCAGTGTGGGTCTGGAATCATTGGTTACACATTGAGGATTTGGATAATCTGCCTCAGAGGCTGTGTGCACAGTTCATGCATATATCCCACTCTGGCTGCTAAACTAGCTCAGCCAGGTTTTAAATTCACATACACACACACACAGCCATGTTTTCATTACTTCCGGGGACATTGCAGTGACTTAATGTCTCTGTCCACAACATGCCTTAAACCACCCCTTATCCCTGGTGTTAACCGAACTCTAACCTTAAAACAAGTCTGAATCCTAAAGTGTAGTTTATACAGACCTCCATTTCATCACTATACTGTACAATATAAACAAATACATATATATAATGCTCATCCAACACAGACATGTGAATAAAAGGTACATCCACAAATGTAGACGAGGGGATGGGGATCCTCCCTGGAGCTTAAAGCTGGAGCCTGTGATTAAAGTGGGTGGATCCGTGAAAACCACAGTTAAAACTGGACCAAACCCAAAAAGCATCACAATGTATCTTGGAGCGTGTAGAATGTATAAAATACAGTCCTATTTTTTTCTAGACCTTGACATATTCCTGGTGTAAGCCCTCCAAATTACAACTGCTCCTCCAGATATTTCCACTGCTGTGCTTCGTGAGGGCGTTTGCACCGGTCTGACTAAGTACAGTGTGTTACTACATTTGTCTGCTACATTTTTCTCCTCAGCCAGGTCTCTCTTTCAACATATATAGATGAAATAAGCCTGGCCTAATACACTAATGTTAGTGAATGAACACCTTTCAAGTCATTTTGTATCTTTTAGGCAATATCAAGAATTACTGGCATGTCATAAATGAAGAGATTCATTCAGAAACTGTTATTGATTTTGTTATTTTCCTGCATTTCCAACAAGCATGAGGTCAATAATAGAGCAAAACTCAACTTATATTCATTTAGTCATTCCACACAGAACTAAACCCTCATTTTCATCAGTGCAGAAGTAAATAAAGCTAGCGCATTGACTCGTGGGGATCCATGTGTTCTATGTTCGTTCATGCAGTACCACATTTGTCCAGCAGTCGATGCCAAAGTGTTCTGGGCATAGTAATGTGATCGTAAGGCTATTGTATTCCTAAATTACTGATATTTCCCAAAATACTGGTCCTATCCACTTGCTGTTGTTGCTAGTCTCATCCTTGACCAAAAATACATAAGTATGCTAAACTGCAGCAGTCAGCTCTTTACGAATTTTGTGTGATTCCTGAGAGACACACACAAATGGACATACACAGAGGCTACGTGGCTTAAATAATATAGACAATAAAATAAAATGACACTGACAATATGACAATAACAACTGGAAAACTTCCAGTTATACCATGATAAACAAGGTACAAAAAAAACACACAAAAAATGGTTAAAAATCTAAAATAATAAAAATAATTAGTTAAAATAGTTAAAGATTAGCACTTAAATATTGATAATATGTGAATGATATTAATGAAGATTGTCTCAGCCAGTTCCAAGGAAGTGAGGTAAAAACTAAAAGCTTTGGGTATTTACATAACGTAAAAAAAAAAAACCCTCAACTACTCACTGCAGTGAGGATATTCAACAGCTGTCACATCATAACAACCATAAGATGCAATAAAGCATAATGAAAAAATACACTCAGTGTCAGATCGATAAACTCTTCATCATTGTTTCTGACAGCTTCCCAAAAGACCTTGCAAGATTTTCTTTGGATTGAGGACAGACAAATTAAATATATTTGCATGTTGGCACAAGGCACTGACCATTGGCAGCTTCATCATCAGTCATATCCTACAGTGTTTCCTCTTAATTATAGCCCAGATGAAAACAGTAGGATTAGATTACACCAACCATCAGCTCCAGCTCTAATGTAATGAAGAGCAAAATAATAATGGTGTATTTTAATTAAAGGATGCTCTCCATCAATCATGTCTTGTTGTGTTTTTTAGGAAAAGGCCTGGTTTCTGCAGTGAAGTCATAATAGTATGCAGGGTAAACAGTAACGCCCATGTGTGCTCAGTGGGGCGGGTGCTGGTGTAAACGATGATGTTACGGGGTAAAGCCGGGGTGGACAATAGGGGTAAGCGGGGTCACACCCTGGGACAGCAGCCAGCTGCAGGGGGCCGCTGGGTCGATGTGTTTGCCTATACCTCCTCCCCATTACATCGCACATCTTGCTTTCCACCCACGATCTGTATGTTTGTAAGGCCTGGAGTCTTCCCACACCCTCCATCTCTATCTCCTCTTTTTTTTTTTTTTGTATGTTTTTTTGTCTCAGTTGTGTTTTGCAGTTTCCCCTTCTCTACTTCATGTGTCAATTTTCTGTATGCGCTACCTACTTTATTCTACCACACTATACTCTGCACACCATTTATGATTATTTCCGCTTTCCATCTTAGTTTTGCATATGCGTACAAAATATATTCAGTGTTGCAAAAGCATTTCCATCCATTAGCTGCAGTGTCATTCTGTCTGCAGTTAAAGCATGAGGCTGCATTAACTCAAAGTACACCTTCAGCCGTGTCATTGCTCTGTAGCAGTACCTCTACGATCTGTTGACTCTTTATCAGAGTTTGTGTAAGTGTGTGTGTGTGTGCGCACCGGCATTCTACAGATAACACGTCTATTGCTTTGCATACAAATTTTGTGAGTAAGCGCACAGTTTTGCACAAAGCAGACATCAATGAATCAATAATGCACAAAGCAGAATTTCTGCCTTTGAGCATCAAAAGAACAATTATTAGCACATTTCGGTTTAAATTGACCTAAATCCAACACAACACTGTTTGTTGTCCATCCTCTCCATAATTGTCTTAGAGTCTCCGCAAACAATTTGTCAGGGCAGATAAGCCATGCTTTGTTAGTACAGAGAGCTGACATAGCGCTCTTTTTGTTTGATGGGACACATTTATTCTCCTCTGTACTGGCTGACCAACAACAACAACAATGCTATTTGCCAGGACAACACTGTAATGTTCAGCTACAGCAGGGGAAGATAGAGCAAGAGCCTTATAATAACCTGTTGATGCTGCTCATGTTATGGTCGCTCTGACACTGGGCTCCTCTTGTAGGTTCTTAAAGTGTTTTGAAGCACAATTGAGAACTGTTGTTATCCTTAAGAGTAAAATGAATGTGTTCCAGCCCATGTGTCTGCTTCACTAAACCTCTTCCCACCAGCTTACGTCTACAGTATCATGCATTGTTTGGGTAACGTTAACAGCTTAGTGTCATTCTGGAGTCACATAAATAGCAGCATCTTGGTGTTTAACATCTTTATTTACATTAGATTAACCATTAGATTTTGTGGCAGTTCTAAAATATTTTTGTCCTCTATATTTTACTTTTCTTAAATTGCTTGATTATCTTTTGTTATGATAATATCCTCTGTATTTTGGTTTTTTTTTTCAGTGAAAATCGGGCATTTTCCTACATTTAATTCACTGATCATGTAGATGTTAATAAAAGCTCAGATTAAAGTTGAGGGTTAGTATTTCAGAAATAGAGAAAACTGAAGAAAAAGTAAAGATATCAATGAATGAATATAATACAAGTGTTTATAACCACTGTCATTTATCAAACTTTGTATCAAAAGGTGCACAGATCATCAACAAACACTTATTTTCTTTTAGCCAACACATGATTTAACCCAAAAAGATCCAGTGACACTTTGGTGGAGGTTCCCAAATGAGTTTTTTTTCTCTGTATTTAACCTCTCTTAAGTGATTTGTCACCATTTATTATGAAATAATCCTCTGTATTTAGCAATTTAATTCCCAAAGATAATCAGGTATTTTCCAATGTTTATTATACTGATATAGATGTTCATAAATATTCAGATTGACTCATTTAGACCCAAACATTCACTGGTAACAAAAGCATAAAATGTATAATTCCTGTTGATCTATTAATCCTATCAATACATGTAAATAATTACTGTAAAATGCAGTTTGTCATCTTTTCATGGTCATCAGATATGACCCATTTGGACGTTCAGAGGCTCCGTAGTTACCATGGAAACACCACCATCTTTTACAGCATTGATTCACCAGTAAAAACCCATGGAGTTGAATCACTGACAGTGGATGGACATACTTGATTTTACATTCAGTTACTGATATATTTGCCGTAAAAGTAAGTTTTTCTTCAATTTTCTCAGTTTCTGTTTTAATAACCCGCAGCTTTGCTCTGAGCTTTTTAATGAAAAGCTATATAATCAGTACATTCAATATGGGAAATGTATGATTTTCATTGAAAAAACACAAAATACAGAGAATAATATTATATAATTGATGATAAATTACTTAATAAAGGTTAAATTGAGAGAGAAAAAAATCATTTGGCAACTACCACAAAATTAGCACTGGGTCTTTATGGGTTAAACTTTAGAGTTATCATACCAAAAAACTGAGAAAATTGAAGAAAAAGTGACCTTTTCAGTAAAATATATCATCAACTGTACATAAAACAAGTATCTACAACAGTTATTTATCAAGCTCCATGGGTTTTACTGGTGAATCAATGGTGTAGAAGATGTTGGTGTTTTCATGTTCACTCTGGAGCCTCTGAACGTCCAAATGGATCATATCTGATGACCATGAAAAGACGACAAACTGCATTTTACACCAATTATTTACATGCATTGATAGGATTAGTGGATCAGAACTTATTAAACAATTTAGATCAGTAGATTCTTTTGGTTGCCAGTGGTTGTTTGGGTCTTTATGGGTTAAAATACGGACACGGTCCTTATTTGTCATTGAAAATGGTATAATGTTGCATCATATAAATGTGGCACTAGACGTCAAAAATTCCAACAGTCTTGAATGTGTGTGTACACGATGGTCGGATCTGATTGGCCCTGCTATGATGCAACTTTGATATGATGCAACACTAAAGCAAGAAGGAAAATGTCCAGCAGCGAAATGATGAAACCTAACTGAATCTTCCTTTTGCCATAACCTGAGTCATCCTTTGTCATGTTTTCTGGCTTATTTCATTGTCAAAGTTGGGCGTTTTTCGTGTACACATCCGTCAATTGGAACTACTACGTTATTTGACTTCTCACTTTGTAGGTTTGAAGTTTACTATGAAGTCCTCTCACACTTAAGTCATGTGTCACACTGCCCTCTGGTGTTTCCAGCAGCTGATAACAAAACAAATTCCTTGGTTGAACTGTTGGTCTTTTTTTTTATAATATGGACAATAAATCCAAAACTCCTCATTTTAAGAACAGTTATGACTCTAGTGTAATGTGCTCTGTGTTTTCTTACATCATTACATACACATATTTGGAGAATCCATCTTGAATCCTTTTACCAGATATGCCATTAAATATATCAAGCAGAAAAATGCCAATTTAAGCTTTATTTTGAGTTCACTTTAATGATAAGATTTGTCATTTGGATGCAGATATTACTATATCCTGCCTTTTTGTCCTCTGTAGGGGACAAAAGCGTCACAGTTTTACTTTAAAAAATGCTGCCCATTGCAAAGAACATTCCACTAAAAATAAATAAATACAAATAATTTAAAACAAAATATATCTGAGTAAAATTGTTTCCAATCAAGAAAATTGTTTAATGTAAAAAAAGCTAAAATATTCACTTTCCTGGGTCTCAGGAGGATAATACTTTAAATTTTCAAGCATATAATTTAATTGTTGATGCTGCTCATTTCTGCCTCATTGTGGACAACACAAGAAGTTACATCCAATAAGTTTTTTTTCAGCCGATACCTGATTGTGTGCTTGTAAATCATTAATGTTCATATATGTCAGTGAAATCATAGATATCAGACACTTTTTACCAGCGTTTTTCTGTCTGTATTTTGGTTTGAAGTCTTAACATTTGTAGTTTTCATATCATACTCCCTTTTTTCCCATGTTGTGTGGGTTCCTGACAGTAATGACTATTAATGATCACAAATTCCCATTTTTAACAGTTTTACAAGTCTGAGCTCCATCAGTACACATCTGGTTTAATTCTACTTCACAGCGTACATGTATGATGTTGATATCTGGCGTCACAAAGAGTTTGACATTGAAAAGCTTAATCGTCATTGTCACAGTAGATATATTTCAGCGTTTTATCTACAGTAGCTTCACTGCAAAATAAAATCTCAGGTGATTGATGCATAGATTTGCATAATCTGAATCAATAGTGACTGCTGGTGCTGGTATATTGCTGTTGTTATGGGTGTTCTGGCTCTTTGTACTAGTCTCTATTGATGATTTTTACACATGATCAATGAACAAAGTAAGAAAAAGGCTCTTTGGTGAACATCAGTTTATCTTAAGCTTTTATTTTCTCAATCAAAAACAGGTCAATTAGTACCCTTACGCCAAGGGATGGGGCGTTAAGGGGTGTTGTTTTTTAACACTCTAGCAGCACTCTATTGGTTGAATTCATACCAAATTTGGTTTGTAGATTGCCAGTGACTCAGAATCAATCTCCTTACTTTTTGGGAACAGTAGGTCAAAGGTCAAATTTTTTATGATTTTCTTTTTTTCTCTGTTTACTTATAATGGGAGAAAATTCACATGTCTGTAGCAGCAAAACTATTGGTTGAATTCATACCAAATTGGCTTTATAGATTGATACTGACCCAGAAAAGATGTTATTATATTGTGGGAAAAGTAGGTCAAAGTTGAAATTTTTTAGGAATTTTTCACATCTTTTTTTCTTCCCATTTACTTATAATGGGCAAAATTTCATATGTGTTAAGAAGTTTTTTCACTTGTACTACACACATTCCTGTTTTTATTCCTATTTCTACACATCAGCTGTCACTTTAAACCCGGTACAATGATTTTTTTTTTTCTCAAACATGTTTATTGAGATTTTTTTTCCTTTTAACCAAGACAAGTTAGACACAAACAACAAGGCACATAGAGAGTATATATGTAAATAAAAATACCCACACAAGAAATAAAGAACTAATAGTAATATTACAAAAACAGGGAAAAAAAGAATATATATCAATTTGTGTCGTCCATCCAGCTATTATCAAATGTATTATTATTTCTATGAAAATTGTAGAAAATGGTCCATATTTCCCAAAATCTGTCAAGTCTGTTCTTTTCCAGAGCATGATTTTTAAAAAAGTCATTACCTTCAACCTTTGTGAAGCAGTACTAGGGATTTCAGATTTCAATTATCTATCAATGCACCGTTCAGCTTCCAAAACATAAATGTCTAGCAAGGATTCAACATTTGTGGAGATTATAAGAGTCTGGATAAATATTCAGTAAGTACATTTTAGGTTCTTAAAGGAATTTCCTTGCCAATGATTTTACCAACATGGTTGAGAATTTTGCCCAAAAAATCTCAAATGTATGAACACTCCCACATACAGTCAAATAGTGTGTCTTTCTGATCTTTACATTTTATGCACGTGTCAGGTATACAAGGATTAAAGTGGTGCAGTTTCAGGGGTGTTATGTATAATCTGCTTAACCGTTTAATGCAATGATTACATACTGAGTCTGAATTACACGTTATCTATTAAGAATAAACCACATTGTCTCAATCGTTTCATGATAAGAAGTATAAATATTTTATTTCATCTTTATGTGTATCTGTGTATATTAGTCCTGCATAAAACTGACCTTAATGGACTAATGGCTTCTGTGAGTCAAAGGATGGAGTTGAAAATCTCACTCCTGGTCGACAAAGCACTGAATGGCCTTGGACCGAAATACATCCTAGACTTGTTGGTTTCCTATGAAGCATCCAGACCCTGAGGTCATCATGGACAGGTTTACTGTGCGTTCCCAAAATCAGAACCAGGCACAACAAACCCTGCCCCTCCCAAAGGTTTTACCCGATTTGCCCTGTTTCTTATCATTAAGAAGACACATTTTTGGTGACCTTGACCTTTGACCTACATTCACCAAAATTTAATGGGATCTATTCCGGACCACCTAACACCTTTCCTGAAAATTTCATGTAAATTGGTCGAGTAGTTTTGGCATAAGTGAAGCAGCATTCAGTTCTTCTGCTCATCAGCTGTGGAACAAACTTCCTGAATACCTGAGTTCTGCTCAAACTGTCAGCTCATTTAAATCAGGCCTGAAAACATTATTGTTTATTGCAGCTTCCTCTTAAACTCTTTAATAATGTCTTTTAAATGAACTCTAAAATCACATTTTATCACTGATAATTTTAATGTCTATTTTAATTTTAATGCATTTTTTTTATATATAATTCATGTCCTTTATTTTAAGTTCTGTCATCTTAAATGTATTGTTATGCTTCACCTGTGATGCTTTTATGTTTTATGTAAAGCACTTTGAATTGTCCTGTACATGAAACGTTAGATTAGATAACCTTAGATTTAGAAACGTTAGATAATTTATCCTGGTTAAAAGTTCATTTCTTATTTTAAGTCTTCATACATGTGTAGACATGCTTATTTCTAGATTTAATAATCTTAATTTAATAAACCTTATCAAGTGAAATTATCTTGCTGCATGGACAGATATTTCACTTGTTTTGAGTACCTTTTCCCTCACATTCAGTGTTTTTATCTTGTTTTTAGATACCTTTTTTTTTTTTTTTGCAGTGTGATGTTTTGAGGACACAAGAGAAAAAGCAGCTTTGTTCTACAGTTTATCTACAGTTTTGTCTTGTATCAGTCGGAAATCTTGTTAACTTGTAATGAGCGAAATAGAATAAAGTAATAATTCAGTGAACTTCTGCTTCACACAAAGATCTGATTTTAAAGGGAAATTGAGTTTGTGTCTAACGGCTACCAGTCTGAACTGAACTCTCTTTGATGTCTTCTTCCGTTGGAGCCTATTTAGTGTGTGTGTGCGTGTGTGCGTGTGCGTGTGTGTGTGTGTGTGTGTGTGTGTGCGTGCGTGTGTGTGTGTGTGTGTGTGTGTGTGTGCATATGTGTGTGTAACCATAACCACAAAATCAGCAGAAAACAAAATAAGTCTCGCAGACATCAAAGAGACCCAGGAGGGAAGACGATCTGTTTTCAGTCATGGCGAACCGCATTTTTCTTCCCGACCAGTTCTCCAGTCATTCCCTCACCCCAGCCACCCCCCACCAGCCTTACATCTCTGTCACCCAACCACTGGGTGGCACATGTGGCAAAGTGTTATACTTTAGTCAGCATGTCCTCTCACGCAAACCAAAGATCCCCGCTTTGAGACCAGAGTGAGTGATGTGCAGACTGGCTTTTCATTTGGGGATTTAGATGTTTGGGATTTGGAGCTGTGACGCATTGTTTTCCTGCTCAGACTGATGATCTGGGTCTGCAGTCAGAAACCATAAAGGAGAAACTGAAGGAGAGTTTGGAGAATAAGTTCAGAGAGAGTGATAGGAGATACGGCAGAGGTGACAGAGAATAATGTTGATTCAGAGGATTAGTGACTCTATTTTTGAAGTGAAATGAAGATTATACGACTTGTATAACCCATAAAGACCCAAACAGCCACTGGCGACCAAGAGCATCTACTGATCTAAACTGTTTAATACCCGTTGATCGACTAAACCTATCAATATCTGCAAATAATTGGTGTAAAATGCAGTTTTTCATCTTTTCATGGTCATCAGATTTGACCCATTTGGACATTGAGAAGCTCCGTAAAGAACATGGAAACACCGTCAACTTCTTCAACCTCGAATCACCAGTAAAACCCATGGAGTTGGATCAATGACAGTGGATGGAGGCACTAGGTTTATATTCAGTTATTGATAGATTTTACTGAAAAAGTCACTTTTTCTTCTGTTTTCTCTTAATTCATTTCAATTAACTCTTGAGTTGTCATGACCATCTAAATTAAATTAAATTAAATATAGGAAAATACATGATTTACACAAAAAAATGTAAAATATAGAGGATAATTATGGGGGCGGCCGTGGCCCAGATGGCTGGAGAGTCGGCTTGGGGGGTTGCTGGTTCGATTCCATGGACTGGCAGAAAAAGTTGTTGGCTGACGTGCCCTTGAGGAAGGCACTTTGCTCCCCTGGTGCCCGCCATAGTAAACCCACTGCTCCTAGGGTTCCTGCATGTTCTAGAGATGGGTTAAAAGCAGTTGAATTTCTGTATGCGGTAATACTGTCTACTGACAATAAAGGATCTTAATCTAATAATTAAAAAAAAAATAAAATGCTATAATAAATGGCTAAAGAGTTAATAAGAAAGGCTAAACAGAGAGAAAAATTCATTTGGGAGCTGACACGAAAGTCGCCCTGGGTCTTTAAGGGATAAAGCAACATTCTGTTAAATGTCCCGTGTGTAACATTCAGCATAAATGTGTTAGATGGTATAAAAATGTTGTAAAAAATATGCATAGTTATGATTCATAACAATATGAATCGTTGTGCTTTTCTTATCTTACCCACCTTTTTCCACCATGTTTCTACAGCTGCTCAAAAGTGACTTCCTCTTCCTGTTTTTTCTGTTTGACAGCAGATGGCATCCAACATTAAAGTGAAGTACTGTCACCTTCTGTGCAGGATTTGGGATTACAGTTATTAGCCATATGACTTAAATAAATAAATAAATAAATAAATAAAAAAGCCTAGAATGGATCAAACACAGGCTCAAGGGATATTTCTGCAGCCACCATAAGACAGGGTGAAGACAGCAGTACTCATGACGTTGTAATCTGCAATTTCACCACTAGGTATCATCAAATATGACACAGTAAACCTGTACAGACATCTTATACTGCAAAAATCCAAATCTTACCATGTGTGTTTTTCCTCATTTCTAGTCAAAATATCTCATCACACTTAAAATAAGACATAATCATCTAAATAGTAAATTTTCAGTGAGATATAAGAACTTATTTTTAGACAATAGATCTTGAAAATCTTATTTCAAGAAATATTACCAAGATAATTTTCACTTGTTCCATTGGCAGATTTTTTCTTTTTTGCTTGAAATAAGATTTTCCAGATCGATTGTCTAAAAATAAGGTCTTATCTCACTGAAAAGTCACTCTTTAGGTGATTATGTCTTATTTTATGTGTGATGAGATATTTGGACTAAAAATGAGGAAAAATACACTTGGTAAGATTTGGATTTTTGCAGTGTGTTGGTTAAAGCTATATTAAATATTTTTCAGTTTCTTTTCGACAGCAGCTGAATGACCTGAAGATGCGTTCTTTCATTTTTTAGTATTAACAATTAATTGCTTTTCTTCACAGTCACCGGAGTAACATTCATTCTTCTTTTTTCTTCTTTTTTTATTCTACATCAGTGCTGGCAAATTATTTCTCAACTGCTGTTAATAAATTTGAGGACAGTCGAGATTAAAAGTTTATTGTACGATATTTAGAGGCTTTTATTGGTGATGTTGCAGATTACATCCGACTAATAACTGTCACTCCTAGTTACGATGACACAGATGGAATACGGATCTCCTTTGTCAGCACCAGTGTTTGTTTTGTCCTTTTAGGGCTTTGTAGTTAAGAGGATATTAACTCACCCCTTAAAGCCTGTTACCATCTGCTGTAAAACCAAGAAAGAAAAAAAAACAAGAGGATGTCTGTTCAGTGCTACTGTACAAAACTGTCAGTGCAAGATAGTGACATAGTTAAAAACATCCCATTCTTTTTTAATTACATCACACATCTACATTTTACACCAATTCATTTAGTCATTTTCTGAACCCCTTAGGCCTCTGGAGGGGAACGGGGGGGTGGAACCTATCCCATTCCCAGCTACTAACATGTGATCCTGGATGTATCACCAGTTCATGGTAAGGCTGACACATACAGACACCATAAAAAATAAATAAATAAAAAAAATCCCACCTATAGATGATTTAGATCCACCAATAAACCTATGAAGTACAAGCTATCATCAGTATTATATTACATTATAATCAGATGCTCCTAAATCTTTTACAATGGACCGTTAATGGAAATACAATACAAAACGTAGCCTGAAGGTGCAATAAGTAGGATTTAGGAAACATATTTGTAGAAAATGAATATTCGTAATTATGTTTTCATTCCAGTCTGTGAACTTGTAATAGCAGCATCATTTCCTGCAGCATAAGAATAGAATAGAGTTTGGCTTCGAGGCTCTGAGCTCATCACTCCCTGCAGATACGTTCACATATAGGTATTGGAAAGTGATGAATAAACATGTCTCACTTTCATTCAGCAGCAATCTGTACCCTAGTGATTAGATGTCATTAAATACAACATGGTGCACCTTCAAAAGTATGTAAAATCTATGTTTATTGGGGAGGAACTGTGGAAACAGGTGGTTTCATCACCATGTCTGGCCTCATGCGTTGCAATTTCACCCACAGTTGATATAAAATACATTGCCTATTGCCACCTTTAAGGGACAGTTTAAATTAACCATTAAATACCTAGAAATATTTTTGTGGTGACTTTCAAATGATTTTTTTCCTCTACATTTAACCTTTCCTATGTGATTTATGGCCATTTATTAGAATATTATCTCCTAAATTTTTCATAGTACATCAGATATTTTCCAGTATTTTATTTACTGATCACTGAGACATTCATAAGAGGAAATTCAATGCTAATCTTATCAAAACAGGAAAAAAAATTTAAGAAAAATTTACCCTTTCAGCAAAAATATAGAATTAACTGAACATTAAAACTAGTGCCTACGACCAGTTATTTGTCAAACGACATGGGTTTTATTATGATTGCAGTATTTTCTAGCCTGGCCAGCTATCCATCTTTCTCAATTAGAAATTTGTCTGGAATGGCGTGGCTGGAATCCAAATATGAAGGCGGGACTAACAGTCGCTGAGTAAACCAATCACAGATAAGATGCTTGTGTCGGAGAAATTTAAGAATACAAGGTGTAATCTGTAATTCAACCCCTATTTTTTAATCAAGTAAACAACTAACAACTATTGTAAAGGGATTTACGGACTTCTAAACTGACTTTAGCCACTTTTACATGGAGATCTCTGAAAAAAAGGCCAGATGGTGATCTCACCTTTTTCCACTGTTGACTGATTTCCACAGCCAAGCCAAAGGAGGAACAGAGGTGAGACTGGCTGGACTTTTACACAGCGGACCTGCATTCAGGAATCAAAGGGGCGGTGACGTAACGCGGCGTATAGTGTGACGTATAACCTGTGCGTCAGAAATACCCTGAGCATAGCGGTGTTGCTAACCTTCCAGAGTCCTTCACTGTTCCATAAATGTTAGCATGGATAGAGTCCTCCACCTGAAATGACAACAGGTCGTGGATCTCAGCGTCTCCCCAGTTTGACATCTTTCTGGTTGTGTTTACTGTACACCGCCCATACATGCTCATTTTTAAATCCCCCCCTCTGGCACAGGGGTCGTGCATCATCCAAACATCACACCTTAATTGCGGAATGAAAGGTGTTCGTATTACATATCGTTCCAAAACCATGATTCTACCTTTATAACAGCTCTGTTCCTACCTCCAGAGTTACAGCGTTCCAAAGCCACGATAAAGGTGAGACCAAATGATCCCACCGTTTGCGTTAACACAGACGTCGTTCCGGAAGAAAGGTGAAATATTTCCGGAACAGAAGTGTTGTGTAAAAGGGGCTTTTGACTCACAACAAAAAGAAGTCAGTGCGTGTGATGCATTGCGAAAAACCCAAATCCCAGATTTATGATTGGTCAGTATAGAATAGACCCTTCAATATTTACTTTTCATTTTGTAATAATTTCCACAGATTTGTCTATTTATGTCCTTTTGTACTAAATGTGTTAAATTGTAAAGGGTCTTAACGGACACTCAGTATCATCAAATATTTCATCCAAAATTCTTTACCTTGAAAATCTCCCATTTCTGTTTCACTCTGTTCACACTTTCCCACACAGCCTTGTCCTGAGGGGTTCTCATCTATCTCCTCTTCCTTGTCTTGTTCCCTCTGTGACTTCTCCAACATGTCACCACCAGAGAAGCCCCCTTTCACTCAATTACCCTTTCATCACTGATGAGAAGCTCAAACATTAGTGAATTCCACTTCCTTTTTGAGAATTCTGAGGATAGAAAGGATAGAGAGAACTGGGGAATAGTGTGCTTTCTTTATTTTTACACTCCGTGGTTTCGAAGTTTTATTCCTCTTCACAGTACAGATGGCTTAAACATTCTACCAACATTCTTCACAGTCCTCGGAGAAGCCAATGTTTCTGCTTGTTATTTGGCAGAGGTGAGTTAGATTGTACTAAATAAAGTGGGTGTTTGAATCACCACAAAAAAGAAGGCAGCTCATTTTTTTTTTTTTTTTTTGTCTTGTCTTGCTTCTGAGTTTCCATTTGTGTATGAGTGGTGCAGATTCCATCCATACATCCATCCAGTCGGAGAACATGTTCACACCTGTGAGCGTATCAACATCATAACCCCCCTATATCATCCTCACTTCTCAGAACAGGTTGTGTATTGGGGCTGACTGAAATGACTTTGAATTCTCCAAAGCCCCTAACTCCTGGGAACGTACCTGTTGTTGCAAGCCTCAGACGTACAGGTGCCTCATTTCAAAAGACTCGGGCCCTCCTCTCTCTCCCCCTGTCTCTCCTTTTCCTTTCTGTTTTTTTTTTATCCTCCTCCTCCCCCTTACGGCTGCAACTTTACCCCTCGACTGAACCAGAGGCCTATTGAAATACCTCCCCCTGGTCTAGTCTGCACTTCAAAGTCGACTTTCACCCTCCAGCCAGATCCGAAGGGGGCTGTCCGACCAGGAAAGGGCCCGGCCCCTGAATAGTTAGGACTTCAAAGCTTGTAACATTTAGTTACGAGCTGGTTGAAAATTGGAGAGCACTTTAAAAATGCAGTTGATTGATGCTGTCATTCGTCCACTGTAAAGTAAGACTGTAATTACAATTGTCTAACCAAAATGTCTGTCATGACTTTTATAAAGTAGTGGATGCACTTCAATTATTGCAAGAACACAGGGACTCATAGATAGACCGGTTGCTTTAGCTGATTAATCAGTAATGATGGGAAGTTTTACAAACTATCAGCTTCTGCACACGTTGGCGTTGGTAGTTATTAATGGATTATATGAGGATTTTAAACAAGAAAAAGGGAAAATAAAAAGCCTATGAGACAAAATCACTCTTAGAAATTTTACTATTTATTTGAAGTTCAGTTTCTCATTTATTTGTTAATTATTTGATGATGTTTTGTTCAACAGTTATCCCGTTTAAAATGGAACATAGTCAATTTTATTCATGCATAAAGGGTTTTCAGAGTCAAAGGTTATTGTTATGACAGCAGGGATGACACTGGACCATTAATCAGTTATCAAAGGGTGGATACTGGGTGCAGTTTTGTTTTTAAGTTAAGTTTATTTTTGCTTTTTTTTTAACACTGTTTACATCATTACCATATATTCCAGCTGTACATGTATTATTACAAAGAACTGAAAGAATTGTGAAAAATGCATATGTGCCGTACATTTCACCAAAAACATTATTATTGTAGAGGGTTTATGGGATTATTTGGACAGAGAAAAGGATCAAAGACCATGAGGCCTCTGGGACATTCTAAAGGTGTGTCATATAACCCAAGATTATTTAAGAAAACATCCAGACAGTCGACCCAAGAGAGTTGAAGATTTACAGATTCCAAACTGAGATCACACAAAACTTTTTTAACTTGTCATAGAATATTTTATTTGTGTTAATAATACTTGGAGCTGCACAGTTTTATTCAGTTTGAACACTGGTGCATTATGAACACTTTGCTAGTTTGTTGATAACTTTCATAATATAACAGTACGTCTAGATGGATTTTTGTGAATTATTGTTGCAACTGTTGTGAATTCCTGAATCCACTGGTAGATATGAGGATTCACACATCCCATTACATCCCATAATGCCACCCTGTGAAGACCTCCTGCCACATTAAGTAAAAATGTCCACATGCTCCACTCTATTATCTGCTTTTTCCTGCTCCAAGCTATCATTTTACGAATCTACTATTGGTTGACCTCCAGTTTTTACAAGCACTTTTACAGTCCTAGTGTTTGACAACTGTTATTAAAGAATATTAAACCTTGTCATGTAAATACGCTAAATCATTTCCCTGAACACACTTCCAAAGCAATAGTTCAACCATGTTACATTGAAATCCATCTGATTTAGTGTCTCCTCTTAATTTGTTTGGTGAGGCAGACCATAAATTCCATTTTTATTATTATTAAAGGGCAGTCGATTACCCCTTTCTGGTATTTTTCCTTTCTGTTCTCTCCGCTCATAATTCATTGCAGAGCATTTCATGAGAGTTTCCCACTGGGGATTTTGCAATGACATCATTGCAAACATGCAACATACTCTGTGCTGGTTGGAGTCAATAGTCATCACCATACTGTGTCATAATGGGGAAAGCATCTCCCATAATCTGGGGTCTGTGGGGCCCCCTAATTGCTTTATGTAATAATATGCTACAGTGATGCGCTCTTCTGGGAGCCATGAATGTAAATGCTCCCCCTCCTCATCATCTCCTTTCTTCATTAAAACATAACGTCAGCACCATGCCAACAAAGGGACAATTCACCGAGGCTGGGAGCCCGGTCGGTACACGAAGTGCTGCACTGAAGGACTGATCAAACACATTCAAATGTTCCCTTTGGGTATTATTAGTAACCCGTGATCAAGCTAGTGTTTATTCCATATTCATTTATTTATCCTTGCAAGTCAATTAAGGGCAAATTGTCACTCACAATAACAGCCTGAAAGTGGGGAGGGGGAGTTAGAGACACAAAAAGTATCATTACTCTAATACATTAGGGATGTACAGAAATGTGTAAATGAGTGAAGTAGCTCAGAGATCAGCTGGACCGGCACATGACAACTTGGATGCAGTACACAGCAAATGTTTTGAAAAATAAGCAGGACGTCAACAGCAAATAGAACATTTCACTCTCCAGCTGGTAATTATAATACATCAAACATTCACAAATACGGATTTCAGCTGTAAAAAAATTGTGTTTTGCTTTCATCTCTTTCAACAGAGACTCATAAATTAGATTATCTGCTAAGTGCTGCCACATATTAGATTAGTCAGTCATTATAAACATGAACGCCTGTGTTAAAATGGTAAAATTTATGTGGTGTCATTGATAGCTTTTGACTCACTATCTAAAACCCAAAAATGCTCAGTTTTCGATAACATTTGACAAAGAAAGGCAAGGAATTCTCTGAAAACGGCGAGACTAAAAGTACAACTATAGGAAATGTTTGAGTGAAACATAAAGCCAAACACTTGTCAGTTTCTGTTCTGTTACTCAAGGACATGGCTTGACTAATTGTCTTAAATCTTGCCACATTTACACCTCAAAAGAAAAGAGAAAAAAAGAAGAGCAGCTTGTTGATATCATATGCAACATTTAAAATCTGATAATGAACCATATCCTCAAGTTCCACTGGAAAAACGAGAGAAACCTTAAGAAATCCACTAACTGAGGAAACTATTGGGAGAGATGGCACAATAATGTGTGTGGAGCTGAGCCAGCCTTCATCCTTCAAAGTCATCCTCATCTTCAGCACTCTCTCAGCCCAAACAGCAGACAGCTGATTCTTCTCAGGGTGGGCTGAGTTTAAACATCAGAGCTGAGAGAGAATGAAGCGCCGGGAGAAGATCCACAGCTGCTGTCGAGCAAAAATGAGAACAATCTGTCATGAGGGGAATGCAAAAATAAAGCACATTATTCCGGTCAGAGAATGTCTTCTCAGAAGTTTTAAAGATATAGATAGTCAACAAATTCACACTTGATGAACTTTAAGATAAACTAATCCAGGTTAGTTATACAATTTTGAAAAAGTGGAGTTTTGTGGCTGTGAATTGTGCATGAATTGAGCATTTTTAGCAACCAGTAGAGGGCAGACTATCCACAACGGAGGTGCAAGCCAGTAGGAGTAATTGGATCAATATAACTTGTTGCATGAATGCATTTTGAGTTTAATGTTGTAAACTGGCAAATCAAGTCCAACTTAATGACATCAGTATGGATGGCACTGGGCCTATAAAGTCATATTATTAATATTTTCACCTAAATTTACCTGATATGTCCACTTCTGTGACGTAAATGGCCATGGATATGACTCATTTACAACCATAATGTATCTGTAATTTACGTCTGTGGGAGTAAAAGAATAGAAACAGTCATGTGTCACAAGACAGATATTGAACATGTGGTGCAGATCAGGATTCATAAAACGAAGTGACGTCCAATGTGATCTGTAAATTATTGTCGTGCTGGAGGCGCTGCAGAACTTCTTAAGTTACAGCTTTGAATTGTTTTCCGCCCGCTTTTTGAGTCCGAACACATGTTGACCATCACGCTTTTTCTTCCAGAGGCGGCTGCATTCTTGACCTAAAAAGTCCTCACAGTTGGTTTTCATAATCACACTGCCACACAGCTGACAGCAAGATGAGACCCTTGTTTTCTGGGCTTTTGGACATCTATCACGGTGCACAGCTCACCCTTCATTTGAGGCTTAAGAGTGTTTTCTTTGCAAAGGGTCAATTTAATGCTTTTTATGTTTTATGGAAGACTATGGAGACGAGCCTTTGCAGAGTGGGATCATTACTTCTTCTGTATTGTTGTTTTATAATGGTTTTTCTTTTAGATGAGACTCTGACACTGAAATTGCCTCAGTTAAAAAAAACAATCTATGTATTGTACAGCTACTGTACCACTTGCATGGTACTGGGAGCTAATGGGATGAATTGTTCAGTTGTACAAAGATTCCAATGGTCGTCTTTTGTCAGACTGAATATACATTGTCTTTCTCCACCATGTTCTTTTAACGGACAGACTTCCTTTGCATGCAAATACAGAACTATCTCACACACTGAAAGAAAACGCACAGGAAGATGTTCTTCAGGAAGTGGTCATCATAAAAGAGTCTTTATTGGCTGAGAAAAAATGTCTTGTTCTGTGATAACAGCATCAATTGTTTGTCTATAAGGACATGCCTGTGTATTTAAAAGTGCTCAGTAATGGGAAATATGAGGATTATCATCAAATATGGTGATTTAGAAACTCCCTCTAGTTAAAACATTGGTCAATATGTTCCATTGAGCTGCTAATTTGGAGGCTGACTTTCTGTAGATGGAAATTATGTGAAATATGTTAAACATTTCCAGGTTTGTAAAATGCCTGAAATGATTTATGATGAGCTTGTCAGGCCTGTTTCAATGATGATAACTGCTCTGAAGATGAAAGACAAAAGTTAATAGGAGATCTGTCTGTCTAAAGACTAATGCGCAATTATATCTGTACCACTAAATTGCCTTAAATCATGTGCACTATAACAGCTTATGACTAAAATATACCACAACAAGGTATGAAGATGGTTGGAAAGGTTGTTTTTTTCCTCTGAATCAAAAAAAGGTATGCAATTGAGGCTTTCGCAAAGGATAATGACTGTAAAAAATAACAGAAAACAAAACATTACCATCATGAGGCCTATAGGTAATGTGGCGTAATTACACTGATCTATGAGTAAAACACCTCCACAATAAAAGTTGTGGATCTTTATCAAGTTTGAGTCAGTAATAAAGAAAAATTGAGTCCAAAATGCTGGTTGTCTGTAGTTTTCAAAATGAAATTCTGAGACTAAATGAGAGAATGGGCTTCACTTAAAATGAATGTTTGTATCAGAGCCACCAGATCTACTTCAAAACACAGTCTGCACATGACAATACATTCACTTTTCAGGTTCTTTCTAATGTGAGATTTATAAATCTATTGTATGCACGTACATAAACCAATAAATAGGCTATGTGTATAACACTTTTCAAGATTTAAGATCCAAGAAGTTTATTGTCGGAACAAAACAGAATCAAGTAACGAAATTCTTACTTTTCAGGCCCCCCCTCCACACAACTGCACAACTAGACTGAAAATAGGAATAAACTTAACTCTAAGTAAAGAACAAAATTTTCTAAGAAACGTACACTGAAACATTAGTTTTCAATATCATTTATTTTCAAATTCATTTTATGCATCTAATCTCTACAGAAGAGGAGTAGGGCCACTGGGAAACAACATTTATGTCCAATATATGAGAAAACAGTCAGAATTCTGAGTAAAAAAAGTTAAAATTCTGAGAGAAGAGTCAGACTTCTGAGAAAAAAAGTCATAAATCTGTGATTAATGTTGGAATTCTAACTTTTTTCTCAGAATGCTGATAAAAAATATATAGAGTGGACCTTATTATTATTATTACCTTTTTTTTCTTTTTTTTTTTACAGTAGCCCTAACCCTCTTCCATAAATCTCTGTGGGAGAT
>JAPTYQ010000030.1:29803221-29817160 GCA_029814465.1 Ostorhinchus cyanosoma | reverse complement strand
CACCAGTGTTATTAGACTATTAAACTTTTAACAGAACAACAGTCAAAGTAAGAATCCTCAATAAGGCTTCACATTAACCTGTGTGCTGTAAACCTATAGTTTTGCCACATTTGAACCTGAAGCTGAGCATCTGAATCGGATTGAGAAATTAGCCCGGTTAAATCATGAAGTGTCCTGAAGAGGGTAGTGTTTGTTTTAAGGTGGCACGACCGCTCAAAGCGACTTAAAAATAGTGGAATCCGTCCCCAGGTGTCCTCTGATAGCAGACACAAGCCCAAAACGAGGCCTCCGTTTGATGATCAACCACACAAATCTGAACAAACTCCATCTTCTACATTTTTCAGACAATAAAGCCCCCCCTTCTCCTCCCCTCCCCTTCCTCCTCCTTCACCACCTCCTCCTTTTCTTTAGGCTGTTCGGTGAAGTCCGCGGTGCCTCCTTAACTGAGTGCTGGCACTTCAGAGTGGGGAGTGCAAAGGAGAGGGTCAGAAAGATTGGTGGGTGGGGATATAACCCTTTTGGGAGAGAGAGAAAAAAAACTAAAAAAAAAAAAAAAAATCACGTGTTTGCAGATCAAAGAGGATCCGCTTTGTAGAGGAGGAGGAGGCGGAGGAGGGGGGTGAGAAAGAAAGAGGGAGAGAGAGAGAGAGAGGGAGGGAGAAAGAGAGAGAGGGAGCGTTTGCAGGCAATGTAATTGACAAGGCTTGCAGTGGTGAAATAAACACGCTTCAACCCAGGCTCAGCTTTTTTTTTTTTTTTTTTTTGAAATATTGCACAATTCTGACTCTTTTGACGCATCGCTCGCATATACGCGCGTGGAGCTGATTTCAATTTACCTTCCGCCGATTCTTTTTTTTTTTTTGGAATCCGTGTGAAATTATGTCCCGATCGGCGCAGATCCAGCCGGCAAGATGATGATTTTACCAAGGAGAGGCTTAGATCGCGTAGCCGACTCGGTGGTCCTGGTGATCTTGGTGGTCGCCGCTTCTCTTGGTACCGTTTTCGCCAAGGATACTGCTTTTGTGGAAGTGGTTCTGTTCGAGTCCAGTCCCAATGGAGACTATACAACTTACACGACTGGCTTGCAAGGACGGTTCTCCAAAGCAGGAGCCACTATCAGCGCGGAGGGGGAGATCGTTCAAGTACGTGAAACTACCTTTATTTTATTTTTTTAATTTATTTTTTATTTTATTTTGTTACCGGGGAGTGGGAAGCGGTTGTACCCGTACAGTCTGGACAGCGGGGTGGGATTTATTATTATTATTTTTTTTATTATTTTGATTTTATTTTGATTTTTTTCCCAAGATACCCTTCCTAAAACTTTTTCCTAAAGGTCTGGAGGGTTGACAGGAGTTGTATACGGTGTGTGTGTGAAGTGTGTATATGTGTGTGTGTATGTGTGTGTGTGTGTGTGTGTGTGTGCATGGAGGCAGTGTGAGGATGGTACTAAGCTCGCAAGCATATGCGGTCACAAGATGGCTCCTATCTTGTGGAATTCATTCACAGGGAAAACATGCTCTTGCAGGTTATTTAGTAGATATCTAAAGCTCGGTACACTAATCCTTCTACTTTATATATCCCTCGCCCCATAACGCACTGATTCAAGGGGGACTATTTTCCCTGTAAAGTTCCAAACCTTCCGCCGCTTTCTGGGAAGTTGGTAAACTTTTTTACGCAGCATGTTTGGTCGATTCGACATGAAGGCTTACGAGGCTACAACGAGCTGTATTTTTAGTTTTTCTTTCCCTTTTTGTTTAATTCCTCGCTTGTGTGTTAGTTGTAAAGGCCAGTCTTGGTTACATATATCACTTCTAAGTCGCTAAAAGTTTGTTGTGATAGTAAAATACGTTTGGTTTTATTGACCGTAGCAGCGTGCAAACCGAAGCACACACGTCCCGCCGCCTGTAGCCTGGATCTAAAGTAGCCGGAATCACTGCCTCTCAACTCCAATGTTTTGTTTTTTGTTTGTTTTTTTTACTCAATTCAACTTTGTAACCATTTAAAGTCTTTAAAAATACCTATAAAAGAATGTAGATACACTGGCGGGAGCCTCAGTGTTCAGGGTTTTATTCCCTGAACACCAAAAGTGACAAGTGCCTTTGGTTGGAGCTGGATATACTCTTATATTTGTGTGTAAAAGTCAGTTTATTAAAAGTTTGATCAGTCTTGTTTAACTCATAAAGACCCAGTGCTTCTTTTGTGGCACATCCAACATGTTTTTTTTCTCTTTATATATAACCTTTCTTCAGTAATCAACCACCATTTCTTTTTGTATTTTGCAGTTTCTTCAATAAAAATCATGCACTTTCCTATATTTAATCAGCTGATCATGTAGATGTTCATAAAAGCCCAGATTGAAGTTAAGAGTTATCGTATCCAAAACAGAGAAAACTGAACTTAAACCCAGCGTCTCCATCTACTGTCATTGATTCAACTCTATTGGTTTTTACTGGCGAATCAATGTTGTAGATGATGGTGTTTGCACGTTCACTACGGAGCCTCTGAACGTCCAAATGGGTCGTATGTGATGACCATGAAAAGATGATAAACACCATTTTACATCAATTATGTACATGTATTGATAGGTTTAGCGGATCAACAGGTATTAAACATTTACATCAGTAGAAGGTTTTGGTTGCCAGTGGATGCTTGGGGCTTTATAGGTTCATGGACTTGGATGCTGGTTGAGTTAATATGTGTCTAAGCTTTAACGATAGCTACATTTAATTTCCTGACCTCTTAAAGAGTGATTTAAGTCGGATGAACCAATAGCTGTTCTCCGTTGAAATACTGACAGGAAGCCAACTCAATGTAACAGCAAATAAAACGTTTTAAGCTCAGTTAACACCAACAGACACCATAAAAGTTTTGATGTTGAATACTCGATTGGTATGAATGTGCAAAGACAAAACTTCACGAGTGAGCCTGGTGGTTCATCTTTGTTTCCGTCTCTTCTGCAAAAGCCAATTGCGGCCTCAGATTGAAGACGCTATTGAGTCCCATGAGATCATTGGTCTGTTGAGGGAGGACGGGTTCCAGTGCAGACTGTTGCGTGGTTCGCTAGCAGGAAATCAACATTAAACCATGTTCAGACTGCTGTGTTGGGTTTGTGAAAGGGGTTGCATTACATAAACCAATAGCATTTCTGCGGTGTGCTACCACATGCATCATATCCAGTGGTGTAGAAGAGCAAGTCATTAGCTCATCTGTTTTTCTGTTAATAGCCACCGACGCAGACTTGCATTGCATCCCTTACCTCTGCTGAAGTGTGATAGCAGCTTCAGTGGAGCATCTTTTCAGGGTGCTTTTGTTTTCCTCAAAATGCACATGCTTACTTTGAATGAAAGATGATATTTGGGGATCAAAGAAGAGGATACTCAGCACAAAAATGGCCCTGTTTATATACTATGATGGCCATTTGGCGCCACTCAGTAACCACACAAAAATGTCGGACCTCAGCTTTACATCGAAAACCACATCTATTTAGGTTTGCTTTCTTTGCTAACATAGCTTCTGACCACTTAGAGGCAGCTTATATTTTGTCAGGCTGTAATGAGGGGCAGTTTGTCCAGCACGGCAAACTGTCTTGAGTTTTTACAGCATATATTCTACTGAAGATTTATGAAAGTTGAAACTGACAATAAATGACAACCATACAACCTGAACAGTATAATTTTAAGCTGGTATCAAATTCCCCACTTGCAAATTCTATACTTGTGAAATAACATTGCAGTAATGTGTTGGGAAATTGCTGTGGTGTTGTAACGGATATAGTATTACACTAGAATTGGGTTGAACACAAATACTGAGGTTCTTGTGCATTTAGTCGTCCGCGGTGACCTCTGTAACCATCACACTTGTCTACTTTTCTGCATCTGAAGTTCGAGTCTCCATGTGTTCAGTGAATAGAGCACTTGATTTGGTCTGCCTGAGGTTTATGGGGCCTTCCAGGTTTCTGTTCTGCTGTTTGAACAGGGCCCTGAGGGGTTTGCATTACCTTGTGTGTACAGTAGTGGCCAGACCTCAGCAGGTACAGGTTCAAATACAGGGGAAAGGTGGGGGTCTGGGGAGGGGGCTCGGCTTGGCAGTGTTCCTGAGCAAAGACCCTAACACGATCACCGCTCTTATACTCTCATCTTGCTTTTACTAATTCCCAAAAGCTAACACCCGCTCAGCTCTGGCTGAAGAGTGCAAAAAGTGGCACACGCTGTTGGGGCCAAAAATAATAAATTAAGTTAATTTGCTTCTCGCTTTGGCTCTAAGCAGGGGGGAGCATGAAAACTCAGATCCAGCCCCACTGCCAAACCCCATAGTTCCCAAGCCAGGTCCCTGATTGCTCCAATTTGACTCCGTAATGGCAAAGTAATCAGTGTCTCGTTAAATCATCCTGTCAAGAAAAGTGTGTATCAACAGGTATTTCCCCAAGACAACTGTAAGAGGGTATTTTCAGAGTCAGTGTTTAACACTGGTTCTTGATAACTAAAGAACTGCAGGTTGTCCTTCTTAGAAGGTAGTTAATTGAATTCCCTACTTGTCCTGGATTTAAATACTTCCTGATTAGACATTTACAACAAAATGACCCAATAACATGAAAACCTAGCGCTGCATTGGGCCCAAAGGACTCTGAGTGAATACAGGCATTTGAACAACTCAATGCTTGGACCTCATTTTATGCAGCATTGAAGTAATTATGGGCTTGCTACATCTTTTCATGTTCCAGCTTTGGATTTGAAGCCACTGAGTGGCTCAGTAATGACTCAACAGGTGTAAAGATCGACATGTACCGGTATGAAAGTGCTCTGCATCTTAAAGGATTGATTATCTCATTGGTTGAGTGGCCTTGCTAACAGGACTGTGTTTTTCACATTCCTGTCGTTGTTGACAGTACATACCGAGCACTCATGATTAGAATGTATTTGATGTGAAGGAAATGCCATCTGCTGCTCATCATTCTCTATTGTCTCCATGAAGCCAAATCGTCTTTCCTGTAGGGAGATGAGCTGTGATGCACTGCATGAACACACATCTGCCTCTGATTTCCAGGAGGCCTGTGCTGTAAGCATGTGAGTGAGGAGCTGAGGCAGGGACGTGGCAGGGGCACGGAGAGGACCAGATAGAACTCGTAGTGTCGCCGGGCCAGAACCAAAGGGAATAATGTGGCTTTTACCTACTTCCTCTCTGAAGGAACACAGAGCATCCCTCGAATCCCGCATCAGGATCGAGGCTATAGTTTCCCAACACCCATGTGCTGTTTCACCTTTGAACTTCAGCACATGACGTGCCAGTAACTACAGCTGGGAGACTTCATGATGTGGTTCTTTGAAAGTGGCAGTTTTTTTCTGACTGGATGCACAGAGAGAAAGTGGTGGTTTTGAGCTAAGACAACGATGAGCTTAAATACTGGAGCTCCTACCTTGGAGCTGGCAGGAGTTGTGTTGCGCTGCATTTAGACTATAATGAGAGCTTTAGTGGTTTAAAGCATCCAGCTTGCTTTCTCACCACAGGCTGGAAACCCCAAGAGGCCATAATGGGCCGGTCCCAGACGGGAGGTGCCAGGGACCGGGCCACTCCCAGCGCCAAAGTAACAGTAGCAGTACACAAATGCTGGTTTAAAAGGTTAAAAGTGCTGCTCCCTACTTTTTTCCATTTATTGGCTTGGCGGTTGCAGCTGTATTTTAAGTGCTATCGTCTCTTAACCGCCACCCTGTTTCACTTTCATGTCATAGCCAAAGTAATTTGAGGCTGCATTTCTCCACTTTTCGGAATAGAACAGACTAAACTATTTTTCTCTTTCTTAACACCCCCCACATGGACACATACACTCACCCCCCACTTCCATGTTGCTCTTTTTTTGCAGCTAAAATTTCTGCTGTGAACAAGTGATACTGAGTGTCTGGTGTGAAATGTTCCTCATATTGGTTTTGCCAAATTGCTCTTAAAACCAAAGGACTAAAATAAAAAAAGATACAACTATTTCAGACTGCAATAAAGAAATCGGTGCACATGTATTTTTTTATTTTTTTTAACTTGATTATTTAAATTGCTGAAATTCTGCAATCTATGGCTTAAATTCTATTGGTTAATGTAGATAATCATTTGTTTTTATTTAAAGAGCTTTGCAGCGAATTCTAGGGAATCATTCTCTGGATCTCTTGTTACTTGCCAAGCTTCTTTTAATTGTCTATTGCAGTATTCCAAACCAACAGTCGCTGTTCTATTCCAGCATCCCTGCCTCTTTTACGGTGTATCCTCTTGCCTGCCTATCTCTGTGAGCCTCTCACTCCCACCTATTGCTGAGCTCCACCAGGAACAAGTGCATGCTGGTACTGATGGCCCTAGTAGCTGTTAGTTTCCTCTGGGCTGAGAGGCTGTGCCGATCTTTGATGTTCCACTCCAAGAGAGAGATTAGCTGCTTTCTCTCCAATTTTCAGGTTCTCTCCCAGAGGAACGCTTTTCTACAATGTAGCTCTCCTCTTGATCTGCAGTTGATTATGTGTCCCAACTCATTTGTATGAACATCTTGTCTTCTTTACTTTGCACTGATGAGAGCTGGTAATAGGCCTGAGGCTATACTTTTTAGTGGTGAGTGAGTGAATATTTCAAATGCACTGTTAGGGAACAGGTAAAAAAAAAGTTGATTTTTCACACTGTCTGTCTTTTACTTTTTGGAGTAGATTTGTATGAAGTCAGTTTGTGTAAAGATGAAGAGGGGTCCAGAGTGTGTTCTGAATAGCCTCTAGTATGTCTGTCTGCGTTTGATGAAACAGCGCTGAAAGGTCCAGTCCATCCCCTCAGCCCACATTTTTATCCACTGACACAGAGGGTCTGCAAAACAAAGGCAAAAGGGTCGAGGGTTATGAAATGACAATGCTCACAGTGGCTCATCCAGGCGGAGGCATGCTTTGTTGTCGACCAGGAATGTGCTGACGAACCGTCGAAGGCCACAACGCCAACCTCCTCTTTTGTTGTACTTTTTTGCCAATTGACTAGGAAGGTAGCTGCACAGGGAGTCCATTTCATGCAGATCAGTGTGCTCCTTCTGCCTCCTTACCTCTCAATACCTCATGTCCTCTCACTATTCACATTTGTTTTTATGCAAGGAGAGGTCTTATCACAGATCCGTCCGACTAGGTTAAGTTCAAGAACACAAGGTTCAAAGTGCTTTCTTTTGTGTACATCATTACATAATTATACTGTGAGCCTTCATATGTCTAAAAACCTCATTGTGTTACTGTTTACCTGAGTAGTCACTGCTAGCATATTGCCCTACTGATATTTTTGACAAATACATATGTACATTCTTTTAGTTTCTCTGGTTGTTGTTCAAGGAAGCCATTACTGGTGTTGCGCACATGTTCATCCACAGACCAATGCATCATATAAATGTTGTGTGGTTTCTCCCGACAGACTCTCTGTCATAAACCATGCCATTTTTCTTTCTTCCCCCTTTTTTTTGTCTTTTTAATGGATTTCTTACACAATTCTGGCAGGGGTCATTTTCAGAGGTGCCAGATGGGGACAAATCACTTTCAGTTGGAGGCTATGATCCTGACCATGTTCATGTCTGCCCTCATCACCCCATCCTGTGGTCATTTCTTAGAGCTGGTTGTTGTGTGTATGTAGGTAGTTTCTCTAGTAATGAGGTAGGTGAGGTCTGCAACACAATGGGGCCAAAGGTATGATGGATTGGGTTTATTTGGTCAGATGAGAACAAGCTGGGTTACCTCTGCTTTCTTTTTTCTTTTCTTTTTTTCTTGTGCAGGTCTCTGAGCTCCACAGTGAAGATGTATCACTGCATCCTCCCAGTAGTGCCCTAGATTTGAAATGACAAATTGGCTTTCTTTTAACATTCTCCCTGCATCAGGGGAATACTGAAGATATTTTGGGACACAGTTTTCTATGTGTTGATGTATTTGTTGTGAGACTTGAGTTGAAGATATATTTATAAAGGTTCATTGTATAATATTCAGTGACATTTAGTGGTGAATCACTGATGAGCTACCAACTGGACACCCCCTCACGCTCCCATATGGTGGCTGATGGAGCTGGTGTTTTTCTTGTCTTTTTAGTGCTTTGTAGGTAAGAGATAATTCTGCTCTGAACTCAAACACAGGAGATCATTGGAAAGCATCTTCTCACTTGATACTACTCTCTATAAAATGAAAAAGAACAAATATGGCAGTTTCTAGTAAGGTGAAGGAAACACAACTGTTTATTTCAGGTGATAATACACTGAGAACATAATTCTGAATATCACATTCCACTTGTGATCCCCCTGCATCCCCCAAAATTTTACTCACCGTCCACTAGAGCAGGAATAGTCACGTTTTTTTCAGTAGTAAGACCTTCACCCTGCATTGTGATTCAGCTCCAAGGAAAACTCCTCAAATCCCCTACAGTCACTCAGGTGTGACAGTTTCTTTTTTAAATCTATTTACACACCATGTCAATAAAAGCTCTGCAGTACAGCCTTGTCCTGTTTTTTTTTTTTTGAATATATAAAGCCTCCTCAATTCTTCCCGTCCTTCCCCTCGACCCCCATCGACAGTCCAGGCCACGCTACCTCCCTCTTCAGGCTCTGGACCCTGAACAGGGAGGGGCCTGCAGGGCTGGGTGAATAGCTGCCGGGAGTCGTGCTGCGGGTGTAAACCACATGAATGTGCCGCCTGAGCAGATAGGATCAGGCGAGGCGGGGAGGCCTGGGAGGCCGCGACGCTCGGCGCAGCTCCACGCGCTAACATCAAAGACAGTGCCGAAGGGGGTGGTGGAGGGGGAGGAGGGATGAAGAGGGAGAGCGAGGGCTGGGCCTAACTCTTCAAAGGCCTCTCTGAGTAATGCCGGCCCTGATATGCAGCACTGCAAAACTGAATGATGATGTAATTGCAGGCCTTCGAGCTAAATCCGCTCCCATACAAATAAAGGTGGAGGTGTTCCCTTGCACAAGCATGCTAAGAAAAATACTTGTTTAAAAGTGTTGGGTCATCTGCAGATGCTTTACTAATGTAAGGATCCTGGTTAGAAAAAAAGTTTTATTTACGTTTGTGATGGGGGACTTGGAACGGGAAACAGTTTTTATCTGATTTCAGATGATAAGTTAATCCAATGGGCGTTTCTAAAGTACACAACAGGTGGAACAGAGTTGACTGTGTTCTTTGTAAAGTTTATACAGGACCTCTCTGTGTGTATGTGTGAGTTAGTGTGTACATGTACTTCACTTGTAATGTGTGTTAAACCATGCATGACCACGGATCCTTTCAAAGTGCCCCCATGATCATCAGGCTGATAACTCATTGACAGCTCTCATGACAGTTGCGAGCCACACAGCAGGAAAGTATCTCCCTTGTTGAGAGCGCACGGCAATAATTCACTGTTGTTGATTCAGTTTGCCAAAGGTTATTTGCATGCCTGTGATTGAAGTTCTCCATTCCTCGCCCTTGTTGTGCGATTGTATATCCCTTTGATGTTAAATTAGCAGTAAACAGCTGCACTTTTATGCATTTGGAGTTCATACTGAGGTCAGCCTTTTAACTTGTACATCCTGGGTCAAACTCGGAAGTCAGGACTGCAGCACAAAGCCTTTGTTGATGTTTTAAAGAAGAGCCCTCCTTGTTTCCTGCTTGCAGACTTTGTATCACAGGACCATCCTGTTAATTGCTGTACTCCAATGAAAGCTCACAAATCAAAGCTATCATGTAGAGCTGCATCTAAACAATATTAATCTTCATTTTATCTAATCAAGATTATCATGAATAAAATTAATTATGCTGCTCCAAGCTGTAGTAAAAGAAGCAAACAGTCATGCCATTTTCAGGTATACACTGCTGCTTTTGTACAAATCTTGAATCACAACTTCTTGCTCATTCAAACTCTCTATTCACATTCTTTCTGCAAAACCCTGTGCAAAACTTGATTGGAAACCCCAATCTAATGAAAGAAACTGGCATTTTGTGTCGATAACTATGCATACTGTTTTGATTTTTAAGTATAGATGGGTCATGAAAGGAAAAGGCTGACAGTAAATCATATACTGTGGCCTTCTATGACCAGACTACCCAACAACTATCGTAGATTTTGGACCAAAATCATATGGCGTGTTTCCACTACGTGGTACCAGCTCGACTCGACTCAGCTTGGCCTTTTTAATTTCAATACGTGAAAGAACCTGTAATCTGGTACCTGGTAGTACTTTTTTAGTACATACTTTCAAAACGGGTGAAAAGATACTAAAGTGTGAACACTCCAGACCACTGATGACAGCCCACAAAACGACACCGTGGTTGGTCGAGGAGGTTCAGACATTTTTGTCGTTGGTGGTCGATGAAAAGATTCAGCGTGAGCTTGACGGGGAAACACGTGACAAGGGAGTTTATCAGCAGCTCTCTAAGCAGACGTCACAGAAGGTACACACAGTGTTGCTATGACATCCAGGTACTCTAAAGTCGGTAGTATCCTGTAATGGAAACAGTCTCCAGGAATAGTACCTGGTACCCGGGTTGAGTTGAGTCAAGTCGAGCCGAGCCGGTTCCATGTAGTGGAAACATGGCAGTAGACACCTCCCGAACACCTTCATCAAAAGCACCAAGTCTTTTGTTTGAATGGTTTTCATCATGCTCACTGTATCCAGTTCTACTTTCATCCTCCTGGTTCACTGTGGACCAGAGTGTTGGTGAAAAGGTCAGCAGAACCATTACTGGCCATCTATGTCCATATCTTTACCCTTGAAATGTATCTATTCAACTCTTTGCCCATTTATGTTGCTTTCAGAGAAAAACTATGTATTTCTTTTTTTTTTTTTCTATTTTCAGGTCACAAACATTGCAGTGTGATGTTAAATCATTGTTTCTTAATGTAGCAAGATGCAGCATATCATCAGTGTCACTGCTGTTTTTCAGTCTCACCCCCTGTTGTATTTATCTACATTCTTCTTTCTGCCCACTTTAAATGCTGCACTTTTCCTTTTTAGCAAAGGCCCAGACGAGAAACTTGACTATCTTTTGCTTGGCAGCCTGTGGGTAGTTTGTCAACACACTTGGCTCACTAATGATAACTTGTCCTTGGATATGTCAAGGAACCTAGTTTCTCACAATGCTGTTTTGAGAAAAAAGGAAAGATCGAAGAGAGAATGACAGAAAAAGATGGGCCAATACAGCCCTTTGCTGTCCCGTCTGCATCCCACAGGCATGTGACAAAGTCAAATTGTCACCCGTGAGGTGACATGTATCCCGCAGGCATTCAGAAGTAAACACATCCCAGGGGAATGTGGCTCCAAGGTTTGGATAGTGGCCTTTGCAGGAGGTTGGAAACATCACTTTGTTGCATAAAGCATATTTGAAAAAATTTATTTTTGCTGTTATTAAATGAAAATCCATCTGAGGAAATAAAAAAATGTTTTGCTTCCTAATGGCTGAGTCAGTCCATTTGTTCTATTTGCAGCTCTGTAATTGATCCACTCAGAAAGGCTTTCATATGTATTTTACAATAATAGCTTCACACTCTGCTGCAGTTGGCTATAGCTTTGCTTCCAAATAATTTTACACTATGTAGGCTTGTATATTACCTTACCTAAAAATTTTGGACTTGAGTGCACACCAAATCTTTTTTAACTTGAGGCCATTTCCTACTGGTCACCACATGTAGCATATTTGGGACAGATTTTCTGCAGCACTGCCTCAAGCTAAGCTCATGGGCAGAGGATTTGGTAGGCTACTGATGCATACATTCGTCATAATTATTGTTTTGCAGAAGCTGGAGTTTGAATCGCCCGGGCAACGGGGAAAGCTTCAGAAATCAAATTAGAGTGTGGGATTGAGCTTTAAAGTTGTGGAGCAGGGCTGCTTGCTGGTTTTTGGTTATTGCATCTGTAAGAAGTCCCATCATTTTGCTCTTTACCCCCCACAGTTGGTCTTTGGTTGCTTGTGTATTAAAACCTCGAGTTGGCATGGTGCACCGGTTCTGTTGCGAGTCAAGGTGGCATGGGAGAGAGGTGAGGAAACCCCCTTGAGATCACATGGTGCTCTTTATACAGACATGAAAACAACCAAAACATGTCACTGCATCTTATTTATAGATGTGTCATAATGACGAGCAAATCGGTGAATATGATGTATTTCTTTCTGTCATCATTTCTTCTCTCTTTTGCCATTTCTTTCTGTTTTTCTCCTCTTTCCCTCTCTTGTCTTCTCTCACTCTGTTAAGCATGGGAGGGAAAGGGGGGAGGGGGTATAAATGTGAGACCACACATGCTGTGTCAATGTTTGCTGGAATAATTAGAGACAATGTGGGCCAATAACAGGAGGAGTGCAGTAACCTGAACTCACTTTGTTCTGCCCCGGCAGCAACACAAAAGCCATTCACAGATGCACAGATCCACCGAGCTCAGAGCAGGAGCAACTGCACTTTTAGCTGGCAGAGCGCACAGCTTTGAGGATCTACGGGGGGAAATGGATGGGTTTCTATGGGACGCTTATAGTTTGCTGTTTTATGACCACTTCAAGTGATGCTGATGTCAGTCTCTTGGCCTTTTAAGCATTGCCTGTACATCAATGCCACCACCCCTGCAAAACACCCCCTTTCCCCCTCACACCCTCCGCAGTAGAGCAACACATGGCCTTGGCTTAGAGTGCCCTCTTTAACTAGAGGATATCCGGCCGCTCGGTATGCAAAGAGCCTGTGGATTCCTGACGCGAGTGCTAGAGCTGGACTCAGAGGTGACTTTCAGCGTAGCCAGACAACTGTTGGATTAGCAGGACACTTTGCGTTGACTCTGAGCCAATAGGAGGAAGCCTGGCCAGGAGCGGGGCCTACTTGGTCAAATGCAGGCTAATAGATTCTTTTGAGCTACGTATATTAAATTACATTTCAGGCATTTCCAGTGCTGCTTTTATCCAGCATGACTTACAGTAAGCCCTGCAGAGCTGAGGTTTAATTTGTTCCAAAAGGTTGTGGTTTTCCCTCAAAATGATCACATGATGTAAAAAGGAAACCAAAGAGGACAAGACATGATTTATTTACCAACTTATTTCACCTTAGTGTACAATTTTAGAGCCTGAAATTAGATCATTTCCAAACAATACGAAGCCGCTGGTGTTTCCCTGGCTGCAGAGACTGACCTGCTGCCGTGTCACACCCCTGGTAAGACCAACTGGTTTGTCCCTTTGCAGTGTCCATCTTGAAAGCGGACACCGCTATGGGATGCATACATCCCCTGGAGGTCACTGGTGTCATTGTGGCACCTGTCCCCTCTACTCTCAGCCCGTGTCAGCAGCTCAGATTTATTTACATTCACTCTTGTTTTCCAGAGAACTGAATTGGAAACAGTAGAGGGTCGGCTGTGTCTACTGTAATTTCTGCCCATTTGTCCACTGACAGTTATTGATCTGTCTTTCTGGTGGGGGGGTGGGTCTAAGAAAAGATTACTGCAATCATATCCTTGGCTTTTTAGGGATTTTGTTGGACTTTATCAAACTTGCAGCAGTCAGAATGTCTCCTCTTCCATCTTTGTTTTGTTTTTGCAGAGTAAATTTTGCACAAAAGCTTGTTTAAGCCCACAACAATATGCAGTAGAGTGATGTTGTTTGGACATTGTACTATATATTTATTCTGTGTCATATTTATAGGAACTTGTCTGTGAACTTGATTGCAGCTACTTCTTGTTTGTTTTTTGACAAACCACATACATCCCAGATTTCACAAGAGCATACAGTTTTAGAAATATATAGACTTAATGCAGTTTGAGGGTTTTTTCCCTTCTAGGAATAGCTTGTCTTTTAACTCTCTGGCCGTTTGTATTTATTATTGTTCACTTTTGTTTGGTTGAGCATCCTATTTTTTCTTCTTCTTTAGCCTGTGGAAACATAAGAGCCTCTTTCTTTCTTTCTTTCTTTCTTTCTTTTTCTTTCTTTCTTTCTTTCTTTCTTTCTTTCTTTCTTTCTTTCTTTCT
>JAPTYQ010000030.1:29791924-29802500 GCA_029814465.1 Ostorhinchus cyanosoma | reverse complement strand
TTTTTCCCTTCTAGGAATAGCTTGTCTTTTAACTCTCTGGCCGTTTGTATTTATTATTGTTCACTTTTGTTTTGTTGAGCATCCTATTTTTTCTTCTTATTTAGCCTGTGGAAACATAAGATCTTCTTTCTTTCTTTCTTTCTTTCTTTCTTTCTTTCTTTCTTTCTTTCTTTCTTTCTTTCTTTCTGTTTGGTGTTCTCTAATTACTGTCAGATTTTGTCTTTGCCTTATTCACATTTGCCATCTCACCCCTCCTTCTGTCTCTCCTTTTCGCTCCCTTTCCACCGGGCTGATGTTCTGTTCCGTTCTGTTCTGTTCTCCTCATGGCAATGTGTTCCTCATCACAGCTTGTGTTTCCTCTTATCTCCTGTTCTTTTATCAGCGGCCGCCACACATGCCCGAGAGAAGGGCGGTAGGGATGGGGGGTGAAGGAGGAGGGGAGGCTGGGCAGCTGATGCTATCAGCAGGTGGAGACTTCACCACTGAGTTCTGGGGCCCAATGTAGTCAGAGGAGAGCCACACCGGAAGGGTCTGACATTATGAACTCTGAGCGTCAAACTCTGCCATCCATATACTTTTTTACTCAGTTTCTCTCATTAGCATAAACATTTTTCCAACATGGTATTTGGATACATGGTACTTTTCCCTTTCACTGCCTCCGTTAGTCATGCTCAGTGATCAAAAAACAAAACTAAAGGATAAAAAATTTCTGAAAGATGAACATTTCCCACTCTTTGGAGGAAATTTGAATAACTTTAAAACCAAACAACACATACATGTTTTCCTTACAATGAATATGTCCCCCGGTTCATTGTCATCTAGTTTTCTTGCAGAAACAGCTGTTTTTGCTTAAAGACATGTAAAAATACCCAGTTAATGTACATGATGGAAAGCAAATTTGATTTGGTTTTTTGAATTTGTTAAGAATTGGACAAATAATGTGAGTGCATTCTGTGAGAATACGGTTGTGAGGTCTATGCACCACAAAACAGGCTAATCCGTAACATATAAGAAACAGAAGGGTGGAGAAAGAACAGTGAATAAGACAAAGCACAGGCTCACAAAAGCCTAAAATGATATCGCTGGTGGATATCTGGATGCTTGGGATGCCATGGATGGCTGCTGTACACTTTTGGCTTTGTCTTTACGGGGATGAATAGAGGCTTCTGTAGCGGTGATGACAGGCCTCTCCGGGCTGGGCCCAGGCTGGCTGGCAGACTAGGTACAGGAGGCTGGGAGACTTCAGCATAGAGGCAAAGACCCGACAGGGGATGCTGGTTATCCTGGTCCTACCTACAAAAGACACCCTGTTCTCTGTCTTGTTATTGTGACATGCCAGGTACACAGACATGTACACAGGTTCAGTGTAGATCCAGCTCAGCCTCTATCCACCTATCTGTTTGGAGATTTTAACACGGTTGGAGGGCTGGATAGATGACATCAGTTTGCAGATGTTCAACTTCATGTTTTGTTTTAGTGTTGCTCACTTATGTAGTAATTTAGGCGGCTACATGGTTTCACTCAATGGTTGAATGTGCAGTAGTTTGAAAAATCTGGCTTTCATATCTGATATATTACTAAGACTAGTTAATGAGCTATGTGTTTTTGCAGAGAGTTTTCCACTCTTATGAGAAATGCTTGAAAGTACTAAACCATTTTGGTGTTGGTTAGAAAATACATCAGGAATAAATGCTGTCAAAATATTGGCAGATTGAATTCAGAACGGTGCAGTGGTTTTCAAAAACATGCCAGTCACACTCTGAGAGCTGAAAAAGGGGATACTGAAATGAACCGTAGGATTTATTGGTACATCTTTAAGTAGATTTAGTATTACTGGGTTTTAAAATGAAGGTTCAATATTAATGTTAGTTTACCTGCTTATATGAAGTTTATATTGAAGTCTGTATTGTGGTAGGAGCCCATCATTTTAAGCTAATGACTGTCTGAGTTGACAAATTCCATAACAGCCTGTATGCTGATTTCTATGTGAGGACTATGGTCAGTTTTTCACAAAAACCTGATGGCTGCTCTCAGAATCTCCACTGCTAATAATGTGTAATACTAACTACCCTTAGTTTACAGAGTCTGTTAATGTTAAACATATGCTAATATTAGGTGTCGAACCTTTAAACACAACATGTAATTTTTATTTGGCCAGGGATAATATGGCTGATAAAATTTGAGATTTTCTTTCTGATTTTGATCATTGTTGGCAACAGGTGACATAATGTGAGTACACAAGTCAACAAACTAAGTAACATATTCCTAGTTCTATATATGGTGACTCTTGATTCCAGTGAGTTAGCTGATGAGAGAGTTTTTTTTTATTTTTTTTTAGTGCAGACTGTGTTGTCATGCTCACCTAATCCAGTACAGTAGAGCATTTGAGTTAAGGACCTGCCATTGCTGTCACAAGAGGTTTCATCATTCGTTCATCCTGCCCTAATAGAACGCCACACATCTGGCCAAAACAAACGTTGGGTAAATGCAGCGTTCACTGGACTGTGTGACTCACACTCTAACATGCTAACAGCATGCCCTGGGGACTCTAATGGCTGAAACTAGCTGTGGGCTTTCCATGTCTTTTTGAATTATTAACGAACTAAGGAGAGGCTGTCCAAGGAAAAGATGGGGCTTCCACACGCAATACATGAAGAGGTGGAACTCTGTAAGACCCTTCACATGCCCTCCCAGTTTATCCTGATCGGCCCTCTTTAGGATTCACAGAGCCTCTTTGATCCGTTTGCTGTCCTCCCAGCTGCGAGGCCAGAGGATGCAAGGAGCCCTTTGGTCTCCCATTTCAAGTCACACATTCTTTCCTTAAGGACCCAGAGGTCCTGGCCCGTAGATGCAATGGAATTTCATATGCAAAAATAGGCTAGACTTGCCAGGGTATTCGACTGGCCGCTTGTCCGCTTAGTATTCATCATCTTTGGATCCTCAGACTAAAGCATTCATATTCAAGGTGTCATGGTGAGTCGGATGGTAATTTTGGACAGAACGGCCACAAATGGATGTTTCCTGACCAGCTATCTTCCTCTGTCCTTTTAATATTTTCATCACAGGGATTATGACTTACAAAAGGTCTGATTTGAAAAGACAAAATCTTTTTTGTTGGTTATGTTGGTATTTGGATAAGACATTTCGAGGCTCATTGAGACTGCCCTAGCAGACTAGGTTTTAAAAATAAATCACATAATCACACTGCAGTACAAATCAGCTGAAAGCCATGTGTTTTTTTATATTAAGCTATCAGAGAGATTTTGCTGCATTCAAAATTTTCATGGCTCATGTTTATTGTCCAACAATTTGCCAAATCTGCAAATTCCTGTTCACCCAATGTTCGGCTTCTAGAGAAAGGGCAGCTTGGCATAAATGTGACATCCATTCTAATTTACTGTAACTTTGCATGGATTTGCCAGCTTGTTTTTCATCTCTAGAGGCAGTATTTGCCATGGCTGTCCCTTTTCAGAAAATAGCTTGCAACCTGCAATCCTCTTAGATGGGGAGCCAAATGCCCCAGAGGTTACAGCCCGCTAAGTGGTTCCTTGTTTCTAATAAAAAACAAATCAAATAACATGGATCCCTAGGGGTTTATAACACTAGAGTCATGAACTCTTGGGCAGATAAATCTCTTCCAAATATTCCCATACAAAGGCATGGATGTGGGAGGACCTTGTTGGCTTTGATTGTATAATTTATAAGCCACAATGTGCTGAGGAGAGTAGAGGAGGGACGGGAGAATGAGCTCTGACCACTCAGCGATGGAACAGCCCTCTCGACTGTGAAATGACCCGATCTTTAGAAGTTGGCCATTACCTTTTCAAAGCAGCCCGGTGACACCGATGGCAGGAAGTGCTTGTGTGTGTAAAGCGGGTTTGATGTTTAACTCTTCAGGGACGGCCATCCCCAGGGTCTGCTTATTCCCATCCGCTGGCCCCCAAGCCCACAGCTCTCTCTCCTGCCCGGTCAGCTTCTGCCTCTGGCAGTGTGACCAGTGAGAACGGGAGGAACAATACTGCATTTGTACACTGCTCTGCACTTGGCCTGCTGCTAAACAAATGTTCGGAGGAATTCTGGTGGCTGGCCTTGCCCCTTGGCTCAGGCTGATCCCACAGTGACTTCATAAACACTCACTGGGGTGATCAAAAGAACAAATCAGCCTTTATAGGGAGCTATATGGTAATGGAATTATTTCCACACCAATTAAAGTTTACTTTTCTCTGCCGTTGCCCTCATGTAGACTATTTATTTTGCTCCTATGGCAGAAAAGGAAGTGTTCTTTGCCCAGGGCACAAACATGCATTTTAGAGGAGGTGCAGGCTTTGTAAGGGGTGGGGGTAGCAAAACCATGACAGTCTACTCTATGCCATTTACTCTGCCTGTAATTGCCAGTGATGTTGTGGTAATATTTACAGGGTTGTTTACACTGTCCGTGGTTGGGGTATGTCATTCTACACGTTTTTGTTTTACATGGAGTTTTCTCAGAAGTGGCTGTTCAAAGTCTTGTAAATTCCAGAAATCAAAAGCTCTTAAGTGGAGAATCTATAACGTAACCCCTCCCACAGTGGAATGTATGAAATCTACAGCCCTTGTCCTCAGGCAGTGGTGTGGGTTGACATGGTGGGAGATGAGGGGGATTGAATGGCCATTTGACATGGATCCACACCCAGACCTTCGGTCCGTGTGGCCCTGAGGTGACTAGTAAAACGATACTCATGGAAGATAATTTTGGTCATTATGTCTCTCTTTTGGGGGAAAAGATGAGTTCGCAGGTAAAGCTTTGGGTGATATTTCTGTTGACAATCCTTCAACCCATTTTCTAACCACCTCAGCCAGGCCTCAACTTGGCCCAGCACCTTGCTGCTTTTTATCTCCACCCACTGATGGGGCAGCCATTGAAGCAACTTCAGTGCCACCCCCACCCTTCCCCAACCTTTCTCTCTATCTCTTTACCGCGCGCCTGCACAATAGCCTCTCTCGGCAGAGTTCCAAGAACAGTGTTTGTCTGATCACCACCACAGCCCCCCCCCCATTTTATTGGTCTGTGTGTGTGTGTGTGTGTGTGTGTGTGTGTGTGTGTCTGTGTGTCTGTGTGTGCGTGTGTGTGTGTGTGCGTGTGTGTGTGTGTGTGTGTGTGTGTGTGTGTGAGCACACTGTTTTTCAAGCGAGCACAAGGAGGTGTAAATGGAACATTATGGCAACTTACATTGCAAAGAAAAGTGCAGTGATGAATTAAAGTTGAGTTGGAGTTTCTTTAAAGATAATTAGAGAAAGACTTGTAAAATGTGGTAGATAATACAAGTTTCTTAGATGCAAAGTCAAAGCTTTACTAGAATGTCCATGGAATAATTAAAAATTGTGTTCCATACACAAACATAATATTTTTCAGAGATTATTTTACATATGGTTTTAGTGAATATTTGGGAAAAAACATTTAATTTTGGTGTTACATTTGTATCTGAAGTGATGAATATTGATGCTGGGCCCTTCCCTGGCAGAGCAGCTGGGCTCTGCCAGGGAAGGGCTATTCCATTTTCTTTTGTCCATTCCATTGACCTCCAAGCGCACTAGGAGTGCACCTCTGCAAGGTCTGGCCCGTCGCCGGACGCTTGATGTGGACATTGTTGAAGCAGCGGGTCCCCCTCACCCGGGCAACCAGGCCATTTTGAGCCCTTACCCCTCACTGTTTGCCCAGCCACTCTTTCCTCCTCGTCCCCACTCTTCTTCTTTTTCCCTCTTGCCATGGGACTGGAAGAAAGCTTGAGAGACAGCATGTTGTTTTGTGCTCACTGCTTGGTTGTGCTGCTGGTGGCCGGCTTCCTGTGGTGCACCAAAGCTCCCATTCACTTTTTTCTCCCTTTTTCTTTGACCTCCTCCAGGGAACGAACCCCTGTTTGATCACATTAGGGGAGAAAGAGAGAGATCAGTGGTGCTTTTGACATTCCCAGTAGCTTTTGACAGTCTATGTGCTGCTGATCAGTTTGCCCGGTACCAGCATGGGGCTTCTTTTGAATTTTTCCTTTTTTCTTTGATTTTCTTTAGACCAGCTATTGTGAAGCCTTTTGATTAGTATGTGTGGGTAGAGCTTAGGACTACTGCATCATTTCTTATTTCACACTCGTCTCTTGATTCTGTGTTCCTTTTATTTGAGGAGAGCTTGAGCTGGCTTCTTTTAAAAAAAAAAAAAAAAAAGTCAACATCTGCAGTCATATCTGTTTTTTAAAAAAGAAGGAAAATATGTGCTATCATCTGAAAGAGGGCCACAGCATGCGGATGTGCCACTTTGACAGCCTCTTTGTGCTGATCAAAGCTAAGACAGTCTGAAATTTTGGCCACTGGAAAAAAGGGAAAAATATGCCCATACAGCACAGTTGGTGAGAACTGTTGAAGTTGTTTCCTCAAAAGCTGAGTCACTGCGTGGGTGTTTACACTTACTAATTTCTCACTTTAATATTTTACTTTTCTCATTTTCTTATCACTACTTTGTGATAGCATGAGCCTCTTCCTTTTGATCGCCAAAGTTTGTGCACATTAGAGAAGGGTTCTGTGGTTTTGGATATGTCTACTCTGCATTCATTGGAGGGTGTTCTTACAAAGAGGCAGAATTTGCAAACGGCTTAACGAAGGCCTCTGGAATCTTGTTTTATATTTGCCAAAATGCCTGACCACAATTAACCAACCACAACCATTCTGAATGTCAATTTAGGTCATTTTCTACCCTCACAAAAACCCTGGACTTAGAGTCCATGAAGCAGAAAAAAGCTGATGTAATAGGTTTAAGAAAATCTCCAAGGGGAGTCCAACCTCACCCACACCCCCCAAGCTAGCATCCCCCCACTCCACATCCATCTCTCTCTGTCCATAATCCCACCTGTCAAACCCCTCTGAAGCCATCCCAATATGGCAGCTTTGATCCCCCAAATACTGCAGGTTGAAAAGTTTTAAAGGAAGTGCTTTTAGATAACAGTTTTAGATTTTTAAGAAAAGAGGGTTTATGATTCAGTGATTTAGTGTTTGGGATGGGGGAAGGGGAGCAGGAGATGAAGGCAATGGGACAAGGGAGAAAAAGAAAGAGGGGAGGAAGGGAGGGGGGAGGTGAAGAAAAGAAATCCCAGCCTTGGCACACACACACACAGACTCTCTGTGCAGCGCAAAGCACAAAAGAAACCTGTAACGCCTCCAGATTCCTTCTAGTCGAGTATCAAAGACATGCTTTGCTTTAGAACAAGAGACTACTGGCTAAGATCGGACTGAGGGAGCCAGTGAGCCCAGCACTGGCTCGGTTGGGTGCTGCGAGTTAATCTCTCAGATAGGATTTTTCCCCCCTTCTTCTCCTCCTCCTCTCGCTCTCTCTGTCTCCCTCTCTTTCTCTCTCTCTCTCGTTCTCTCTTTGGGGATATCGATATTGCTGTATAGCTGTGAAGAGAGAGACTTGTCTAACCTGATCATTGGTCAGTCGAAGTGCAGAAAGAGAGGAGTGTTGTTTTTTTTTTAGTTCTGTGGTAGGATGAACCTGCCTGCTGGTTCATCCTCTCTTGATTCTCCCACATTCGGTTCTCGAAGATGAAATGAAGGCTGAAAATGAACAAGCATAGTTTTGGTTGAAGGTTTGTGCTGACATTAGTTAATTTGACGAACATAGGGTGTAAATCCTAATACTTGTCTCTCTAGACTTTTTTTATTTACTATCATTTTTACTGGTAGCCTTTCATTTGTTGTGTTCCATAACTATGTCAGAGGTGATGTTCTAGGTAACTACATCCTTAACAGCCTTTACCTTCATTTCACTTTGTATGTAGACGGCTTTCTTTGTTTTTTTGTTCAAGTGACTGTCTTCATGCTTGCTCTCAAGTTCTAAATTTCTTCTGCTTCTCTACCACAGTAACAGTTTCCAGCTAGCTACCATTATCTTGGAAAAGGAATTGGCTCTTGTCAACAAATGGCCAACTTCCAGTACAACACACAGACCATCACAAACTTCACATAAGTACAGGACCATGTATATTTGACACATTGAGTCTTTGATTTGAGCCTAAAAAGTCAACACCACCTTTGGCACACACGTCTAACGCTAAAATTATCAGGACCAACAATCCAAAACTCAAATATTCAGTGAACAATTATAAAAAGCATTGAAAGTCCATGTCAATGCGGTGTCACCTGGACATCGTCTACACATATATCACCAGGTGCTGTCCTCTGTATTCAATCTATGTAGATGCCACTGACTTCTCCTCAGTTCATATTTAAGGCTTTGTTTCTCCACATTCTCATTTCCTCTGGAATATCATTAGCTCCTTGGAGGGGCCTTGAGCTCCTGGATCGAGCATTCCTCCTTTTTCTCCCCTCCAGGTTGTCGTGAAAGGTGATCGTGTAGCCATTCACAGAAACAAGAGAGCTGGCAAAAGAAAGAGAGGGGCGGGTGTAAAAAGCACACACACAAGTGAGCCAAGAAAAGACTTTGTAAAGTGTCAGAGGCTCATTCTACATTTCCCAGCTATTACAAGGAAAATCAATCTCTCAAACCCCCCCCACCCCACCCCACCCCCTGCTACTTATTCCACCATGTTTCCTTTAGAAGTCGGTACATTTGCAACAACTCATAAGGTTAATTGCTGGTGACGCTAAACTTATTCCACGTGTGGTTAAGTGGTGACCCCACTCTTCATCTCCTTCTCCCAAGTGCAGCATGACCTTAGCCGTCCGAGCCGGAAGTGATGTAGGTGGTGGTGTAGTTGGAGCCCCAGTAAGTGTTTCCTAAAGAAAACAAGACTGAGGCGGCGGAAACCTGAAACCTGCGCTAATGCTGGCTGCGTCTCCACCTTACCTCCCTCCCTCCCTAAGCCCCGTGGCCAGAGGGGAAAGCCAAGGTAAAGAGGGAGCAGCTCTTACTGTATGAAAACCACAGTCTGTGTACACATTCATTTAAGTGTGTGAACATGTGCATGTACTGTAACTCCTGCTCACATTCCTCCGACTCCCACTGGCAAAGAGCTATGGTCCTCAGCAAACACAGTGTGAAGTTTAGGGCCAGTGTTGAAGTTATCGTAGCCTATAGCAGAGCCCTGACAGACACTGGCATGCTTGGCCAAAACGGCTTGTTTGTGCAGTTGCTGTGTGGAAGGTCATTCACTACATTAGGTGTGTGTGAGGACAAAATGAACCTGACCTTTGCAGAAAGCCCTGTCTGTCTTCCCTCTGAGGAGTGGCTGGATTACAGCACTCATCTCCTGCTGTAACTGACACACACACACACACACACACATACATACACCGTCCTGTCATACTGCGGTTTTCCACTTTGATTATGCCGGGGGTCTACCGTCTATATCTGGAAAGGGGCTTTGGTCATTTGAAGTGTTTGCCATTCCCTTAATCTGTTATAAAGCATCAGGGTTTACGTGTTGTTGCTTTTGATTACAGGCCAACAGCTTTCCTCGAACACATATCATCTCCTCAGGGTAAAATTCCACAAACTGCAAATCCAAATATTGAATGCCTCTTCACAAAATTCTGTTGTCCGAATGAGATAAACCATAAATCGGATGCCATTATGGCTTTTCACCCTGCTTTATGAAATTGTTTGGCCATGTTGCTTATGGGATTCAGTTTGGAGACGGAATATGGCCTCGTTTGATGGATTCAAGAGAATTATTACAGCTGTGAACCTCCTGTTTATGTATCGAATTCCTTATTACAAGTAACTGATAAGAAAGGGGATTTTAACGTAAATGTGTGTAATTAAAAGCTACCAAAAAAGTCACATGTGGGAAAAATATATCGCATATTTACTTTGAGATTTAATGTGGCTGAAGCCCCTTAGAATATCACAGAGGGATAGGAGTACTTGTTCTGTAACCAGCCAGCAGGGGGAGATGGAAATGTTTTAATGCTTTCATGTCTATCATAGGGTCCATCTTTACATACAGTTTATGTCTGAAAGTAAACAAATGCATGTTAGATGTTCTTTCCGCTACATGTTTGAAAAGGTTTACCCTGTTCCATCGCAAAATACTGACTATAGTTACTGGACCACATTAGTCGGTGTCTTTTACACGTCGTTTTGCATTCAATAATCATATTAATATTCATCTTAAGTTAGAAATACAAATGAGTGAAATTTTAAAGGAAAAACCTAATGAGACTTTTTTTTCCCAGCATGATGATACACTTTGTATGTAGTTGATAAGTATGTTTTCTGAGTGCTTTAAACTTTCATAATCATCAGATCCAAACCCAACTGAACACCTAGAGCAGATTTTAGAAATTATGTGTTAGATAGTACTCTGCCTTTATTATTAAAACTCCAAATGAGGGTCCACGATCTAACCCTGACCCAACATTTTATCCAAGGTCTGGTCATATGTGAAAGTCTGAAATATAATCTACATATGCTGGGTCTCCATATACTTGACACTGATTTGTTTGTAGACAGGCATGTTTCTAATGGTGGTATATTAGTAGGTGGTCCCTTTTCAGTTGAATTGATGAAACTGAAGGATTTTTTTTGGCCATTATACTACTGTTGTTATTATTGGTGTATTAGCAATGCATTGCCCTCTTATCATCTCAG
>JAPTYQ010000030.1:29771324-29786354 GCA_029814465.1 Ostorhinchus cyanosoma | reverse complement strand
TGTTTCATGCGGAAGGATTGTAATAAATGCAAACATTGATCCTGCTGTTCATATTGCATTAAATGTTTTTAGTACAAAAACATCATATTATCATACATACCTTGGTGCATTCTTCATCTTGTGACAGTTTTCCCCAATATGTATTGCATTGCTTCAAGTGTCGCAATTTGTATGGCTGTAACCCCATGTATCATGATGCAAGTTATATTACTTGTTTTATGCAGTTCTTTGTAATGGATTGGATTTATATAGCACTTTTCTAGGCACTCAAAGCTTTATCTCTGTTGTGCTATTTCTCTCTGTGTTTATGGCATAGCAGATTGTTGCAACACTCAATAAGCAGAATGTGCCACTATGAGCTATTATTCGCCTGGTTACCAAGGAAATATTAGTAGAGTAATGATGTTGTCGGTTTTTGTTGTTTTTTCTCCCATAGATGTACTGCCGATTAGTCTGCAGATGTAGTTTGAGGTTCAAGGCCGTGGAAGTAGAGCAGTGGGAGTCTTCTCATGTGCTTGTGTTTGTTGGTTTGTTGTCCTGAACATCTCCTGTCCTGGTCTGGAAAAAAATCTGTCTCTGAGGTTGTGACTGAGGCTGAGAGAGACACCACAGGTCCCAGGGGAGACTTGGTCTGTGGGCTGAGATCACACCCCCCCCACACACTCCTCCCACCCAGTTCAGCACTCCCATCCCTACAGCGCTCCACATAACCGCCTGCCACCTCTGCTGGCAAGACTGGTGTGTTATTCCAGGAAATTGACAATGCTTCCCCCATACAGAGGGAAGATGGAGCAGAGCACTGGGGAGGGGAACGTGGCGGCAGGGAAGAGTGTTAGAGGAGGTCGGAGGGGTCGGCTGAATTAAAGGCCCGAGGAGGTGGGTGGGATGCCTGTCCGCCGGGGTGAATGAGTTCACGGCGCGCAGACGGTCAGTGAGAGATGCCACTGAGTTACCCCTCGGTCACCCATGATGTGTTTGAGGCTGCACCCTCGCCTCTACACACGCCTGTCCTCAAACAGAGACATACGTAAACACATGCACGACGTTGGGGAAGCAGGTGGGTGCGAGGACTGGCTTTGTGCCCAGGTTTTTCTTCTTCTGGGGGTTTTGTGTGCATGTGAAATAGGTGCCAGCTCTTCTTCCAAAATTCATAAAAGACAACTATGGACAACAGATCTGTCCAGTTAATCATTTCGCCAGGCTCACAAAGAACATCTTGTAAAAATTGTCTTTGGCTGATTCATGCTTCAGACAACAAGAAAGCTTTGATGTCATCCTCGGTGTGACCTGAATACCCCTGCTACAAGTGTTTAATCTCAGTTCAGAGTGAAATATTGGGAAATGACTGATTAATAATAAGTCAAACAACAGAAAATGAATGGACAAAGCTTTGCTTTTAAGCAAAAATGCAGAACTTTTGGTGTATCGGCTACTAAAATGTGGAGATTTGTCACTTTCCTTTGCCATATGCTGTAACAAATATAAAGTTTTTTGGATTGGCCTGATGCCACACTTGTTTATCCTGAAATAAAACAGACAGACTAAGCATTAATTCAGAAAATCCTCCATAGATCCATCAGTATGAGGGAAAAACACAACTTCCAATGCTAAATACTGGAACTTGAGATTTGAGAGTTTATGTTTCAAGGATTTACATGTTGAGAATCCTTTAATGTCTGTGCATACATCAGTGTTTCTCATCCCATCTCCCTATTTTTTCCTGATGTAGGGGGTTTGTGGTGTGTGAAAGATGCCTTGTTGTTATGCACAGTGCATTAAACACCATCTTTCGGCAAGTGCATATCTTTAAACGGCCATGCAATTCAGCAGTTTCTTTGTGAATGTTAGAGTTTGTAGCCTACCAAATCACTTCTTCATGTTCAGAGACTTTTTTTGGCCACTAGTTCTAAAACATGAGAGCAGAGAAATCTTTTTGGAACTTTTGCTTTGTCACAAAAAAAAAAAAAAGCTATATATTTTTTGTAGCCCTGGGGTAGTTTCATATGGAAGTACAGATGTTTGGGGTGGTTATGAAATTTAAAAGGCCCGGAGAAGAACTTTGAAAAGTTCACTAAAGCAGAAAAACAAACTTGCTGATTATTGCATTTCGTGTGTTACTTTTTAAGCCAAAGCAGGGGTGCAAGGGAAGATAGAATTAGTGAAACGCAGATAGATTCACAGCTGTGCAGAAAAAAACAAGGTCTTTCATGCAAGGGCGATTATAGCATGGTGAGGGCAGTTGGAGGTGCAGGGGGTGGTGTGTGGGGGGTGTGGGAGGCATATGGGGGGCTGTAACCGGGGCCACCAATAATTTAGAGGGAGAGGAAAAGGGGGTGCAGTAAGGAGGAGGGGGCAGAAGAAGTGGTTGTTGTTTGATCAAAGGCTCAGCGAATTGTGTCACAGACAGACGGAGAAGAATGGTGTTGGATGGTGTGACTTGCATTTTGATTTCCTTTGAGAGCCTTGGGGGGAGTGGGGGGTCCCGGGGTGGGCGTTTATAGAAGTAGCGCCCTGTTTTGATCCTATTACAAACCCCTATCACGTCACTTTTCATAGACGAGGATGGTAGAAGAGCCGGGCAATGCATGATCTTTGATTTTAAATCTGATATATTCACTTACTTGACAGTGTACCTTACAGCTTTCAGGACATTTTTGGAAGAAGATTAGCCTTTAAATCACCACCCAAAACATATATTTATATATCACAACATTGTTGCTTGGAAATGTCTCACGTGAGCAAGTGCTTTCTCTACAGGTGGTTTTGTTGAGAGGGTTGGGGGCTGGCAGGGGGTGTGGCCATCTTGAGTGACAGGTGGAGTTCAAATCCCCGCCAGGATTTCATTGAGAGTGTGGCCTGTGTAACGGGATATTCATGTGAAAGGCTGCCTCCCCCAGGGGCAGGACAGGCAGGGCAGAACAAGAGCCGCCCCCTTGTGGCACTACAGGGGCGCCGGATGCTCTTCACCCAAAAAAAAAAAAACAAAAAACAAAAAAAAAAAAACCTAGGTATGGAGGGAGCAGAGCTAAGTGGAGCAACCGGGTGTTTCCAGTGGGCTGCGCTTGTGTGATTTGGGGCCTAGAAGGGAAAGCTAGCAAGTGGAACACAAGAGAGGACAGTCTCTTGTCATTTTGTGTGTGTTTGAGTGTGTGTTTGTGTGAAAAAAGGCATGTCTGCATATGAGCTTGTTCCTCTTTTGTGCGCACGGCCAGTGGCTGTGACCCACTTCACTAGATGATCATCATCTCCCATCCAAACCCAGCTCCTTTTGCACTCCATCCCTCTGTCCATCAACGCCTACATCAACATCTGACTAAAAAGACGAATCCCTGTGGTGGAGATAATGGAGCAATGACCAGCCTCTAAAATAACAACATGGTCCACAACAACAACCCTGCCCCATTTGGAGTGCAAGAACCCCTGCACAATGGCCCAGTGTTCAGGACCCAGGGGCGCAGGCGGGGCTCCCCACTGCCATCCAAGCTGTTAGACAAGCAGGAGAGAGAGGCCGTAATTACAAGCAGCTTTGCACTTCCTGGTCTTCCTTTCGATTGACTCAGACAGAAAGACAGATTGGGCCTCTCTTAAGATCACCTCCTACACTGAGTCATTCTTCCTCCTCCTTAGCAACGCACTCGTCTCGTATCTCGCATCAAATTCAGACTGTTGCTCGTGTTGACTCGGATGTTTGGTATGCATCAGAGAATTGTTTCAGTTTGTAAAAATGACAATTTTAGGGGGGGTATCGTGATGGGTAGACCTAAGTGCATTACGTTCTTTTGATCTTTGTGATTCCCTGCAATTTTGGCATCTTCCAAAGGCAGTGAGTGAAAGCGTGCTCTGAAATTATCATACCAAATGTGTATGTAACGTATACCTGTGCTGCCTCCCTGCTCCTGCCAGTCCCCGAGGCTACTATCTGCCTTGTGAACAGTCATCCAGAGCACAGTGGCCCTCTGCTCACCCGTGTTTACTAGAGAAAAAACTGCTTTGAGAGAAATGTGCTCTCAATCTGTGAAATACGAGCAGACAAGGTGATTGTATCCTGTAGATTTTTGAAAAGGGTTCTTCAACCAGTGTGACCCCGAACTCATCTTTTTTTTTTTTCCTGTTGAATTTCTCTCAAGTCGGGTATTTAGTTTTAAAAGATGAGGATGATTTTGATTGACAGTTGGAGATTAATCTTTTATGCTTCCTCATGTGCACTGTGTGGGAGGCCTGAGAAGGATTCAAGGCTAAACACTCTTTTTTTTTCCACCTTTACAATTCATGATCGGTTTAGAAAAAAAAGAACAATGTAGCGTAGAGTGCATGTGGTCCTCTAGTGTGGAGGAGGTTGTAGACTTGGGACTTCTGAAATTCAGTGCTACTTCACTGGTAAATCTACCAGCGTCCTTGTCAGAGTTTTTTTTTTCAAAAGCAGAGAGAAAAGATACATATTCAAGCGGCACACGTCCACATTCTTTCTCTCAGTCTCTTCTTCCATAGACCAGCTGATTTGCATTTGACCCTTTTACTCTTTGCTAAGTCGTCCCCAAAATCCGCTCCAGGGCAGGGGCTTGGCCCCTCTGTCCTGTGGCACTGAAGTAAGCACCTTGTGAATGTCTCTTCAATTGACCTGCTACACAGCTAACCTGCTCCCAGTGTGATAAAAGTGGGGTTCAAAGGTCAGAGGTCGCCAGAAGGAGAAGGGTATCAGCAGTTATCATCAACAGTGGCCCAGGGGCCAGAGTGGCCAAGAGCTCGGCGCCACAGCGCTGGCTGATTTGGGTGCTGTGGTCATTGGGTTAATAGGATAAGTGACCTGCAGCTCAGTTTGGCCCAGTTCTAATGCTAATACAGGAGCTTGTCTTTGCTCTGTTGCCAGGGTGGGAATGGATCCAGAATTTTGACCCCTCACTTGGCAACAGTTTTAATCCCATCTTGTTCGATCAGAGTTTTAAAGGACATAATTTTTTGTAAATAAATGGCTGCTAGTGGAAGTAGTTCTTTGCTTGGTTTGATTTTACTTTTAACTCTAGTTTTTTTTTTTACTATTATTATTATCATTGTGTCTTTCATGTCTTGTATTATTTAGTACAAGTGCCATGTTTGTTAGCATTATCAGTTATCTGTTAACTTCCTTTCTGATACAGACATCTCATGGGAACACATACTAGACTAGCACATCTGCAAGATTGATGGTTGGATGAGTTTCAGGCAGTCCATCAAAATGCACTTCACAGCTTCAAGTTATCTAAAATTTCACATTTTGTACAGACCCAGCTTGTACTTTAAGCCATATTTGTGTTCTGAGTAACAGTTAAGACAACGCAAGTAAAGTAACGGAAGTGTTTTGCGATAAACCCTTTGAGATAAACGCTTTTGTCAGTTTGCAATTAAGGAGGCTGCCACCTCTTTTTTTGGGCGAAGGGAGTGAGTCAGTGTTTGTGATGTCTGCCATCCTTTAGCTTTAATCTTCTCTAAAGACATTGTCTAGGCGCTGGCTCTGCAGAGCTGTTTTGGCACTGAGAAGTGGGCCAATTTAGTGGCCTTATGTGTAATGAGAGAACAACTTAAGATTGTCTGATAGACTGTGTGTGGTGGGGTGAAACATCAGCATCCTGATTTTTAATGAAGGAGTATTAAACCTCTCCAGTTTTTGTGCATGTACGTGCAAACACAATAGAAATGGCAGTGTTATTAATCATTTGGAGTATATGCAGAAGTATGAGACTTATCACACCTTTTCTTAAAGTGGATATTCACAATGAATATCTGCCTCGTCAGCAGATCCATGAAAGCACATAAATCCCAGTTTTGCTTATCTGCTGCTTTTCTTTGAGGCTGGGTAGAATACTGTACTCTGTGTTTAGATCCTGCATGATTTTTGCCGCACACAGCGAATACTTAAGAGACGCCTAATGCTCTTAAGCTCTTATGTTTCATTGTGGAAAATAGGTGACAAGTAGATTAGGAATTGTTGTACTCCTTCAAGCAGGGGGGTATCTGAAGCAAGATTAGTCCAACTCTGAGCTGGTATTTTACCCCCCGCCTTGAATAAATCTATGAACCATTGATGCCACGATCCTAAAACGTGATGTGTCATGTGGGGCAGGCTTCATGTTCATACTCTTTCAATATTCCTGCCATATTCTTATCAGACCTGAGTTTGTGTCATCCTTTTCAAAACTATTATTCTCTCACCCACCAGTAATTTACTAACTGTCTTTTTTAATCTATTCTTTCCAGATGCATCCTTTGGGACTATGTAACAATAATGATGAAGAGGACCTGTACGAGTATGGCTGGGTCGGAGTGGTGAAGCTGGAGCAACCAGAGCTGGACCCCAGTTGTCTCACTGTGCTCGGAAAGGTACGACAGTGCTCAGTGGTTCAGTCTGTGTGGGTTCTGTGTGTGCAACGCTTATAAATAGCTAGATTTTTTTTTTTTCATCTTTGAATTAGGTCATTTCATTTGCTGGTGATGTACAGAGGTAAATTTTGTCCTGGATGGAAATTACATTCAGAAAAAAATGAATTCCACTTCTGTAGAAGGAGTGTTTTATGTTAGATGTTACAATTGTCACAGTTGGGGTGAAAGTGTTGAATTTTCAAATGGAAGCAGCCAAATTCTTATTCAAAAGGAACAATTATCACATTACTGTTTGCCTGTAAAACACAAGTGATCTTGCAAAATCTTAAGGGAGCAGATCAGTACAAACAAAGTATACAATACCTGGCATGATTTATTTGTCTCCATAAACGTCAAGCAGGAATTTGTATCCAATAAATAATCTGTAGACAGACCAATGAGGGAAAAGTCTTAGTTTTAGTTATTAAAACCTGTTTTAATAACCATAACAGGTTTTAAGAACTAAACAAAATGTCTGTAATTTCGTTGCACAACCTGTGTAAAGACAATAAAGTCTATTCTATTCTATTATAATTTACAGTTGGTTGACAAATTAAAGGAAAAGCCAACATAAAGTAGTGTGTTTTTCCCCAAGTAATGTGAATGCACCCAGGTGTAGATGTCCAGCATTCTTCCAAAATCCATTCTGAAAAAGACCACTCCCATCAGGTTTCACCTTTCATTTGCTACCCTACAGTATCTCTAACTTTGTGTAGTCTAGGGAAAAAAAATTCAGGGACGGAAGATTTTGTTTTATTTTTTTTTTTCTTTTACTTTCCATTGTTTTGAGAACAAGGTTGAACTAAATCCCTCCCTTGTCTCTCGACATGCCCCTGTCCCTCCCCCTTCCCTCCCTCCTCCAGAGCTCAGACCCCTCTGGAGTCTCAGAGTGGTATTTTATCATGCTTTAATTAAGTGTTCCTCTTAATGGAATGTACCAACATTCCCAGGAGGATGGGGTGGGGGGAGGTGGGGGACGGGCTGGCTATAGTCTCATTTATCCTGTGCATGGCCGGTGACAGAAAGAGAGCAGCCATTCATAATTTAAGGATCCCTTGTGCTGTATAGACATGCTAATGGTGCACTTTCTTCAGCGATGGTTACAGCTACATAGCCAAGACTGACCTAATGTTGAGTACTAGGGGGGAAACTCCATACTACTCTCATATTTAAATGGTATGTGTTGGGGTTTATGGATTCATATTTTAGGAACATTAAACAGTTTCAGAGAAAAAATGCTTTGTCTCTTGTTACAATTTACACAGAAATAGGACTTTGTTTAATTCTATTAAAGTTTAACTAATTATTATTAGATTTAATCTTTCCAGTTTTATTTGACCGTACATGTTGGGGCTATATTACGACATTGCATATACTTTCTTTATTTGACTTGACAGTCACTTTAAAGGGATTTCAATACAGACTGGCATTAAATGTACCCTAAATTTTAATGCCAACATTTTTGGGTTTTCTGCTAATGTAGCCTCAGTTTTCCAGACCTATGTTAGTGTTGGCCAATGCTTTCAGATAGGCCTGTAAACATCCACTGTCAATCTGGCACAAGAAGAAAACTGTTGTTTGGGTGGTTTGTTTTTCTTTAAATTAATCATTATCCTCTTGGGTGGTGATATTTTGATATTAGAATTATACATTTTTGCCCAATCTTTCAATTTTCAGCATGTAGTTGCTATTTCAGAGTTTGTTGTTCTTTAATGTAGCAGACAGGATTTATCTAACTTATAGATTACATAAAAAAGGAGAACAAACTATGGCAGGATTGTTTCAGTGAAGTACATCTTGTGTGCCAAATATAGATCGCTTCCAAATATTGGTTATTAGTCTCTTTGATTGCTAATTATTTTGTATCTATAGCAGCCCAGAAAAACATATGTTGACTCTCAGCTTTGACAAGAAATTACAAGAAATCAAGAGAACAGAGACTGAAGAAAAGTTATTTTGTACTGATTAACAGATCTACGCAAGTCTTAAAGAGAGACAAGAAACATGGGGTAGGTGGCTGATGTCTTTTCGCATCCAAAGTACTGTCAAAACATGGCGTGTGTCCGAGACAAGTAAGGTACAAGAACACCCCGAGAGCCCCAAACATGTACCTTCCGCTCAGTGGAATTGATCAAAGCGCAGCATTTGGTGTTTTTCTAAGGGACACTGTAGTGATGAACCTTGGCCTCTGACCTTTTGGCCTCCAGCCAGCCTCCCTAACCTCCAGACCACTCTCTTTGCTCTGTGTTTACTCAGTCAGGACTATAATTAGAGGAGGGAGAGCCCATTGTTGCATCTTGACAGACCCTCGCCCGGGGCCCCGAACACAGCTGGGTGCTTTGCGTTGGCACCACCACTTCTGCCAGGCTAGACAGCGTAGTGATTACCCCCTGCCTGAGGGCTTACTCTGCCCAGCCGGCGGGGTCACCATGCCCAGCCCCATTTTGGATGCTTTGCCCACTTGTATACTCTCACCCCGCCTGGTCTGGCCTCGGGCTCGGTATCCCCCGCCTCCCCATCACCCATCCTACCCGACTGGCCCCTGACTGAACCCAAGTGCCCACCCCACTTTGCTACCACTTTACCACCAACAGAGTTAGGGTCTCGTCTGGTCAAATTAGATTCTGTTCAATTACAGGATTCTGATGAACTTACAAAATGGGAATGCAGGAGTAAAAAAAAATGCTGTTTACTCTATTTCATGTCTAAATATAAAGTGTCTGGGAAAACACGGCCTCCAGCTGTGCTTAGGAACTGGTCAACATGTAGCAGTGGGCATTCCCTCTCCGATTTAGTTTGCTGAATATAAGGTAGGGGCTTGCATTCATTTTACATGTCCAGTCTCATTGGCTGCTACATATTATCACCCACATAATTGCAGAACTTCCCTTTTTTTAGTTTTTTGCAGTGTGCAGTTGCAGCATACCAAACTAACAAATAACAAATTCACTGTGAGTTTCTGAATCCCTTTGATTATGTTTGATATACAGAATCCCCACTAAGGACTTGTCAAGATTATAAGAACATGGTTTTAGCAAACAACTCGATAACTCAGTCTCATCTCACTGTAGCAGTAAGATATATTGACATCAGCACATTTTAGCAGCAGAGGAAGAAGAGGGAAGGAGAGCAGTTGAGTTGTCCTTTGCAGTCCACGTGCAGACCTCACCAAAGTGCTGGCGTGTCATATATATGTACACAGTTTTTTCCTGCACTTCCTGTCTGGTTCCTGTGAGAACTGCAGGAGTGTTAAACCCCTGACCTTTGTATGCCACAACAGGAGCCCCTCCTACCCAGCAGGAAAACCAAGAGCAAATTGGTTCCTACTGTAGCTAACTGTATGAGTCATTCTTGTATGTGTTTTTGTAGAAACCAATGATTTTCTTAGTGCTCTACAGCATTACGAGGTGTGGGAAGAGTGTAGTTGTAAGTAGTTTTTTTTCTCAAGTTACAGCTTCAAGTCTCTGAGGTGGAGGCGGAGGTGGTGTAAATCATGCTCATACCTCGGCACACTTTCATCTGTTCTCATCTTAGACTGTTTATTTACTTGGTTCACTGCTTTTCTATTTGATTTTCTTAGAAGTGGCCTCTCTAATCTTTTTTGGCAATTATTCTGGAATATGAAATCATGACACTGGCTTTTATTGGTGGCCCAATCTATCAGGGTGTTTGTCACCATGCCAGTGAGATATCTCCTCTTTCAGTACAGCAGTGTCAGTCTATTGGTCACACAGGGTCTGGGCATGTCAGCTTTTACCCTCTCATCCTGCCCGGTCTCTTATGACATCAACCCCCAAGTCTGGGGGAGACTGTGTGTGGGAGTGGAGTGGTGGCAGAGAGGGAGAGGAGTGGGCTTTCAAGGACAGGGGGAAGAGTATTCTTGGCTTCTTTGAGAGATTATGAAAGCGAATGTGTCTGGTTTGGCAAGTGGGTGGCTAGGATTTGTGTCTCACTTGGTACAACTTTTGCATAAGCATAAGCAGAAAAATGTGACCCATCCTCCCACACAGTCCTCCAGCTTCTGTAGAGCAAGCCTCTTGGCTGGCATAGCATGTAAAACTCCTTGGTATGTACTTGTTGTGTGTGGCCTGGCGCTGGCCTCGACCAGCTCGTCTCTGAACCGCGATCAGTTCCACCTTAAACACCAGCCAAAGACAACATTTCATCGCAGCGGAGCACAACTGGCTCAAGACTGGCCCGGCCGCTACAAAGGACTACAGAAATAACTAGAGCAACAAGAAAAGTTTGAAGATCTTAACTGACATATCCTCCCAGAAATAAAGCTAGCTACTTTAAAGTATTTGCCAGAGGCACACAACCATAAAGAGAGCATACTATGTGGGAAGCTCTGTCTTTGACACACATATATATACACACACACACAATGCTTAAACCAAATTTGTCATAGAACAATGTACATGGGCAGAGAAGTGTCTTTTTCTAGTGTAGCCCTCGGGTTGGCACTGTAGGCCAGAGGACCAGAACAAACAGCTGCTGCTTCTTAGTGCTAAGTGGCTTTTGGACTCTGACCGTGTCTGGCATCTCGGTCAAAGCTGCAGAAAGGTTGTGTAGTGTGTGTGTGTGTGTGTGTGTGTGTGTGTGTGTGTGTGTGTGTGTGTGTTGGAAAGCACATGAGGGCTACAGGATGGTGTGGTTCTGAAGAAGAGAGAGACTTGCATTAAAAAGAAAGAAATGGCAACAGACAGATGAGTGTGATATTGCAGGCGGCTGGCTCCGAGCCTGCGGCCAGGTTAGCTGGCCTACACACTCAGGTGTGTGTTAGAGGTCGTCTCGAGGCCACGGCAGTGCCAGTAGGGTGTCATGCCACGGGGCCTGTTGTAAAGAAGTCTGTGTTGGATTCAACTGGCTTTATTTCAGCCTTGTTTTCGGACCACTTCTAATAAAGCACATCGTCTCTCATGGGAAGGAATATTGTCGGACCAGTAGGTTTGTGTGATGTGTGTAAGTGTTGCTCAGACCAACTCCATCTAACGTTTATCAGTCTGGATAAGAAGAACAAGAAGGCTGACAGATCAGCTTGTGTTTTGATGCAGACTCTGAATGACTCACTCCCTCTGTCTCATCACTCTTTTCTCACTTGTTCTCTTTTCTTTCTCTCTCTGCAAAGACCTCACTGAAGTAAAGATTCTGTTTAATGAATCAAAAATTGCTATAGTTTTATTCCCGGCAGTCTCCAGAGTGTTTTGTTAAATTGCAGTGAAGCCACAATAGTGATTGATTCACAACAGTGGCTTTTGCTCGATACAGATGGAGATAGCTTTTTCCTCTGAGTTTTTAAAAGAAATCCTTTCATAGCAGAACCATAAAGATGCAATGATATTGATGAAACAACTTTCCGAGATGCTTGCACTGTGAAATGAAGGTCTCACTTCCCCTCAACTGAATGTTAAATTGAAAGTCAATGTTGGGCGGTTAAAATCCTAGCAGCTAACAATGGCAGAGCAGTGTGAAATATACAGTAAAAGAGGCTAGTGAGAACTTGAATTCACTTTACTTTTGCTTATAGAAATAATCTGGGTTTCTGCCATTTAAGGATGCGTGGGTTCCAATTATTACTTCACAGTCTACCACTTTTGTTTGGTTCATTCAAGTTACAGGTATTTCCAGGTCCCACAGAGGCATTTTACACCAAATTACATCGTTTTGAACCAGGTCTGGGCAGGATTCTTGGAAACTTGGTTTCATCAAGCAAATCCAGCAGCTTTGTAAGGAACCATTGTAATTACGGAGGGATGATCAAGAGGGGCCATGTACTATGCATATTGGATCATAATATGGTAAAATATTGTTCTTTGTAGCCCCTGGACAAGTTCAGCATACAACTTAAACTTTTGGTACTTTGTAGACTCTGGTTGGTAGATTACCAAAATAATCGCTAAGCCTTTATTGTTGTTGTATTCTACATCTCTAAACACTGCCATGGCCATTGATGTTCTCACAGTTCACACTTTAGGTCAAGGAAAACTCAACTATTTGGTTGTAGTTCAGACTCAGACATCTGAGTCCAGAACATATTTAGAAATGTTTCATTTAGGAATGTGAACTAGAATGTCACTTGTACCATGTTGGTAGAAAAGGGCTCATTTCACATTATACTGGTTGCATCCAGGCGCAGCATTTTTTTCAGTTTTTCAGACTTATTTAACACTAAATCTGCCGATCTTCCTTTTCACCTGCCCCTTGCCCTAAAGACACTACACAAACACTTTCTAATGCCGCAGCGTCAAGGGAGGGATGGAAAGAAAAATTGAAAAAAAGAGGAGGAGCAGTACGGAGAGAAGAAAAAGGGGATAAAAAAGCTTGTGAAGCACAGAGCACTCAGGGGCCTGCCTCTTGGGCTCTCCTTTCATGTTTGTGTACGCCTCAACTTGCTGATATTATCTTGGCCGCTCTTCCTGGCAGGGTGTCGGGAGAGGTTTCCACTGTGACCAGGCAGGGGCCTCTCTCTCTCACTGTGATTCCAAATGTCTCTCGGCCTTTCTCATCTCCCTCCTTCGAACTATGTTGGAACCCTCACCCACCTATCTGTATTGGTGCCCAACCCCCCCCACACCCCCTTCTGAAATAAAGTCCCTCTCCTAAATCACTGCTTCACCACGTTTCACGGCGCTTGGAGGGGCCTGGGTTCCCACTGCGCTCGTTTCCATGGTCACTGGGAAGCTCCTTGTGTCATGTGGCTCAAAGTGAGCCGTCCCTGGGCCGAATTACCCAGCTTTGAATGGGAGGCCAAATGACCATTATTAAACTTCACAGCTCAGGCCTCTATTTAAAGAAAGAAGAAAGGAGCCCTGGGGACTTCAGATGAGAGAGATGGAAGGCAAAGGGAGGAAACTGAGAAAAAGGGAGGTGAAGAAGAGAGGAGGGGAGGAAAGAGAGGAAAGTACCACTTAGGAGTTGTTTCTTTTTATTTTTTCCTCCACCCTTACTTTGATTTTTGTTCTTAATCACAATTGTTATTTAAAAGTCAGACACCAGCCACAGCTAAAGCCCTCCTGTCTGTCAAACAGCAGCTAGAGAGGCAGGGCGGCGCTGGATCAAAAGATGAGCTGTGGAAAAAGTAAATCTCAGAAAAGATAGGAACAGACTTCCACCTACGTCAACCAAAGCCCTGTCTTTTCTCTCCATATCTCTGTCTAAGCCCGCTGCTTTGTAGGGGAATGTGCTCGTGGGCGTGAGAATCGTTGTGTCCTGTGCCCTGCTGTGTATGTCAGGGCCATGTTGTCTTTAAAAGCTTGGACCCACTACCTGGCACGGAAGTTGGAAACCAAAGCCCCCCGGTCCCCACACAGCTAATCTGATGCCTGTCCATCCTACAGATGATTCTTTAGCGGAGGGTTAGCGGGGGTGAAAATGGCATCCCGCTCTTGTGGTTTAAACTTTCTTTCATGCTCCGCCAGGGAACCAAGGTTAGGCCCAAGCACAAGGAGATGGACAAGAAGTGGTGTGAGTTTGAATATGTGTGTGTGGGACAGTGACATTAGAGCTGCCCATGCTATGAGACAATGAGGTAATGGAAGAGGGGAAACATAGGGACAAATGGGAGGGGGTAACGGTGGGAATGCACCCGGCAGAAACTGAGAGAGACTGGAACGTTGTTTATTGGACACCAATAAAACGATAAAGATGAGAGAGTGGTGGACAGTGGTAGTTAATGGATACATTTTCCTCAATGACCAATGTCTTTCCACTTCTATAAAATATTCAGAATTCATCCATAAGCCGCAAACTGTGTAAAGCAAAATGTACATTAATTCTCTTTCAAATGTAGCAATGATTTAAATGGAGTGTATCTTTAGGTTTAAGTCTGACTCTGTATTGTGTACTACCAAGATGATTGTCGTTACAGTTCATTACATCCGTGTTTATAACATATATACATTTTCCATTGTGGAGGATTCTGGTAAAATTTAATGTAAAAGCAGAGAGACAAAGTCCCGCCCCTTTCAACGGAACACATAGAACCCAAGTTTTGGAAAAAGTATGAGTCAAAATCAATTTTCTTTTTCAAATCTGTTTGAATTGTTTCACTATTTACGCTAAAGATGTTTATCAATTTGAAAAATAGTTTTACGAGCAAATAAAGGAAGTTTGTGGCAAAGATCATAAAGACACTTCTAGTTTTGTGCCTAATAGCTTTGTGGACTTCATTTTTTCATGTGTTGCATGTCACCAAAATGAAAATGGCTCCTGCCTTGGCACATTTTTTCTCAGTCGTCAAGAGCAAGATGAAAACTTATCAAGAGGTGAAAATCACTGTAAGTCTGGTCATGTCGCAGCTGCAAAGACATTATCAGGGACTCTGTGTGTTGTCTTTATATTTGCATATTTTCATTGTCTGATGGCTAAACATTTTTACCACAAACTGCAACTTATGTGACTGTAAAACATGCTTTAGATTGACAAGTGTCATATGCATAAGTGGTAGCACAAATCAAAAGGGATAAAATAAAAAAGTACCTCTTGCCATTGGCTGCAGTAGAATTTTAAATAAGGTCCCCTGGGATGCAGTACAACTCTTCACTGCCTCTCTTCTGCTCCTCTACAGCAGCAACATCATGCTAGAAGTGGCAAACATCGAACAAATGACTTCCTTCCAGCCCAACACAAACTTCATGT
>JAPTYQ010000030.1:29737155-29757070 GCA_029814465.1 Ostorhinchus cyanosoma | reverse complement strand
GAAAGGAAAGGAAAGGAAAGGAAAGGAAAGGAAAGGAAAGGAAAGGAAAGGAAAGGAAAGGAAAGGAAAGGAAACACATCCATGTCATGTGGAAGAGCACAAACTCTTCATCCAAATATTATCAACTCATTTAGATGAAATCAGTCATTTTAATATTGTGACACAATATGTATTATTTAATTTAATGACATATCAGGAAACTAAACCTTTGTATCATAGGTTTCATCAAACTGAACTAATACACTTCTACTACAGGAGGGAATATGTTTCTAAACAGTGTTTTTCATTCCTCCAGTCATCTTTAGGGACGATGCCAAGGCGACCCATCTCATCACACATTTAATAATACTCTTTTCCTTTTATTTCACTTCAAATATTAAGATGACAAGGTTTTTGCAGCGCGCCCTCGGTCACTTCAGACATCCATTCCCCTGCATTCATCAGACAAAAGAAGCAGAAACTTGCTCAACATCCCATTGTCGAGTGTTGTTGCCTCAGAAATCAACGTGATGGGTTGAGAAAAGAGCCACCGCGCCTCCCCCGCACATACCACTTGTTCCCAACTCTTCTCTCTGTTGTTCTGTGGAAGTGCCTCCAGACCGGAGTGGTGACACTCTCCAGCCACTCGGCAGCAGAGTCACAGCGCTGTACATTGTCACTTTGATCTTCACCACCCCTCCTCTCTCTTCCCTTTAGTTATGAAGAGAGCTGGCAAGAACCCAAGGGCACTTGATAATACCAGGATATGATCCCAGCCGCGCTCTTTAAGATCACATCAAAACCTTGTCTAAATAGGGCACCGTGAAACATGCAGGGTGAGAAGGGGTTGTAGGGCAAAGCATGACTTAAGATAAAGGACCTCTTTTTTTTTTCCACGATGAGGGGAAACCAATTTGGATTCTGTGAGGAGATACTTGGGGTTCTGCAGATCCAAGCATTTCCTTTATCTTTTGCCTTTAGCAGAAGTCTTCAAAAGACCTCTGTGCTCTGACTTTCTCTTCTCTCACATGAAAGGAACCCACATTTATAGCTGTATAGTAGTGTAAAGACGTCCTTGATAACTTTGTGCAACTTTTCAGCGTGCACACAGAAAAGTTCAGAGTTAAATGCAACACCAGTGCAGAGATGAGGCAGAAGTTTAAGAAGTGCTCTTAGGGTGACATCATGAAGTCGACAGAGAAATGAAGAAAACGTGTGCATCCCAGAAAACCCTTTCAATACTTGTTTACTTGGAGCTTGATTCTAGTTTAGTGTCTCCTTTCTAATTTCATTCCAGAGGACCTGTGGTTACACTTAGGCAGAGAACTCCCTCTAGTGTCTTGAGTTTGTATGTGTAGACCTGGCTTTCTACGGTCAGTTGTGCTGCTGACAAATTGTTGCTTTTCTAACTTGCGTCGACTATATCTCATGACTTGTTTTTCTGTGTTTGCAGGCGAAGAGAGCAGTGCAGAGGGGAGCCACGGCCGTCATCTTTGATGTGTCAGAGAATCCGGATGCCATCGACCAGGTTCGTAGGCTACACACCTAGAATTATCCAGGCATTCACACGCTGGCGTTTCAACAACACTGAAAAACTCTAATCTGTCTGGGTCGGCCTGTGAAAGGCGCTCTGCTTTTTAGTTGTGAATAAAGCGCAGGAGCATGCCCTGCCCTTCTGACTGGAGCTGTTTGTACAAACAATGATCTTACTATCTTTAGTTCTGTTCAAAAGCATGTGGATCAGCCTTGTTCATTCAACCATTCTGGGCCTTTGAGCTCTTACTTGTGTTTGGAGGAGTGCGCTGCTCTGTGAGAGGACTGAAAATGGATATCGAGGTTCAGCTTTCACTAGACCATGACCGTACTTTGTTGAGCTCATAATTGCACAGGTAGCGAGCGCTAACACACATTACCTCATCCCTTAAGACCACGGATCTGTCTGTGAGTGTGCGTTAGGCTGCAGGAAGAACAAAGCCGAAGCCTACGTTCTTTCTTTTAGTCACAAACACCATCGCATACTTCCAATCTTTCTTATGCGAGGTATAATACGCAAGTCTGTGTGCCTTTGTCGCAAGAATTCTCCTGTGGTATTCATCCTCGCCACACCAGGCCTGGACTTGCAGGTTTTTTTTTTTTCCTCTTCTGCTCCTCTTCTTCTTCTGTGCTGCTGGGTCGTAAAGCGCGTAGCTGAGAGATAAAAGGGATTGCGCAGAGACCACATGAAAGGGAGCGCTGGGCGGCTGTGTTAAATTCCCCTGAGAGGCTTTTCCAGTCAGAGCAGCCCGATCAGCAGAGACAGGACCCACAAGGCCGAGGGGCAGGGAGGAGGAGCTTACAGGGAATTAAAGTCCGGGGGCTGAAATTAGGAGAAGCTTCATAAAGTTCATGTACTTGACCTCTTCTTCCTCTTTATTAATTTTTTTTTTTGTGCTTAACATGAGGTGAACTTCTGCACGTGGCTCCGACATTTTCGAAGTCGTTCATAAACACACTGACGAACTTATAGATCTACTGCTTCACTATGCCGTTTTGTTTATCAAAACAAATCTAAGTCCTTGGTGGAGTCGTTTCTCAAAGAGGGAGCAGCGCAACCAGAGTCGAGCAGGAGATCAAAAAGTTTCAGCGTCTATACTTTTAAACCAGAACATACCGTATTTCACTGGGGAACATGACGACAGCACAAGAAATAGAAATGCGAATATCCTCGGTATTTCCCTTGGGCTTTTCAAATTACAGATTCCAACCAGCAGACGAGAGAGGAGAACAGAGGGAGAGGAGGAGTGAAAGGAGTATGTCAACTGACTCGAAAGCCAGAACATACTATTCATTGACTATTTCCTCCTGCTCCCTCTGGCAATCCGTAACCGCAGTTTCCATGTCTTTAGCCTCTTGGTCTTTTTTTTTCTTTTCTTTTTTTTTTAACTTGTCTCTCCCCCTTCAGTTGGTAAAAGACAAGTTCATTCCTTTGGCTTTTTATATGAATGCACATTATTTACAGCAGCGAACAGGTCTCATAATGAAGCATGTATACCTGCAAACCTTCCACATTTCACAGTCGTCAAGTAGCTCCGCCAATCAGATGCATCCCAGTTTTAACAGCATCTCAGTGAAGGAGGACAACTGCATGGTCGAATACTGGTGTCACATTTTTCTATTAACCCTCAAAGATCTCACCAGCCACCAGAAACCAAATGCATCTTCTGACCTTTATCATTTCATCATTTTTTTATCCATTAATCTACCAATGCATGTAAATAATTCAGGTAAAACCCACTTTCTGAGACCCATTCGGACGTAGTGAACGTGGAAACACTGTCATTTAATGCAACAATTAGGCTGTTCACCAGTAAAACCCATGTGATTTGACGAGTGACTATGGATGTAGATGGTTTTAATGTTCAGCTAATGCTATATTTTGTTTAAAAAGTCACTTTTTCTTCATTTTTTTTCTGTTTTAATGTAACAACTTTTGGATTTACTCTGGATTTTTATGAACATCTACATGATGAGTGAGTTAATACCTGATTTACACAGAAATATACAAAATGTAGAGGATAATTTAATAATAAATGGAGATAAATCACTTAGGGAAGGGTAAAACTATAAATAATATAATATGTGGAAGTTGCCACGAAAATAGGTTAAAGCCTTCAATTTAAAGATTATTCACTTAATGTAATCCCACCTGTAGAAATTAACAATGTAAAAAAACTCCAACATTGTGAATGAATGTTTAATATATGATATGTGTATATAAATGTAAGAAAACAACATTCTTTCCTATTTCAGACACTATTCCCATGAGCACACCGAAAGAAATGTATATGTGATTCTGTTTGAATTAATCGACGTATCATGTATCATTTATGTGCCTTATCTGGTCTTCGCAGCTCAATCAGGTTTCGGAGGATCCCCTGAAGCGGCCGGTGGTGTACGTGAAGGGCAACGACGCTGTTAAGTTGATGAACATCGTCAACAAGCAGAAAGTGGCTCGTGCTCGGATACAACACAGACCACCGAGGGTAAGGGCTCGTGCCAAACCCGAAACCGCTCAGTGTGTCGATGACGTCCATGTGTGAGTGTGTGTGTGTGTGTGTTTGTGTGCGAGTCAAATCCGATGCACATGTGAGGAACATGAGGAAAGAGAAAGAGGACATGTTTGTGAGGCCCACGCTCCAAACTACAGCGCCGAGACGTTCTGAGATGTGAAGACAAACGAAAATTCCAGCTGTGAAATCTGACCCTTCCCTTTCTTCTCTGCTCTCCGCTACCCTCAGGCCGAGGACATTTGCACGGCACTGCGAGAGATTAATATCACCCATTCAAAGAGCTGTTTGTTTGCTTGGAATATTTGATAAGAGACCAGCACACTATGAGGTCAAATAACTTGACATAATGAAAGCCCAAGAGAAAAGACTGTCTGATAAGAGAAAGTTTACTGACAGAGAACTTAACAATCAGGCCTTCAGTGCGTTTTCAGCACTTTTTGATCTCGGGTACTGAGGCTAATATCAAAGGTCAGCCTCTTTAATTTAGTCCGCTTCTTCCTATGCACCAAAAAGACAAACCGTCCAGTCATTTTTCTTGTTTAAGAGGGTTGTTTTCACTTTAATCGGGCCAATCAATCAATGTCAAAACAGCATTTCACAAACTATTAATATTGGAAGAACCAGGCTCTAATATAAAGTTTTTCAGTTGGAATTTCTGACTTTTAGGGAATAAAATCACTCACATCTACAGCAGTTCTGGCTTTATTTATTAATTTGACGTGGTTACGAGCTTATTCTGGTCATTACATACAGGTAGTAGAGGGTGAATAACTTCACTAACCCATGTCTGCTCCGGAAAAAGCACAAGCCAACCACATGTGGAGTTCTATTATGTTTTCATTTCTTTTGCATAATGAGGAGTGAATGGTTACAACAAGGATGTCAAACTCATTTTCTATCAGGGGTCACATTCAACCCAATTTGATCTCAGGTGGGTCAGACCAGTAAAATGATAGCATAATAGTCTATAAACAGTGCAATTTGTGCAAAAAAAAAACAACCCAAAACTATGCAAACAAAAAAGATGTGAATAACCTGAGAAAAAAGACATTCTTTAAGGAAAATAGTGTAATTTTAACAATTTATTAATTTATCATTCATACATGTGCATTAGATTTAATCTACAAATGCACAAAACATTCAGTAACAGGCAGAATATTGTTAAAATTGCACTTAAATTCCTTTAGACATTTCAGGTTCATATTTGTTCAGGTTATTCAAATTGTATTGTTAAAGGATAGGTTGTTAATGTAAATATTTTCATAATTTTATATAATTTTTTTGCACTACAACAAAGAGAAATTCTGGGGTTGTCATTGCCACGCCCTCTAAAGGGGAGGTGAGGGTATTGTTTTTGGTTCATTTTTTTTTGTTTGTCCGTTTGTTTGTCTGTTTGTCAGCAACTTCACGCAAAAACTACTGGACCAATTTCCATGAATTTTTTAGGAAAGGTGCGAGGTGGTCCAGAATAGATCCCATAAAATTTTGGTGAATGTAGGTCAAAGGTCACAGTCACCAAAAATGTGTTTTCGCAATAACAGATGGGGCAAATCAGGTAAAATGTTTATGAGGGGCGGGGTTTATTGTACCTGGCACCACTTGTTATTTATAGGCATAATGTCATTTTTTTTTTTTTTTTTTTTTTTTTTTTAGGTTCTGCTGTTATTTTACTTGAGTTCACATTGGTCTGAATGTGGCCCTTGAACTAAAACGACTTTGACGCTCTTGTATGTTGATATCTTCAGTGTAATTTTTGCGCTTTCTAAATTCATCCCATGGGCCGGAATGGAACCTTTGACGGTCCGGTTTTTGCCCGCGGGGCCGCATGTTTGACGCCCCTGAGTTCCAACACTGAGGAGTTATGAACTGCTGAGTCAAATCCTAAGCCACCAGGACCTGAAGAATGCCAGATGTCCACCATTTTTTATGAACCCTGTGAACCAGACGTACACAAAGATTATTTGACAAATGTGTTTTTTCTCTCTCACCCTCCTATCTCACAGCAGCCCACAGAATATTTCGACATGGGCATCTTCCTGGCGTTCTTCGTGGTTGTGTCACTGGTTTGCCTCATCCTGCTCATCAAGATCAAACTGAAGCAGAGGAGGAGCCAGGTCAGTTCACCGCAAAGACAGAGAAGTTCGCCTCTTTACGGGAACAAAATAAAACCAAACGTCTAATGTTCAAAACACACCCAAATAAAACAAATGCACACTGCGGCTTGTTTTTCCAGTCCACGTAACTTCACTGGGAGTAGTAGTTCTGTCGCTGATGGATTCCTCTTGTGTTGACTAAAAGCTCTCAGTGGAGGCTTAGGTAGGGCGCATGAATCAGGATTAGCATTTAATTAACGCTGATGAGAGGTTAGCTACTGAGCCAAATACACAGAGATGTTGTGACATCGTTAAGACAGGTGTATTCCTGCCAACACACGTGTGTGGATCTGCTGTGGGTGGGTGTGTAATAGGTGTGTATATGTGTGTGTCACAGTGGCGGATGACTTAGCTCCGACTTCCTCTAGTGGTTAATTAAAAGAGCGGCTCACACCAGGGGCAAATTTGTCACATAACAACCTTTTCCTTCCTGAAATGTGAAAAATTAATGAACTGCTTGTGGTGTAAATATAGTTTATAATGATTACATTTTCCTTCCAATTTAACTGTAAAATTGCATTTCCAGATATGCTGAATGTCAGGCTCATTATTATCTTCCGTTTTAGTGACCTCAAACATTACTGATTATTTGCACAGGTTTTGTCTGTGTCAAAGTTCACCGATTTCATTCTGCTCGAGGTCTAGGATAAAACCCCCACCAGATATTCTAGCTCGGTTGGTAAATCACACATTAAATCACAGCTTTGTACACAAGTGATACCCCAGTTATTCAGGCAGTGACTTAATACACACATGTGAGATGTTAAAGTTAATCCTCATAAGCAGTTCTGTCTGTGGAACCATATCAGTCATGATGACCTAACAAGACAAAAAATGTAAAAAAAAAAAAAAGATAAAAGATAAAAGAGGCCGCAAGAGTAAGAACCAGCAAAACATTACTGTCACGTTAACGTCAGCATCAGCATTGAGAAACAGTTTACAAAGTAGAATTTCACTAACAGTTATTTAAGTCCTTTTTTGAATCACAGTTTGGCTTTTGTTTCAAAGAAGTATCTGTAAACATGAAACACAGCTGACCCCAGTCCACACCCCCCCCCCCCTTCTCCACTGCAGAGTTCCATGAACAGAATGGCCATCCAGGCCCTGGAAAAGATGGAGACTCGCAAGTTCAAGGCCAAAGGGAAGGGCCAGCGTGAGAGCAGCTGTGGGGCGTCCGATTCCCTGAGCAGCAGTTCCACGTCAGACTGCGCCATCTGTCTGGAGAAGTACATCGATGGAGAGGTAAGAACAAAACACTGAGGTCAGAAGACATGAACATTCACGTCTGTGTGAAATGAACCGTTCTCTGATCCACATCCACACAATCGGTGGCAGATTTAAAGTCGAGTCAGTGCATTGGTATTGTTGTTCTGCAAGTATGGACACATCATTTTTGATAGAAATTTGAAGTCAACTGAAAATAAAATAAATATTGAGAAAAGGGAATCCAGTCATCAGTGTGACATGAAGGCAAAATGGTAAAGGTTTGTCTAAATGGTCAAAAGAATTGAAAATAAATAAAAATATTAAAATGCAAATTCAACAAAAATGCACATAAAAAGAAATATAAATCCAGGATAAGAAAAAATGACTCTCTTTTTGCAAAATGTATCTTCTTTCAGCTGGAAGAACATTAAATCAGTTATAAATCTATTTGATATGCATATGTATGTATATATGTGCAATGGGTGCTTCTATGAAACTGGGTTCATTTTGGTATCTGGCACTTTTCCAGCTTTTTTAGATTCAATAATAAAAGTGAAATGTAGACATATGGATGTACTTAATGATGACCTCAGATAAATGCAAAAAGATGATACTCTTGCTTTGAGCCATCCCAAAATCAATGCATTTTTAATCAAATATTGGGGCCAAAAATAGGACCAAAAACTACTTAGGTGTCAGTGCATTTGATTTATTTATTTTATTTAGGCAGGACAGTGCACATTAATGAACACATTTATACATTTTGTTTCAGAACAAACATGTAAATATGCTGGAGTTAGCATAAATGCTAATTTTCAACCGCAGTCCTCACAAAATAAATAACAGCAATTTGATCTGGACCACATGGCTTCAAATGCTCTTACATACCACTAGAAATAAACACACTGTGTTAAATTTGATGATCTTAGTGCTTTTTCTAACCCAGACTTGCAGGTTTTTCATGAATCTCAGTCTCATTCCAGGTTTTGTATGTTACCCATCGTGTCCACTTGCGTTACATACAGAACCATATAAATTGCAAATGATTTTGCAACACTATGTAAAATTCCCAAAATGTACCTGTGAGAGAATAGAAAGATATTAAAAAGTAGTAGCGCATAATTTTTGTCCTTTTGACCGTGTTACATGCATATTTTTCTATTGAATATAAATTAAAAAACTGTTTTATCTGAAAAATAGTTTGTTTTATCTTAGTATTTATTTTTCAAATAAACCCAAAGCGCTTCCAAACTTGCTTCAAAACATTAGTCTATGTCTGGTTTGAATTTTTAGCCCCATGTCATGCCCGTTTCATAGAAGCACCCATATGTACGTGTATATGCGTGTTTATATAAGCAGAACTCAAAGGCCAACACATACTCAGCAGTCACATCTCATATGCATTCACTGGGTGTACGTGTACATTCAGTCCGGTATGTGCCTTAGAACCATACCTCCTACCCGCTCTACTGTTGCTGTGGTCATCTACCCTCTGAGCTTGTTTTCTTTTTATTCCATGAAACATAATGCAGTTAGGTGGACAATAGAATGGAAGTTCCCCTGATGTGCTCTGGGACCACAGTCCTTCTCATGGGTGACGTTCTTTCCGCCGCTTTTTAGATGTTTAGTCGAGTCTTTGAGAGCACCTGGAGAGATAACGGTACCCAAAGTGCGCTGGCTTGTGATTATGCTTCCTGTTTTCCCAGTGTGGCCCTCTTTAATCCTTAAACAAGTCATTGTCAGAGTATGTAGTCTTGGACTTTGAGGGCTTACTGTAACAGCGTTGCTCATCCTCATTCATGGATGCTGGAGGGACAAACCCCAGTGCCCAGGGGAGACATAGTTGGTGCATGTGTGAGCGTTTTCTTTTTTTCCTGTGGTGATGTCTTTTTGGTAAGGAGAAGAAAACACAACAAAGTGTGGCGCCACATTTGCACAGAGGAAGTGGCGATATAAAAGGCTGAATGGCATCAAAGCCGTTTTTGAGCAGTGAACCAAGCAACAAAAGCAGGGTGGAAAAGAGCCCAAAGATGAGTCACATTAAGCCACAGAGTCAAGTATTTATGGCAACGAAAGAGCTCTCATTGGAAAAGAATATTAGAATTCATATTCACACCGCGCTCCTGCTATTGTGTCTTCCATTCCGTCATGCCAATAGTCAATTTTAAATGTTGCATTCTTTTCATATCAAACCTCCAGTGTACGCCTGTTGTTTGTTTTGTTCCAGAGAGCGGTGACATTGAGCATCAAAGTAGTATTTGTGCTGTGGCGTGGCATCCACTTCAGAGCGCTGTTTGTGGCGTGATGTCAAAATTGGCTCTTGAGAGTTATAACTTGATTAAACTCACGTCAACACAACAGAGGAGTCCACATACTTTTGCTGCCACCTTCTGGACGTTTCCTACCCCAGACACTTTTCATAAAGACCCGAACATCTACCATCGAACAAAAGCATCTACTGATCGAAACGGTTTAATACCTGCTGATCAAGCCATGCAAATAACCGGTGTAAAATACAGTTTGTCGTCTTTTCATGGTCATCAGATATGACCCATTAGGACGTTTGAAGGCTCAGTACACCGTCATCTTCTACAACATTGATTCACCAGTAAAAACCAATGTAATTTGATCAATGACAACGGATGGAGACGCTTTGTTTCTGGTCGGTTAATGATAGATTTAGCTGAAAAAGTCACGGTTTCTGATATAACACTCAACTTTAATCTGAGCTTTTATGAACATCCACAAGATCAGTGAATTAAAAATAAAAAAACACTAGATTTTTACTGGAAAAAATACGAAATACAGAGAATAACATGATAATAAATGGTAATACATCACTTAAGAAAAGTTAAATAGAGAGAGATTCATTTGGGAAGTGCCATAAAAGTAGCACTGGGTCTTTATGGGCTAAGAAATGTCAATTAAACTGAAACATTTAGCATTTACAGCTCTACCAGGTTGAAACTGATTTTCCTCCTGCTTTTTTCTTATTTTAAAGGTATCTGTAATTCAGATAATTCCATTTAATCAAATTCAATAAAGTTCATCATGTGTATTTAGGTAATATTTACTAGCTGTAAATACCTTAAACTGTTGACAAATTTGATCAATATTAGGTTTTAAAATTTCTTAACCCTATGGCATACTGGTTTTAAAACATCAGCTAAATTGTGACCATTACATGTATGTTTGGTTGTTTTGTCGTGCAGGAGCTGCGGGTGATCCCATGTGCACACAGGTTTCATAAGAAGTGTGTCGACCCATGGCTTCTCCAGCATCACACCTGTCCTCACTGCAGGCACAACATCATCGGTGAGTTGGTGCAGCAACACTTGGTTTGAATAAACAACGCTTTATTTTCAGGGTTTGTACGAGTGCTTGAAATCCTTGAAAATGCTTGTGTTTTCAAGGTCTGGAAAGTTGCAATTTTAACTCTTGGATTTATTTATTCATTTTTAATATTAACTGCCAGGTTAGATGTTAAGTCAAAGCCACTTACAGAGAGGTTTTGTCAAAAAAGAAAATTACTGGGTGTTCTCAGTTCGACTCCAGGTACATTTTTATCTTAATCTTTGGCTCGGTGTGGGAATGCCAAGTAGCTTTTCTTTTTTTTGGATAAAACTTATGTGTGTTCTCCATTCATTTCTAAGCATTAGCTATCATGAAAAATTATTTTAGATGTTTATAGTATAATAAAATGTGCATCATTGTGATAAAGTGAAAAATAAAATCATTAGTATATGTATTCCTGTAGAAGGTTGGAAAGAATTGAAAATTACCCTTAAAAGTGCTTGAATTTGACCTTGAAAAAAGTGTACGAACCTTGTATTTTACAAAGAAAAAAAGTCAACTCTTTTAAAAAAAATTTAAACTTGTTATAGCATTGAAACTGCTCAGTTTAAATGGACGGTTCTATTCGACTGGTAATCTGACCGTTGGGGGAAAATGAAATGTTTCACACAGGCAGAATCGCAACTTCTATTGTGTTTAAAAGTCTAGGTATATGAATGCACAGTTTAGCACATTTAACATCCTTGTAAACAGTTATTTTCCTTATACAAAATAATTTCAATTTGTCTTAAAAAATATAATTGCAGTTTCAACATTCAACATCAAACATTCTTCTTCCACAGAGCAAAAGAAGGGTAATCCAGGACCAGGATGCATGGATCCAGGCAACCCAGTCCACAGTCGGCAGCAGAGGGTGGTGCTGCCGGTCCATTATCCCGGCAGAGTGCACCGCGCTGGTCAGGTGACCGCCTTCCCAACCAGAACCAGCATGGACCCCCACGGCAACCCCATCACCGTGCTCACCGTGGACCAGCACCCAGATCCTCAAGGTCTCTACCCACCCCAGTCGACGTCTGCTTTCCTTCGGAGCTACCACCCCACGCTCCATTTGGACCACTCACTCAACCCCCACCACTGTGGATTAGAGCACCGTGGACCCCCTGCATACCCGGCACAGCCCCATCACGCTGCTTTTAAACGACCCAAATTCCACGGGCGCAGTTTCTCTCGAGCGGCGTGCTTCTCACAGTACGAGACTATGTACCAGCACTACTATTTTCAGGGGTTGACTTTCCCTCAGCAGGAGGGGGGCCAAGGGCCTGCGATGGCTGGGCAGCTTGGTGGAGGAGGGGCCCACAAGGGACACCACAGCAGGGCCTTTCAGCAGGGGCTCTTATACCCCACTGTGGTACACATGGCGCCTGCTTCGTCGTCAAGGATAGGTGAGACTGGGAGCACTTCTGGCCTCAGCTGTTACCATGGACACCGCTCCGTGTGCAGCGGTTATCTGGCTGACTGTCCTGGTAGCGACAGTAGCAGCAGCAGCTCGGGCCAATGCCACTGCTCCTCCAGCGACTCCATGTTGGACTGTACTGAGGTCAGCAACCAGGGAGTTTATGGAAGCTGCTCTACGTTCCGCAGCTCATTGAGCAGCGACTACGATCCATATGTGTACAGAAGTAAGAGTCCGTGTAGGGGCTTAGCGGGGGAATCGGGGAGTGCGGCTTGTACCACAGTTCCTACCGAGGACTCGTCATCCCCTGTTCCCACGGGACATGACTGCCTCCAGCTCCCTCCGGGGGCTTCAGGATACAGCTCGGGGGACCACCTCTCCAACTGCAGCTTGGAGCCCAACTACAGCAGTCGCTCATCACTGGAACCCAGGGAGAACAACAACACTAGCACTACCTCAGCCGGAGCTTCAGAGGCTGCCGGGGCAGACAGGGGAAAGGGGGCGCAGGAGGAACTGGGGGAGCTCGGGGCCACGGCCTGTAGCTGCTGCTTCGAGGTGCTTCCTCCTAATGTGGAGTGCAAAGGGCAGGACTCGGACCAAGCTGGGCCTCTAGGCTCAGGACGCTGTCACAGGGCAGGAGTGGAGTATCAGAGCTCCAGCTCCAAGAACTACTTTGCAGAGCACATGTGCCCTTCCTCAGCAGAGCAGGTGAGCTACGAAGGGCTGCCCTGCTGTTTCTACAAGGAGATGAAGGTCCACAGGGCCACGGCGGGGCACTACACAGAGGACTACGCTGTCAATGTGCAGTATGCGCATGCAGACTCAGATACCTGCTCTGGACAAGGGGGCTGCTGTGAACTCAACCAGAGAATACCCATAATTCCCGAGGACACAGATTGTGAATTGGGCACAGTGGCTGAAACCCAAAGCAGTTTACTGCCGGCCAGTGTCACAATGGAGGCAGAGGTGTGGACAGGGGAGCGGCATGAGCCCAGGGAGGGGTACTACACTTCAGGACAATTCAGGGCTCAGCCTTACCCTCAGGAGGAAGAAACCAGGGCTTTGTTCCACCCTCAGCTCTCTGTGAGCCCTAATGCACTGGGAAGCAGTACTCCAACCAGTGACGGAGGTCTGGGGGTATGAACCCAGAGAGAAGGGACTCAGACAGAAGTATATATTTGGTACCGTGTCAGTCAGTCAATCATTGAAACCCTTAGTTGCCTTGTTCTAACTTTGCTCTCTGAGCTTTGAATGTTTTCATCTTAGATTGTGTGGATTTCTACTGAATGGCCTGTCATTTCTACATATACAGTGTATCAGTTCATTCCTGTGGCCATGAACGTCTCAACACCAAACTACCGCATGTCACCCTCGTGCTCAGTATAATAATGGATGGATGTTATCTAACAGTAGAGTGGTAATGGCATCTGATTGTTACCATCAAGGTTAGTGACAGTCATCAGGCCCAGTTCTCATGAGATTTTATAGACAACTATCTATTAAGAAAGACCTAGAAATCAGAGATTTTTTTTTTTTTTTTGAAAGTACACTCAATTCATAAACACCTGTATCTACATGTATACATTCTGTATATGTGCGCACATGAACACTGACTGCCTGTAAAAGCTTCAACCACAAACTCAAAATAGGTTCTATGGACATAGCTATACCAAAACAGAAAGACAGTTTTGCTTTGTTTTTTTTGTTTTTTTTTTTTCTTTAACACTTTCTTTTTCAAAGCGCAGGGAAATGGGTCTTTCTGAGTGTCTCTGACCCACACATTTCTCTGAGGAGAAGAAGCTATAAAGTATAGAAAAATGCATAGAAATGTGAATGCAAGGCTGACACTGGTCTCTATTCAATATGATACAGAATTTGTTATATGCATTGCATTTCTGTCCAGTAGTGGCCTACCTGTATGAGATGTGCCAGAGCAACATGAAAGCCTTACGCTGGTAAGCTATTTGTAGCAATATCGAAAGACACTTGCACTGCTTTTGGTCGAATTCAAGACTAGAGTGTGTGTCTTGGGGTCAGTAGATATTTTTTAAGAGTGCTAATTAAAGCACTTTTGGAAGCCCTTAAGTGTATTTTTGTTGTCACTTACCCAATTTCCTCCATGAGGCATGCTCTATGGTTCTTAAGGTTCTAGTATGTATCAAAAGGCCAAAGGAAAGTAGCTGGAAAAGACTCATATTTCACAAGGGTTCCTTATTGTACTGTGACTTTTTTAACGATGCAGTCATACATACCACAGTGTATCTGAATCATATTGTGCTGTGCAAAACACATACTCGCAATGTCAATGCTTTGTCATTCATGCCTTTCTGTTTGTCCTGCAGACTGTTTTTATACTGTTTCTATGAAATATACACATTCTCTACACAGAGGAAAACCTTCTGAAATAACCCTATTTATAAGTTAACCCAGTGCTGTAATCAAGTGAGAAATCTAATCTTGCCTTTTGCATAGAGATATGTACCTACTGCAAATATAACATTTTTGGGGTACTTGAGTCACTATTTAATTTTTTGTTATTGTTTCTAGCACTTAAGATTAAAATGTGTACAAAAATTAATATTTTTTAATTTTTTAAGAATATAATTATTTTCTGTCATTACCATTACAAATGTTTAAAAGGCTAGAAATCAATCTGTGTATATTTCTGTACCTGTATAGCAACACATTTCATAAATGGAAATATGTTCTCTGAATATTTATTTACTAATATATTTATCTTTAAGCCATGTCTTATGTTCAGAGTGTATGAACGTTTGAGTTATTTGGTTGCTTTTTATTTTGAGAAAAATCACTAACATGAGACTTTGTATATACATGGTAATTGCACACAAGACGATTAAATCTTCTCTGACCAAAAAACTGATTTTAAAATTTTAGTACCATACAGTTTTGTAATCAAAGTGTACAAAGATCTGTAAAATATACAGTTTTATTCAAGTAACTCATGTTATGGTGTCCTCCTTTTCATTGTTTGCTTTCCACAACACTTTCAGATGCTGAATTATCACTAGTAATAGTTTATCTTTTGAACCATTTTTATTCCCAAAACAAAAACATACAAAACTCCAGCTGTACTAAAGCTGTTTAATATACAGTACTTTCTGATTCTCACACACTCACAGGCACAACAAATATACTCATGGTTTTTAGTTTGGTATTCTTTATACCAATATTAACATTAGATACAGTTTTTCCAAAAGTGAAAGGTAAGAGTCAATAAATACATCCGCTGGTCTCTGACTTTGTGTCAGTGCTGTAACATCTGCAGAGAGCAGCTCAGCGCTTTGGATGGTTTTTTTCTCCACATATTTTTTGTACGTGCAGAGAAGCCCAAAAAACCCAGAGTCTGTTTGTTTTTGGTTATTTTGGGTCCTCACAAGTGAAGTTCACCTCACAGCTTGAATCCAGAGTGAAGAGCCACCACTCCACCGGTCAGGTTGTAGTACCGCACACGGTAGAAACCTGCATCCTCAATCATCCCCTTAAATTCCTCCTGCAGAAGGAAAAACACACACTGGGTTAATATAAAACAGCATGTAAAGAAAGTTTAACAAAAAAAAACCAACTCTATAATTAGGTGGAAAATCTGTTTGCTTTTAAATCACTAATACCAGTCATGACAGACAGAAGTAAATCTATTTTGGTGTTACCTGGTCTGGGAACTTGCGGATACTCTCAACCAGATACTGGTAGGATTTCCAGTCTCCAGCGATCACCTCTCCCAAAGCTGGGATGACTTGAAAACTGTATGCATCATACAGACTGGTTTTTTTGGGGAAAAAAAAATTATCAGTTAAGATTATTGCACATATAAGGCATAAAACCACAGTCTAATCCATCAGCCTTGGACTTAAAAGACCTGCTTTCAAAACCAAATTTATCCAAGGTCTTTTACATGAGGGGCGGATTTTATTAGATCTTAAAATGTAAAGATTGGTTTCACATTTCACAGACATGAGCAGTGTCAAGGCAATTCAGTTTCAATTGTATGTCATTTATTCTTGTTAAACTAAAATTCCTTTCAAGAAGCTGTTTGAAGGAATGACAGGGAGGGTGAGTTCATGACGTGAAAACAACCTGTTTTTACACCATGACATCCACAGTTACCTGTAAACAGGAACATTAATGGAAGATTTATTTCCATTAGCCAAAATAAGAGCTGAGTATGAACTTGATCTTTTTCAGAATGAGAGCAAAAGACAGTATTTTTGTGCATGTAAAACAGTCAACTGGCTTTCATTCAGACTGTTATTAGACATGACCAGAGGAGGGCGCTGTTCTCCCAGATTCAATAACTGTGGTTCACATTGTCAGATACCTCAAAAACAAGAACCCCACCACCACCACCACTACATTGGGTTTATAGATTGGGTAAAATATTATAGATTTGGGAAAAGTAGATCAAAGTTAAAACATTTTTATGAACATTTAAACACCTCCCCCCATTTACTTATATGGTCAAAATTTCAAATGTCTGTAGCAGAAAAACTATTTGTTGAATTATTACCAAACTGGGTTTATAGATTACCAGTGACCCAGAATACATGTCATTACATTTTGGGAAAAATAGGTCAAAGTTTACATTTTTAAGGAATTTTTACCCCCCTTCCCCATTCACTGATAATGGGTGAAATTTCATATGTCTGTAGCAGTAAAACTATTGCTTGAATTCAAGCCACCTTGGGTTTATAGATTGCCAGTGATGGAGAATACATGTGATTACATTTTGGGAAAAGTACATCAAAGTTAAAATTTTGTAGGAATTTTTTTTAAAATATTTTTTTCCCCATTTATTTATATGGTCAAAATTTCAAACGTCTGTAGCAACAAAACTATTGGTTGAATTCAAGCCAAATTGGGTTTATAGATTGCCAGTGACCCAGAATACATGTGATTACATTTTGGGAAAAGTTGGTCAAACTTCAAATTTTTTATGAATTTTTAATTTCTTTTTTTCCTCCCATTTACTTATAATGGAGAAAATTTCAAATGTCTATAAAAACATCAATTTTGTTTCACTTTACTTCAGACTTAGCATATTTATAGAGGCAATTGATACGCTGACATTAGCACATGCATAAACATGACATAAGCTGAATCGATGCCAAAATAAGATGCAATACATGTGAGGGGCGGAGTTTGTTGTGCATGACGCCACTTGTTTATAATTGTCATATCACAGTGTAATAGAGTAAAACAACAAAGACGAAATTTTAAAATAGTTTAAAACCGTGGCTGTTAGAACAAGAAAAAAAAAATGTTCCCTATTCCACATCTGTGAGTTCATAACCCATTGGAGTGAAAGGGGAACTACAGGTGTTACAGTGTGTTGTTGGATTAATGTGACAGAAGGAAATAAATCAGCTCACACGTGTGTGTCAGTGTCAGTGTCAGTGTGAGTGTCAGTGTCAGTGTGAGTGTCAGTGTTGATGCATATTCACACTGAATCGTCTCACCTTGCCAGAACAGGATTTCTCACTTTGCTGAACTCTAAGCACATGAATCTACCACCAGGTTTCAGGACCCGCAGAGCCTCTTGTAGCGCCTGAAAAAAAAATGAAATGATCCTATAACTATACTATATATTTATTTGCAGATAATTGTCACCTTTAGCTTTTTTATCATTTTTTGCAACAGAATGGGAACCTGTTCTGTTCGATTACGTGTGTGTGGTTCTTGATGAACAAATATAATTAATGAACTTTTTACTGATGAATTAGTTTATTCGTTACGTTGCAAATATTATTGTGCATCAGAGTAAATTATCACTGTATTTTAAACTATTTACAGATGCAGAATAACTTAATTAATTCCTTTTCGGACGTTCATACATATTGAAACACAATAACAAGGTCTTTGGAAATTGTAATGGCCACAATAAAGTGACATTTTACTACAAGGTAATCATCTAATCCAAAAATTATCACAACTAATCCAGAGAAAAATCATAGCCCTGCAGACATTTAGCATAAATCAATGTGCTCTAAAGGCTGCATTAGTGGTCTGGTCAGTTACCTGATCTATGTGGGTGACGTTACGAATTCCAAAAGCGATGGTGTAAATATCAAACTGGTCGTCGTCAAAGGGCAGCTCCTCTGCATCTCCCACCACCCAGGACAGACCTGACACAGAGAAGCAACACACATCAGAAAAAAAAAAAAATTATAATAAAAACAGTTTGTACTTGTAACAAGTGCAGTGAACAAAGTTCTGTTAAATACTGAAAATGATGATGAGGTCTCATCTAAAACAGACTGTTCTGTATCTCTACTCTCAGTCTGTGTCCTCAGAAGTTTATGTCGACTCTGTTGAACTGATGCTTATTTTCACTCATTAAAATATCGCAAAATGTTGAGGTCCTGTCAAATCGCAGCTTTCATCGCCTCCTAGCCTCCAGTTATAGATCTGTCAGGGAACACAGACCCTTTGATCAGATATGAGCAAAGTATGACCTTAAATACAAGCCATAAGAGAAAAAACTAAAGTACCCAGCATGGATTTCCTTAAAATTGGACTTTTGAAATATGAGATTTTAATGTAGTAGTACATGATTAACGAAAAGTTACAGTTTTAATCTGAAAACATCTGACAAAGGAACAAGTAAAGAAAAACCAAAAGGGGGACCACTTCAATCTGCATCACTTTTGAACTGGGTTTGGCATGTTTAAAAATAGCCCTGAATCTCACCTGGAAGTTTGATCAAGAATCAATAAGTTGAATTTGTGAAGTTGTCCGGTTCTGTTAGAGTCCTGTGGTCTTGATGCAGGAGACCAATCTACCAATAGAAGTGGGTGGTACTTTCACTGGAGGAGAACTCAACTAATTAAAGGAAAGTCCATAAATGACTTCCTATCAATGCTTAAAAGTAACTATATTGATATCTCTAACCATTTCCATGTTTTAAGACATTAAAATATGGCAAATTTTTTAAATTTTAAGGCTTTTTCAGGCTTTATAGCCGCCAATCGAGTCTTCTTTGATGATCAGTTTGAACTGGTTTAGTGTTATTGTCATGGGTCTGCAACCTTTGCTATCTAAAAAGACATTTTTAGACAGAAAAGAAAAAAAAAAAAATCTGTCTGGAGCCAAAAAATGTCCTTATGTTTTACCTCAAAGTGGCAACTTTGAGAAACTGTAATTTGTTAAGCAATAAAAATTGACTGGTATGGTAAAGGCCAGGAGGTAGAGTAGGTCATCCAATAACCAAAGGGTTGGCGGTTCGAATCCCACTCTGTCCTAGTCATGTACTGTTGTGTTGTGTTCCCCCATCTGGCCTCCAGTATGAAAGCTTGTGAATGTTTGGTGGTGGTCAGAGTTAGTGTTAGGGTAAGAGTCAGTTGGTGCGTGGTGGCAGCCACGCTTCCGTCAGCCTGCCCCACAACAGCTGTGGCTCCAAAGGTAGTTTCCAACCACCAGAGTGAGAATGTGAGAGCGAAGGAACAATGGATCCATTGTATGCGCTTTGAGTATGTGTTAATAAAAAAGCGCTGTGTATGTAAATCTAATCCATTATTATTATTAAGTGAAGGCTTTCTTTGCTTTCTTTTACTGTCTTAATTCTATTTTTAGATTCATTTGGAGTATAGTCAACAGTTTTACATCTGCATAACATTAAAATGACTTTATGGTCACGACAATAATAGCAAAATAATAAAACCAAAACTGTTAGTCATTTCCATATGTTTTTTTGACACAGGGAGCCACTGGAAAAAGGCTAAAGAGCAAAATGTGGTCCAGGAGCCGCAGGTTGCCCACCCCTG
>JAPTYQ010000030.1:29658889-29688573 GCA_029814465.1 Ostorhinchus cyanosoma | reverse complement strand
CTATCTATCTATCTATCTATCTATCTATCTATCTATCTATCTATCTATCTATCTATCTATCTGTCTGTCTGTCTGTCGTTGAACACAGGTTTTGTTTCGCACATGCGCAGTTGAACTTTTCCGCGTAGCGTTAGCAGCACTTGGTGCGAACTTCCTCATTGGGAGGGATATCGAAGTCTGACAGGCGAGCGACATATCTGCCTAAAACAACCCACGGTGCTTGGTTTGTTTTATTTTACTTTCACGACTCACAAATGTCGAAGCCTCCTCCCAAGCCGGCCAAGCCAGGTAAGACTATCCGTGCGGGTAAAAGTGGGTAAAACATGTGTGCGGTGCGGGGACTACATACACACCTTGTTGGCGATGTGAGCTCTGAGGGCGGGTGGTGAGCTTTGTCAAAGAGAGTCACTTTGTGGATTTTTCTGTCGTGTTTTTGTTCTCCACGAAACATTCACCAGTCCGTCCAAATGCAGCCATAAGCACTGGTTTGTAAAAGTGGAGTGTTTTAGTAAGTGGACTGGGACTGTGGTGCGTTTAGTTCAAGTGCTACCTTCAAGTGCCTTCAGGGTTGAGTGACAGGACTGGGCTCTGTGCAACAGGCCTCTGTGACTTCCCTATTTCCATCACTAATACCAGTCAGTGGCTCTGGATCTAAGGTCATGAGGTGATGATGAGTCCGCAGGGTCACTAACATCACTCAAGTTTCCTGCTAACTCATTTTCAAATAAGAAACAAGCAGATTTACATTTGTGATGCACTCATAGAAACCCACAGTCTTTGGACAGTATAGTACATGTACACACCATTTTTGCTAAATGTATATAAGAACATGTAGGAAGTGTTTCTGTGCAATAATGATATACTGAGAAAAAGTCATCTGACAAATTAAAACCAGTTTATAAAGTGCATCTCACTTGCACCTGTTGTAGTTTCTTGGGGGTGCTCCTTTTATTCACTTTTGCATATAACTTATCATGAAATGTATTCTTGCACTCAGTAAATAATCATTGCACCTGGTTAAAGGTGAATACTTATGTGTATAAATAGGAAGAAAAAAAATTTGAATGTGTCTGCAAAGTTATTCCAATGACAGTATATGTAAACTGGTATCAAATGGCACAAACTTGAATCTATTCAGTTCAATTTTATTTATTGAGTCCAATATCATAACAAAGTCACCTCGCAGGGCTTTATAGAAATTGTTGAATTGATTAACAAAAAACACAATGAAAATGAAGAAATAGTCAAGTAATCAGTTAGTTGATGAAGCAAATGGATCAGTGTCCCTCCCCTCCTTAGACCCTCCTTCTCGGTAAGGAAAAATCCCATAAACCCAGTAGGAAACCACAGTGAAGGAGAGATCTACTCCCAAGGATGGACAAGCTGTAGATGAGACCAGAACTGATGGACATCCATTCACCATTCGTCAACCATCCACTCACAGACAAATTATAAAAAGCAGTTTTCTAACAAGCAAGCACATAATATTATAACAGCTAAAGAATCATCATAAATGTATTGCTGTATCTGGAAAGTGTATTCTGGGTACCTGAAGCCATGGTCACATTGTCATAACACCTGGGAATGGAAGGTGTGAAAATGTGAATCTAATGAAAGGAGAAAAATATCTGAAACAGTACCAATCACACATTATATGTCAGTGCAGATACAGTTTGTGTCCCTGAGCTCCACAGTCAGATCTCTGCATATGTTACCTCTTAACTGTGGACTAAAACTGACATGTCATTATCATTCATAGTCTTATGGTTATTCATGAGTCGGCTCACCTGGCTGCGGTGGCAGGTGAGATCGTCTGTCCTGACAGATGGTGCCTGTGGAGCAGAAGGCTGCAGTTTCATTCTTATGGAGATGCAAAACATTGAGACACACAAGCACATGCTGTCCAAAAATTCAGGCTCAAGACCAATCTAATAAATGAGCCACTATCACCTCATCTGGATTTACACCAAACAATAAGTAATACGATATTGTTAGTCAGAAATTTTGTGGCTGTGCCTATGGGATTACCCATTCATAGAACGCTCACAATTCTTTAGTAATCAAATTTAAGCAAATACTAGTTTCGTTTAATGCTTGACGCAGAGGCCAAATGAAAGGTCTTAAACTTAAAAACCCTGGTTCAGTCCATTATAGGTGCAAGTGTTGCTTAGATCCTCCAGTTGAGTCTTTACATTCAGAAATTTGTGATTCAAATGAATCATAGGTGCTTTATTCACAATGACCCATCACTGTTATCTTTTGGATTCTTTGGAGGTTCAGATACTTTGGCTTTAATCAGGAATGTTGAATTGAATAGAGACCAAGATCAGACATGTTTTCTGAAGAGGAGAAATACCAGAACTGCTCTTATTACAACAAAATAACACAGCTAGGAGTCATAAAAACTCCACAGGATGATAAAGTATACTGGCAGTAATTTACTCACACCGGGGCTCAGTTTTCGTCTCATTTTTAGAGATAGAATAAACCTTTTTATTTGCTTCAGGCTTCAAATTTTTAGAGAGGACCCTGGACTCGTCAGCACAGGCTTTTGTGTGTTTTGAGGGACATGATCGGGCCTGCAGAGCAGACATGTGGCGTTAAACAGAGCTGGGCTTGTGCAGCAGCAGCAGCAGCAGCTCAGCCCTGCTCATTCGGAAACACTGAGACAGTGTGTGAGCTCAACAGAAACCCAGAGTTTAGAGCAGCAGGCCAACATGCAGCCCTGTTAGTCAGAGCAATCAGCAGAAAGGATGCACGTGAGGGACTAGTTAATGCTATATTAGTACATCAGTTAAAAAAGCAATTTGTGATTAATAAGCATCTTTAATGCTTAATGATGGTCTACTAAACTGTTGGAATGCTGAGTTGTAGAGGTCTCTGGCATGTTTGTCTTTATTTTTAAGTAGTACTTGAGCTCTATTCGGCTGTTTATTAGACATACAACCATGGTAGGATATTAAAGTAGTGAAGTATGTTATTTGTGTATATGCGAGTGTATGTGCAGCATCTATTCTAATGCAGAATATGCAGCCTGATTAAGCTTTTAATTTAGTTTGAAGCCAACAAATGAACCAGTATTCTTTGCTCTGATATTTTTTTTTGTGAACTAAGGCGTTGGCTTCAGTGCCAGTTCTTTTAAGAACAATACTTTTTTCAATTCTCCTTTTCCATTCATACAAAAGGGACATTCAATTATACATTCCATACATTTATTTTTTCAGCTCCTTTGCACTTTTATACATTCAGAGCAGTTTTACAACGAATGTTTAATAGTTATCTATAAAGATATCATTATTAAAAATGTAAAAATAAGCAACGCTTTTGTACATCCTTCCTGCCCTGACACTGAAATGGATCCATCCTTATGAAATAATGCCAAGTATTTTTCAATATCTAATAGCATTTTAAATATTACCATAAAAGTAGTGAAGTCTGGTAACCAGCCCTAAAAATACCGTGTGTTCACATCTCCAACAAGGATGTGTCCTACAAGGCAAAGCTGTCACTGGGAAGTTAGTAGAGGGAAGTGCCAAGTGATGTTTACCCACAAATCGGATGCAAATCTTGTGAATTTTATTACCTTTGCACCTGAGCTTAACAGGATTAGTCTGGTCAACTCAAACACTGCCATCGTATTTCTTTGTTGAGTAAACCCTGTGTGTTTGCTGTATACACATATAACTAAAGGATTGGTTTAGTGCCAGTAATGTATACATGGTAAAAGGGTTTTAAATATAAAGAGATGCCATAGAGTGTCACTGTTCTTGTAAGCTCTTTTTTTAGGTCTGCATGAACTCTTTCAGCTCTCAGCTAAAGCCACAACCACTCTGGTAGCATTCCAGCAGCGACCCGGCCAACGGCAGGCTTGATTGTGAGCCATCAGAGCCCCGAGGGCAGCTACCACAAGGCTGCACACAGGGACCAGATCTGCCTTTCTCTGCTCATGCACCGAGTTTAATATGTGCAGTTTAGCAGAGCTGTTTTAGTGAACAACCAAGAGCAGGTGGCAACAACAGCAGATCACAATTAGATCCTGATAAATCATGTTCAGTCTTGTGGCATGTTCACTTCCTGTTTAAAATGAGTGCAGGTATCTCTCCGTTGGTGCTTATGGACAGTTAGAGCTGGGTGGTTGTCTATTTTTGTGATTTATAGACTTGTGTAAAGTACCACAGTGCAGTTCTGCTTATCCACGTTTATTGTAGTGAAACTTAACGGTGTGTAGTGCAGTGGCAGCAGATGTGGTTGGTTCTACCTCAGTGTCCTGGGTTCATGGTTACTGTCATGCACACAGGAATGACGCCGATGAGCCACAAATGAACTCTAACTTTCATCCAACACACGCCCTGTGTTTTCTGTTTTCTAGGCCAAGTCAAGGTGTTCAGAGCATTATTCACCTTTGAGCCCAGAACGGTAAGGCTGTTTGTTTAAGATGTGCTGCTTTTCTGATGTTTTCTGATTTATTTTTTTCTCATTTTTCTACTTACAAAAATTATGCAAAGTCATGTGTTCAAGTCATTTGTGTTAAGCCAGTGGTTCCCAACGGTTTTTGGCACGTGACCCCATTTTAACATCACAAATTTGTAGTGACCCCTAGACATTCAAAACAGAGATATTTTTTTTGCTAAAATTAATTTGTTTTTGATCATGTAATAGTTTGCTATACTATCCTGCAAATAAATATTAATTTTAGGCGACATTTAGTCTATATAATGTATATTATTATGGACAGAGGCAGAAAAGCCAGGTGTAGATTAATGCACAAAGTGAGAATTTTATTTTCCTTGGTCAGGATATGTACAGTCAGTCCAGTTTCTATTTATAATTAATACTGAACAAACAATAACTCAAACTCTGAATTATGAAAGAGCTGCAGCATCTAAGACTGACCACAGTGAACATTTGACAGATAAAAAGAACCACAGTGCTTCAGTTTCACACTCACAATTTGTCGTGTTTTTTATGTTTTGGAATCGTCTCGCTCAACTCACCGTATATTTTTTATTAATTTTTTTTATCAATTACTAGAAATTTCAGGCGACCCCATGATTGAAAAACATTGTGTTAAGCTGTTGAATAATACATTTTTAATCAGTGGAATCAATGTTAGAGAGTGACAGCGAGGCCAAAACTGGTCAGCATTTTAAACACTATTTCTGGATATGACTAAAGCATTTTAGTATAAATATATCCTTGCCCTGCTTGTGACATGCATCCGTAAAAGAGGAAGAAGAAAATGAAAAGGGGTGAAATGAAACAGAGGGTAATCTTAAGGTCAGACTGCTGTATAGTGCAGAATAATTGAACTGGCTCAGACTAGTGAAGGATGAATAAACCTAATGATGATATGAATAATACTGACTTTTTAATTTTTCAGCCTGATGAGCTGTACTTTGAAGAAGGAGACATCTTGTACATCTCTGACACAGTAAGTATACTGAAGATATTCTCACCAGAATATCCTGAATCTGCACTTTTTCTTCCGTTTTCTCTTCCTCTTTCTTTGGATTCAGTGTTGCCTTCTTTGCAAGCTGTTATTCCTTTTTATGTATTTATAAAAACTGTTTCAACACTCATCAGTCAGTTTGTCTTGTTTGTGTTGCATGACTTGACTTAAGTCCCAAAGTTTAGGACTTTTTGAATTGTTCGACTGACACTGATGAAAGACTTGACTTTGACTTGCGGCAGAGGGAATTAACAGAAACATGATAGGCACATTTCTAATGTAATATGTGTCATTCATTATTTATCAGAAAACAGCTTCCTCTTGAAATAAAAAACAGAGGGGATTAGTATCATATGACTGTATCATCAATACTAATATTAATATCATTCTTCCAAGGCAGTAGGCTAATATTACTTGAGCAGTGGGAATAGGTTCTCCTGGTTTGACATCTTAGTAATTATAGCCGTGATGGAAGACGTATGTTGTCGTTACTTTAGTACTGTCCTGTAGTAAAAAAAAAGCTAATCACATTCCACTACTGGCATTAATGTAAGTGTTTGAGATACTATTCACTTTATTTAACTTCGATGTAATGTTTCTTTGTGTGAAAGAACAAATAGAAACATCATCACCTTACCTGTGGTTTGTGTTTTGTTGATGCACAAATGATTTAAATTTCAGGAAAAAAAAAAAAGATTTTTGTTGTGTTAATGGTCTTGTCTTTGCATTCTCTAGAGTGATAGTAATTGGTGGAAGGGGACCTGCAGAGGGAGGACAGGACTAATTCCAAGTAATTACGGTGAGTTGACGACATATGCTTCTCATCTCACATGAAGTATTTTGTTGGACCTCCTTTAGTTTTGAATACAGGACGTGTTCACTGTGGCGTCCTTTATGCCATGGTGATGATTGTTTAAGAATGTGAAGCTACTCACTGCATCAGTTAAAGAACCTGTGGCTGCTGAGACGTATTAATCGGTGCTTTAATTTGTAATGGAACGATCTAAACTATTTGCTGAATTAAATCCAAGTGGGGCCATGTGGTGTAATTTGACTTTAAATGTCATTACACAGATATGGTGAATAAAGTGATTCTTCCTACAAGGCATTTATCATCTGCAGAAAGTCAGTCATCGATACTTGTCGTTAATACTATTTTGTGTTTTTGCAGTGGGTGAGCATGCAGAGTCTATTGACAATCCAATGCATGAAGCAGCCAAACGAGGTAAAACAACTGCATACAGATTTTTATTTAAGATATCTTTTACGACGTGCCTTTATTTTCAGCAGTTAGTCGATGATCCAAGGCTTCTCCTTTCTTTTTTTTGCCTCTGTTGAAAAATAGTGACACTGTTTTATTTGTAATGCTCTTCATGGAACTTTTTGTGTGCTCTGCACATATTTGTGTATTTAAACAGGAAATCTGAGCTGGCTGAGGGAATGTGTGGAGAACAGAGTTGGAATCAATGGGTTGGATAAAGCAGGAAACACCGCCCTCTACTGGGGATGCCACGGAGGACACAAAGGTAAATATAACATGAATGTTGTAAAAAAAAAAAATTCATAGCAGTTGATATAAATAGTTGTTACACCAAATGTCAATTGTTATGTCTTTATTATTTAAAGAGTGGGTGAAAGTGAAAGAAACCAGGTGGTTAATGAGAGTATAAAACTTTACTTTATGGTCAAAATATGACCAACACTTGAAAACAATCAACACAATTCCAATGATGAAGTGAGTAAAATTAAGTTAAAAAAAAAAACAACCCACTGAAATTTTTTGCGTTTTTATTTCACAACGTAAATAATATAAACCTTAAAGACAAAGATTGTTTGAGTCAGGATAGACACAGTAGAGTAAACTGAAGTATCATGGACTTTGGTGCATAGAGCCCAACGTATTAGTATTAGTTAGAGGTTCCAGCAATGGAGAAAACTTTCCTGAAGCTTTGACACTAGTGGTGATGAGGACATGAGTTAAAGTATGAGTACAGAACACAGCTGAGGAGGTGGAGGAGATGAGCAAAGCCCCCACCAAACAGGAATAACAGCTGAAAACACAAAGTTTACTAAACATGGAGCAGCTCAAGTGGTGACTGGATGAAGACTGAATTCAGCTGATTTGGCTCAGAAACAGGAAGTGGTGCTTATGACTGAACTTCCACTATGGTTTATTTTACCGTAGTATAATCAGAGTTCCCACGGGGTCTTAAAAATTCTTGAAAGTCTTGAATTTACAAATGTGCATTTAATACCTTAAAAAGTCTTTTAAAAGGTATTAAATTTGATATGGTAGGTCTTAAATTATGTTGCATAAACTTGTTTGCTGTACTGTGTTTAAATGTCTGTTAAATGTCCAAAGAAAGTAATGTTAGTTGACTCAGTTCCAATCCAACAATTTATATTGAAATTAGGAACCAATTATCGTTAACTTTGCAGCCCCTGGTGAGAAATAACTCAGAACGGTGGGAATCAAGGTAAAGTAAATAAATACATTTTCCTAAATTCTAGTCGACACAGATTTTTGCCAGTATGGCTGTAAAATGGGCATTCGATTCTGTTTTAAGTAGTCTATAAAAGTCTTAAATTTAACTTGTAGAAACCTGTAGGAACCCTGATAATCATTGCCAATGATTTCCAAGAAACAGGATATAATCAAAAAAATGGTATTGTGGTAATTGTAAGTTTTGTTTGACTCCCCACCCAGTTATGCAAGGATGGATAAAATGAACAACATAAATATTTTGTAATGATGTTTTTCTGGTAGCGATGACGTGGATTTTGATTTGTCTGATCTTTCGGGCAATAACCAGTAATCTGTACGAGTTGTGACTGAATGTAGTTTCATCAAGGTTGTGACACACCGGCTGATTTATTTCACATAATAAGAGAAGTAGACAAAAACAGGAAGTTGATCTATGACGTATTCTGCTCGGTGTCTTTTCCTCTGTTGTTCCTGTGTGATTGTTTTGTGATTAAGTGTGATTCTGCAAACATTCCGCCCGTCATTCATGCTTCTGCTTTTTTTTCTCTGCGGCAGATGTGGTGGAGCTGTTGCTAAGCCAGCCCAATGTGGAGCTCAACCAGCAGGTCAGTGGATTTAAAGCACACACTCGTGAAAAGTAACAGGATGCTGCCTAAGGTTTGGCTTTTCCACCTCATGCTGAGTTGTTTTGGAGACGTAGCAGCATGTTTGTGAAGTTAAGCTGGAAAACATTCACAACAAACATTGGACCTGCTTTATTTCTTAGTAACTCTTAAAGACATAACAATTTTTATGGTGGCTTCAACATTAATTTCTCTCTACCTTTAACCTTTCGTGAGGGATTTATTATTATTTATTTATTTATTAATTAATAATGTTGTCCATCCAACTGAATTTTTTTTTTTCCAACCAGTTTTTCAAACACTATTCACCCAATTCTTTTCAAATTTCATACACGTGTTGTTTTCGTGTGCCTTTCTCTAAATTTTTGCATTTTTACACATTTTGGAAAAGTTTTGGAAAAGATTGACAGTTAAGGTTCAAATTTAATTGAGGAGCAAAGTGTTGTGCGACCAGGCTCTGCTTACTTTTTCACGTGTCATTTATTTTAATATTATCCTCTGTATTTGACATTTTTCAGTGAAAATTTTCTGTTTTAATATATTTAATTTACTGATCATGTAGGTGTTCATAAAAGCTCAGAGTAAATTCAAATATTACATCAAACTGAAGAAAAAGTGAGTATTTCAGCGAAATATATCATTAACATAAAAACAAGTGTTTCCAGCCTCTGTCATTTACTACATGGGTTTCAGAAGATGATGGTTTTTACACATTCAATACAAAACTTCTGAAAATCCATTAATAAACACATCAGATGACCCTGAAATGCCAAGAAACTACTTTTACCTGAATTATTTGAGTGTATTGATAGGATTAGTTATTAAATATTATAGATCAGTACATTCTTTTAGTTGGCAGCTGCTGTTCAGGTCAATCTACCAGCTGAATGTACTGTGTCCTGACACAAAGGTGTATTTTACAGTAGATGTTTTTATTTATTTGACCTGCAAAACTCTCCTGAATTGTCAATATTAAACTCTTACTTACTTTCAGTTTGCATAATGGACTTGGATTTCCTCAATGTGGATTAATTTTTAATGATGCAACAGTGAAGATTGACTCTTTTTAAACCTAGTTTTGCTAAAGTCTGACTCTACGTTGAACTGTTTTTGTTTGTGCAGCCCCTTTTAAGGCTTATTTTAAATGGATTTGTTGGCAGCTCCTAAACACTTCAGTAAAATACTAGAAAATATGAGCGATACTCCATTTCAAGGAAAATGTTAGTGGGATCTGTAATGAGTGAGATACAGAAGGATCAGGTTTAATAAAGCTGATGGGATCATGTGTCCTCATAGTTGTAAAAGTCAGTGTAGTTAAATGAATTTTCTGATATTCAGCCCTCAGTGTAATGAACTGCTATAATGTTAAACCCAGGGAGCAGTGACAGGTCTGTCATATTTAGATGAAGTTAAAGGGATTTGAATGAATTTACCTTTTCAGACTCAGGGATGACATGCCATGTAATGCACGTAAGTAAGCTGAATATCTGTCACTGATGATGTTTTTTTAAATTTTTTTTTAGAATAAACTTGGAGACACTGCTCTGCACGCTGCTGCATGGAAGGGTTACTCTGACATTGTGGAGATGTTGCTCAACAAGAGTGAGTACATGAATTTTATTTGTGCAAGTCCTGTCAGAAGCTGAACTTTTCAGTGGATTAAGTTCTTTTTTTAGATGCATTCACAAAGATGCAGCTCCTGGACGAGTTTATTTCATTGTTTTGTCCTTTTGTGTACATCTCAGTGTTTTTAGTGTGGGTCTGTTTGTTTCAGATGCCAGGATAGACATCAGGAACAATGAGAATAAGTTGGCTCTGGAGATGGCCACCAACGCCCAGTGTGCCTCTCTTCTCAAAAGGAAGCAGGGAAGCAGTAAGTACAGCTGCCACATGGCGGCAGCCTTGTAGCGCCTCCATCAAAACACAAAGACAATCACAAAAATGATCCAACTGGTCTCATTACTATTAAATGTACATATGACATGAATAAAATGCAATACACATAAAGTTCCACTTAGTCATATCCCAGACTAAATGTTTGCATTTCCTTACCTGCCACAGGAAAAACCCCTGTGTCGATATTAACTAGAACAGTTCAGATATTTACATTCTCATTAAATTAAGTTCCTGCAGTCATTAGCCTGACTAAAACTGCACCCAGACCAGACAGGAACAACGCTAAGAAAATATTAGGAGGAATACAGCGTCTTTGTACTTAAGAACTGAGCATTTCATTAATTTTGACAGCTTATTATAAGAATATTTATGCATTATAATTTTAGTCTTTCAAGCTGCTAAGATAAACTATTATTTATTGCAATAAGTAGGTTAGTGTACTGTGGAAAACTGGAAAAAGAAAAAAGTACTAAATTGCATTGAAGTGTTCAGCGTAAGTTAAGATAAATGGAGATGGAATAAGTCACTGCTCTCACTTCAACGAATGTTTATTTTTCTGTTAACAATCTTAAAATGAACTGCATTGACCAGCTGCTCAGTCCTCTATGAGGCCAATATTGCTGGAATGAAAACAGTTTAAACTTTTTGCACAAATGACACTTTAACACCCTCATGCAATATTTTTAATTATTAAACATGTTTCAGCGTAATAGAATATTCATTAGGCACTCAGTATGCAAAATTACACCTTCTGAAAAAGGTTATTCGCAACATGAAGATGTTGAGCTGCTGACATTTTCAGTCTGAGATGCTCTGCCGAGATGTTTTACCACAACTGTCCATTTCTGCTCTTTGTAGACATCACTCGCACGCACAGCAACGCTGAGGAGTATTTGGACGATGAGGACTCGGACTGAGCCGGCCACGCTGGACCATCGTCTCTGTCTTCCAATAGGGTTGGGTTTTTTTGGGGGGTGGGGGTGTTAAAGAGCTCAGAGTTTTATTACAGGCCTAAAATGGATTTGCTGCTGTGGTTCAATCTGTAACTCGATTCTGGTTCACCTCAGTTCTCCACCCCCTCATCAGTGTGAGATTTCAGAACACTGAATTGGTGCGTTCTACAGTTTTCCTGTGTTGTGTCGCGCACCATGGGCTGAGGGGCTGAATATATGTAAGTGTTGGAAAATGGTGCAAAAACTCTGAGAAACACATTCCAAACATACAGATTATGTTTAACCCATTTAAACAGGGCATTAAAGTGCCAGCGCAGATTAAACAATTGATCTGCCTTGAGTTTAGTGTCTAGTTTAAAGCTCCACTTAAATGAGTAAACAAAAAAAAATCCCCCACACAAGATTAGAAACATATTTCTTGCGTTTCCTTTCTTTAATTCTAAATGCACCTTGGAGATCCATCACATCTATGCACAGTTTAAACCTATTTATTTTTCTATGGGAGGCTGATTATTTCCCCTTTAAACTCCATGTGCTGAAAAACCTGATGGAAGGTGTTACTGTCCAAATTAAAAGGCATAGATGTACAGAATGGGAGAACGTATTGTTAGACTGCCTCATGTGGCGCACACCTCCCTTCCATTCCTTCAGTGTCATGAAACCTCTTTTCTACTCGTACTACATGCATTTAGGTTTATACTGTAACATTTTCACTGCCATCAAACATCTTCAGTCTCATCTGTGTTAAACAGACTTTACTCTTACATACTTTTGATGGTCTATTTTCCATCCTGGGAGCAAATTTCTAGATTTAATGCTGCTTTCCAACAAATTATATATATATTAAAAAGTGCCTTAAATGTGTGTAAAACATTGAGTTTCCCCACTGTTGTCTTTGGCTGTGTATAAATGTGAACATATTTTGACTTCTGAGGTTAGAAAAAAATGATATTGTTCCAAATTTCTATTTGCTCTGTCTTTAATCTGCAATAAAAAAAAACTTTTTATCTCAAATGTCCAGCAGGTCTTTGACAGCACATTAGAACAATGTCAAGCTGGTTAAGAATTGTAGTGATACACGCTCACCGTGCAGCTGCAATTAGTTTGATGGAGAAAAGAACATTTTTGAAGTAGTTAATTTCATTTTGCAAGGAAAATGTTATGTTTTGCAGGGTTTATCTCAGATGTGACTCTTTCCTTATTACTTCTGATTAAACATGCACAGCCTGGCCAATAAAAAGTAGTTAACTGGATTAAATTTGATAATTGCACAATATTTCATCTGCAACATGTTCTTCCAATGAGTAGTTTCTCTTGTCAAACAACCATCAGTTTGATAGAAAGCATAAAGACTGAACTGTTTCATGTGGTGAGTCCAGAGTCATGTGCATATCAGGGCAAGAGGAGAGGTGGATGGAGTGATTACCCATCATGCCTAGCACCTATAATACAAACCTCTGGGGTCAGGGTTATGATCTGGGGCTGCTTTTCAGATCTTCTATGAATGGGACAATGGATGGAAATACATATGGTGACATTACATGGCATAAGTGGTGTAATGATGAAGGCATCCTATAATCACAGCTAAAAGCGATCCAATCCGTGGGTTTTAGCCTCATATATTACTATGGCAACAACACTATAGCCTTCAGATTGATGTAAGCAGGAATGCAAGTCAACACACAAGACAAAAGGCTTCAAAAGTCAAATATTTTGTTTATTACAAAGTCAGCATGTTGATGACATTCCAAAAAAGGCAGAAAGGGCAAAAATAGACATTATTGACAGAAACACAGCCAGTCTTTGATGAGGGATTCAGGTACATGCTACATAACTGCCAGACCAGGGGAAAAAAAACCACACATTGGTAAAGCAGAGAAAAAGGCGCTGTATGTTGAAATGATTTCCTTTCCTCATAACTTCATCCTGATTGAAGCTAGGATAGCTACTTAGAGAGAAATCCACTTGTCTGTACTTGATTCGTGTACATACAGCAGATCAGAGTAGGAAATAGAAGCAACAGGTATTTAATGAGTGTGCAAGAGCTGAATAAACGCCTACTGTGTTGTGTTTGGGTCATTTTGGTATGAAAAAGGAAATATCTTAGGTAATATCCATGTTAGAGGAGCTGAGGATGCAGGAAAAAGAGGTAGCATCTTGAAAATGTTTAGATTTTCCTTGAAAAACTGGGTCAAACTGAAGCTAAATGTCTGAGCACGACTGTAATCCCTTCAGATACTTCGATTTTACAGTGCATAATGTGAGTGAGCCCACTGCTCTTCATTATAATGTCAGGTTAGGATATAAATTAGTTTTCTGTGAGTGAAAAGAGAACAATGGAAGCAGCTCTGATTTATCGACAGGTCTCCATACGTACAAATAAGACAATCACTGAAAAAGACATGAGGACAAGCACACATATATAGATCATTTCATACAGTCACACATCCAAAACGGCAGCATTTAGGTTCCACTTTAGTGAGATCTGCTGATTCTCAAACACTGTATATAAAAAAAATAAGGGTTTCAAAAACAAAAATGTTCAAATTGAAACTTAAAAACAATTTAATTCAGTAGGAATGAACTAAGGGCTGAGCTGAACACATTAGCCAATATGTTTGTTTTATCAAAACAGGATGCAAGAGGCATTTTATAACAAACTGGCTACAGACCATCAAAACCCTTCATTTAATGACCGGAAAACAAGCCAAAAAGACAACAACCAATCACTAATCCATACTATTTCTGATATTCTCTGTCATCTTATTAGAATGTGCACGTATAAGAGCAGAAGAGGATGAACGACAAGGCACATCTGAGCATAGAACGAAGCCGCGGACTAATAAGGCCTTTAATGCACATGCTATGGTTCTTCTGAACTGTAAAACATCGGCTGGATTAGTTTTGCTCAAAGCAGACAAAAGACAGATGTTAGGAGCCGATCATTGCCTTCATGACTTGTTTTCAGTCTTAACACTTTTACCCCCTTAAGTCAGCTGTAATAGATATGAAAAAAAGATCAGCTTACCTACAGTACATTGCACCAGTTTCTGGTCAGAAAATACAATGTTAATACAGGAATAAAAATAGTTCACAGGAAAGAAAAAAAAAAAAAAAGAAGCCTTTTCTACTTCCATACAAACTAAGACTTCATCAAAGGGTGTTTTATAACAAACTTAGGAGGATTTCTTTTAATTAACTGAGCAAAAATTAGCCCTGCAAGCACTGAACAAGAACATGCACTTGTAGCAGCCGCACACCTGAACACAAATCCCTTCTTTCAACCACTCTGGAGAAATTAAATAGAACTTGAGCAGAACACTGCAGCAGATAGAGAACAGGAGGAGGAAGAGGAGGAGCATTTGCTGGTATTCAGACTATTCTGACTTGGATTTATTGAAATAAAGCAGTGAAGGTCTGTGCTGGACAGTAATACTGATGCACTGCTACATACTATCACTACCATTTATATGCATGCACTATGAAGAACACGTTTATTGCCCTATTGCACATTCAGTAGAACAGCAAGTTTGTTGAGGCTGAAATTCTTACAGATAATCTTCCTTCTGACCCTTTCCGACATGAAGAAATAAAAATGAATTGCAACAAAGTGCCTGTGTGGTTCATTGTGTTTCTGTTGCTGAATTTAGGTCTGATTTTCAGGTGCAACAATTTTATGTTAAAGCAGATCAGACTGATTTCAGACTTTAACTTAAGACCATTAAAATAAAAATAAATAAATAAAAATCACAGCACAAACACATATACAGTCATTTCAAACGTATACGATTCACTTCATTTCACTTGTCAGGCACAGAATTCAGAAGCGGATACACAGTATCACCTTGAGTCGAACATGAATTTGTGACATGTTTTTAGATCCAGCTGAGCTTCAATAGGTCAGGTTCTTTAACCTAAGGTCAAAAATATGATGGTCTTAACTCCTATCCTTGCAAGAAAAACAAAGCTTTAGAAAAAGTAAAAAAAAAAACAAACAAACTTTGAGCTACAATTCTTGGGAAAACGCACGGATCCAAATCAGTCAAAGAAAATCGTCCTTAGAGTTTACAGCTGAGATCCATTTAGTGCCCCTTCTTACCAGCGTGACTGAAAAAACTTGGGCTGCACTTGTCTATTTTATGACAATTTATAAAAAGAAAAACTCCATTTCCACCTTCCCTCGACCTCTTAAAAAACAGCCAAAGATCGAAGGGAAGTTACATAAAAAGTAAAGATTCATATAATTTATACACAGTTTGAGATTCACAGAGTGTATGGAAGAACTAAGTCACAAAGTCGACAGCTTCTCTCAGCTTTAGAGCCCGCTGCCAGGCTACAAGAAAGATATAAAATAATGGAACTCTTTTGTTTAAATAAATAACAATCTTATGATGTTAAAAAGAAAAGAAAATAGAATAAAATGAAATCACTGGGATAAAATATGACACCTTGGATGAGCAGCTAATAAAAATTCCCTCCCAGAAAATAATTTCCTGCACTGATTATTTTGTCTTCTTTTGTCTTTTTTCTTCTTTTTTTTTTGCAAAATATAGGTTTTTTTTCCATGTTCTTTGCAAGTGTCCGTAAAAAAAAATTATAGTACCAATGAGTCCTCTGTTGAAATATATTCACAGCTGTACAACAGGTCTTTGCAAGTGAATTCATGAAAAAAAAAAAAAAATCAGCGCATAATTTTTCTTCTACATAAAAAAAGCCTTTTTACAGATATGGGTTAAAAAGGGTCATAATAAACAATATAAAAAAGAAGACAGAAAGACAGCGCTGGCTAATGAGATTCTTGGAGATTTGTCTTTTCTTCAATGGCCTGTTTGACTATTTCAGCCAACTTCAAGCGGTCAACTTTATCGGAAAACGCACGACCTGCAACAAATAAAAAGCTGATGGTTAAAAACTTGGCACGGAACAATTTAATTAACAACCAAATCTACACACAATTAACAACAGAAGTATTGATTTTTACCTAGAAAAATACAGTTCTGTGCAAAAGTCCTGGGCCAACATTAGGTTTGTTGGTTTAATAAAGTTCTAATGACAATATATGAACATTTCTCAGTCTTTGTATTAAGATTCAATCTGGATATATATGAATGTACGGCAATAAAAACTAAAGTTTCATGGAAAAACAGCTTCTACAAAGCAAAAATGTAGTATTTCTGTGACCTTTTTTTGCATTTAACCCATAAAGACCCAAACATCCACCATCCACCAAAAGCATCTACTGATCTAAACTGTCGATCCATTAATTCTATCAATCCATGTAAATAATTGGTGTAAAATGCAGTTTGTCATCTTTTCATGGTCATCACATATGACCCATTTGGATATTCAGAAGCTCTGTAGTGACCGTGGAAACACTGTCATCTTCTATAGCATTGATTCACCAGTAAAACCCATGGAGTTGGATCAATGATAGATGGAGACACTGGGTTTCTGTTCAGTTAATGAGAAAAATTTGCTGAGAAAGTCCCTTTTTCTACCGTTTCTTTCTGTTTCGATATAATAACCTTTGAGTTTATTCTGAGCTTATACGTGATCAGTCAATTAAACATAAGAAAATAGATGATTTTCTATGGGAAAAAATGCTAAATTCAGAGGATAATATTATAATAAATGGTGATAAATCATGTAGGAAAGGTTAAACAGATAGAAAACTTCATTTTGGAACTGGAACAGAAGTCACACTGGGTCTTTATGGGTTAACATATCTTTTACCGTTTTGTTTAAACAATATGAGATTTATCGCATTAATTTTCTGATGTTTTATACCAGGATTCATTCAACACATGTCTGATGTTTCTAATCGTTTTGCTTCTTGTCATGGGGTCAAACTAAACAGTCCCATTAACCTTAACATCCCGTTTAGGTCAGTTTTTTTGTGTCTTTGCAAATATTCCCTGAATTTTCTTGTTGTATCTGAAGAAAAGAGAATGAGAAACAAATACGCATGCTCATTTCAACCCTGCAAAGGTGGCATAAGACTTTTGCACAGTATTTTTATCTGTGAGTTCTGTTGTATTAAAGGGGTTACATGTAGTATTTCTTTTTTATATTATTAAAAATGAGGCATTGCGGCTACATCAGATCCTGAAAGTCCACAATGTTCTAATGTTTGTGTGGGTTCTCTCTACATGTAAATGTTAGAGTAAATGAGAGAGAAAGTAAAGAGAAAATGACTTAATCCATCCTAAAACTACCTGTTTACAGTCATTTTCAGATACATCCAGTTGTGTTTAGAACAAAGTGTTCTGATGTTGTATCTAAAATATTGATGTAAGGTATTGCAGAGACGTACACTCAATCTATTCACAGCCATGAGCCTGTGTGTCCCTGTGAGTTTATGTGACCAGTGGAGTGGATCACAGCAGCCCCCGATGAAAACAAACGCCAAAGGGTTGAAGATGAGGACATGCAGAGTCAAAGCAAGTGACAATGTAATAAAAAAAAGAAGCATAGTTGTCTTTCTTGGTAGTTCTTCTCGGTTCAACTGGTCTGGTTTTGCTCTTCTGAAAACATTTCGTCTCTTATCAGACTCAGAATCAGAATTCACTTTATATTGTCCTCCTATTTGTCTTCCTTTGTCATCCTGGTGGGGGAAACTGGCTTTTTGTAGGGTAGGGGGGTCTGTGTAGGTGTCAGTCCATACGCTAATGAATTTAAGTGTTAGAGTCGTAGAGAGGGTGTGGCCCTGGGAGGGTCAGGGTCGTTGGTGGGTATTGTGTGGGAGTTTCAGGGTGGTTGATGAGAGGTGGGTCATTCTCCAAATCCTGCAGGGTGGGGTGGGGGTGGGGGGGGTGTTTGCTTTCAGGTCACTCAGTCTGGGTGTGGAAGCTTGTTAGTTGAAAAGTGTTTGTGAATGTTGTTTAAGTGAGTGATACAGTCTGTGCAACATTAATTCGTTGGTGGTTGTTGCATTAAGGTACACAACTTCCGGCTGGTGTTAATAGTTTGGAATATTAATACTACATATAACCCCTTTAACTCCTCGTACTTTTAAATAATGTTAAAAAATGCGAATGTTTGCTTATGTTAAGATAATTTTCCCATCAGGCCATTCACTGCCTTGTATTTGTTATTAAACTTGAAAGTATAGGGAGGCCTTACATACAAATATGGCAATAACGATAAAAAGCAGTACTACATAAACAAAAGGAAGATAACAACAGCTCTTCCTGTAATAAACAACCACTTGTGCCTCAGTTACATACATATAAAAATGATTTATTTGAACTGGTAACTAGAGACAGCTGAGTATGACCATATAAATGCGATGAAGATTAAAAACTATTTAACACCGACCGTCCCAGCTGAGTCCCTGCAGGCCGTCTCTCAGCAGTTTACAGTCCCTGTTGAACCTCCAGGCTTCATACATCACCTCGTTCAGCTTCTCATCCTCGTTTTCTCCTGCGCGCACACAAATATTCACTTCACAAGCTGCTCCATCTCTTTGTCGAAGCCAATTATTTTTGGCAGAAACACAGCATTCTACACAAACCTCGTTTAACAGATATATAATACATCGGTGTTCATATGTGCTAAAACTATGGGGTTATCCAAGCGTTACAGCTGCCAGCGTAAATTCAGTAAGTCAGGTATCTGTCACTATAAACAATTAAACATCAGTTTCCTGTGCGCACTGACAGTTTTCATCTTCACACAAAATGTTTTTATGTTAAATAGAAATGACTGAGAATTGGCTTTGCTGGTTTTCACTGTTACTGCTGCTACTAACAGCAAATTTCTCTGTTTCTGTTTCAATATAGAGCAGCAGTGGCAGTCAGATTTAGTCGACTTTATAGACATGATCAAATGCCAGTTTTCATGTCATATCACAATGAGTTTACTAACCAGCTTGTGGTAAGATACACTGCGCAATAACATCCCGTAATTTTTCCAGTGCTACGTTAGAGTCTTCCCCTCCGTTCTCTGGGTCGTGAATGAAGAAACCATCACTGGGTTTGGGGCTGTAAAATGGACACAAAAACACTTATTTATCAAATACAAGAATCTACAATAGATATAGAACACTAGAGCATAGAGACTAGAGATATCTGCGCTGATGGAACATTTTATAAACTCTGAGTATTGGCAGAATTTGGCTCAGATAGGGGTGAATGAATAACACTGGCTTCTAAACAGGGATTTCTAATATTGGAAGAAATTATAAATAGGTTACACTAGGTTTTCAGTGCTATCTGAATTCTGATGATGGTAGTAGGATTTTCAAATATTCAAAAGGAAGTGTGTGGGTCCCCCCCCAATCTTATTTTCCACTATAAAGATATTTCTGATATAAAACTGTGAAGATTTATTGTTCTTATGTCAAAAGTCATTCATATTCATAAGAGCACTTTCCCTAAATTTCGGGGAGACTTTCACACAGCTTAGAACAATATTATCACCATATGTGTGAGTAACAATATGGAAAAGCTAGAGCAGATAATAAATAAAACGGCACTAAAGAAGCTTAATGAGAATGAAGTCGTCCACTGGGAACCAACTACAATCATTAGATGTGGAGAATTGGTTCAGTTAGTTTTCATGCTCAGCCCATTAATTTTGCATTTATTTGGCCTAGGTTTGTCCAAAATGGCTTTAGCGCTGCACGAAAGGCTTATAATGGACCGGAAAACCACTACATGAATTAATTACTTTGTGCTTAAGTATTCATGTATTTATTACTTTGATTTAGATGTTCTTTTTAAGTTATAGACTCTAAAATTATTCATTTCTGACAGGGTTTATATCATTGGGTTAATGTGCCATCACATTTTTCCCCACTATGAACGATCATCTGATCAACCTCCACTACAGACTGATGGCATTAGAGGCCTAAGCATGAGAATGAAAGTAATGTTGTCCAAAAATAACATGCTCTCACTAAACCCATTCTAAAGTGAGAGATCAGCCTAACAACAATAGCTCATGCTCACGAACTCTGATTCCTTTGGAACCATAGTTTTGAAATCCACTTTAAAACATGGAAACTTGTTTTTACATTCCAACAGTTTTCCCAGATACAAAACAAGTAAAGTATTAAAACCTGGTCATACCCTAGTAGTTTCCGCTTCCTGAGGATTGGGTTGTTGACAGAGTTTAGTGGCTTCAAGCTGACATTTAGATCCTGTATCCTCATGTTGGCCAACTGCTCTGCATGGGCCTGTTGGATACCAGCAACTACTGCCTAAAAGGTAGCAAGAAAAAAGAACCGGAAAAAAAAACAAGAGAGCAGGTCAACATGTTTTAATAAAACTCTCCTTAACAGTCACAACTGATGTATTTGTGTAGGAACCGCAATGTGACTCCATCACAAATTAATGCAACTTTAGAAAAGCACATGGAAAAAATAAAAGGGACAAGCTATGTCTTTAACTTTCCAGCTACCTTATCCATCATCATCTGGGCAGAGGGCAGTACGTTGTCAAGGGCCTCTGTGCAGTTGAGCCAGGGGTGAGCCAAGACTCCCTCAATAGTCAGCCTCTCCTCTGGCTTCACCTTCAGCAGCCTGTGGAGAACAGATGAGTAGAGGCAACACCGATTAAAGAGCAGAAGAAAAATGAATGTGCCGAGATGACAGAGAAATGGAATGAATGAAAGTGACAAAATATTCAAAAAGGAGGATAATATACTGACATAACAGATAGGAATAAAATATAAGATGAATAGCAGTTAAAACAACATGGAAATACATTTTAGTGAGTAACTAAAAAAAAAACAGCCCCAAAATAAACTGATTAAAAACAATCAATAGGCTTTTCCATCTCTATGCTTACGCCAGAAAACAACCACCACAATCTGTTTTGAAAGTCTAAGTAAACTAAATCTATTAATTTCCAAATTGGCATATCTAATACTAAACTTTTTAACCAACTCATTTACAATGTACTTAATGAGAGTCAGCGGACAGGAAAAAGGACAGACTTACTTGCGTACGATGTCCTTCGCCATCTCGGAGATCTGGCTCCACTCATCTTCAGGAAAGTCGAAACTGCCAGTCATAATTTTCTTCCTCATGTCCTTCGGGATGGTGCGACTGTGGTGCTTAGAGTAGAACGGAGGATAGCCACACAGCATCACGTAAATGATCACACCGAGGGACCACAAGTCACAGCTCTGGAGAAGGACGGTGATGGATGAGGTAAAAAAGAAGAGATTTGCATCATGTAGAGGAGATGCTTAAAGGTTACCTTTGCACAGACTTGAACATCGAATTCAATTTAAGAAGCTGAAGTTGTGATGCATGTAAACAGAATCATAGGATTAAAGTCTCACCTTGTTATAGGTATAAGGAGTGGGTGAGGTAGGTATGATTCCAGACTTTTCCTTCTGGTGTCTTCTTTGAGCCTCAAGTACCTGAAAACATATCAAAGGAAAATACATCATTAAAATACAGTTGCTACTATGTTCTACGATGTTAATGAACAAGGAGTAAACATGAATGTTTAACGAGCTGGCTGGCTGTTTACCTGAGGTGCTACGTAGTAAGGGGTGAACTGAGGGGTCATCAAGTCTCCTTGATCAATTTTGGCAAAGCCAAAGTCACACAGTTTCACAGGAGCATCCTGCAGAGCAGAGAAAATACATCAGAGAGAGGAATAATGTAGAGTGAGCACACAAATATACTTCAGTGGCATCTTATTTTATGAACAGGAACACATTCAAGCTTGTTGCAATGAGAATTGATTTTGAAATACAGCTCAGTACATAATCTAAATGATCTACGCCCAACTCTGCCAAAAATAAGCACCCTTTCCTTCTTCCAGTGCCTGAAAAAAAAGTGCTCAATACAGCAACAATTCCTTTCATCTGTAGTTTATAGGTATATTGAGAGTTTAATTAAATTAGCAGTGGCACTGATCATGATACTAATGGGAGCAGAGTTCAGTGTGCGTAGGATGAAACAGCAGTATTTAGATGTATACGTTTACTCTCTGTGAGGCTCCAGCTACTTACCAGGGAGTTGTCCTTGAAGAGCAGGTTCTCCGGCTTCAGGTCACGATGTGCAATATTTAAAGAGTGACAGTGTTCCAAGGCCTGACTGATCTACGGGAGGGAAAAGGCATGTGGTTTACACTGCTGGGTGTTTGAGAGTCAAAGCATCTTTTAACTGCTTGTTTGGAGCTGGTGTGTGTTGCCTCTTTTGACCCTGTGTGTCCCTGCTGAACTACCGTCTGATCCAAGAAAAAAGTGTTGACATCTGGTATATATATATCAATGTGTGTGGGTGGGTGTGTGTGTGTTAACCTACCTGCTTCGTGACCTGACTGGCCATCTTTTCAGTAAAATGCCTGTGCTGGCTAATTCTGTGGAACAGTTCACCCCCCTCCATCATCTCCATGACTATAAGGAGCCTTGCTCTGTAGAAAAAAAAAATGAAGGGCATGTGGAAGTTCAGAGGAAACAGCACAAGAAAGAAGATGAATTTCTAAAGAGAAATAGGATGGGCTGTACAAATTTTTATTCCAACACGCAAAGCTTTTTACCTTGGACTAGACTCATGAGGGAATTGGACACTGTTGGCATAAACCTCCAGAATTTGTACTATGTTTGGGTGGTTGGCACACATCATATGGAGACGAACCTACAGGGACAGAGCAACAATCAGTTTGTGAATCAACGTCACTGAAACATGCAACATGCCAACGTAAAACATTTGGTCTACGCTTAATAGAATTCTAGTCTAATGGAGCATCTTAAACTTAAAACTATAACAAAAACAATAATAAACATAAAGATTGTTTCATTACTTCACTTTGCTGTTGCATGTCAGTAACAGCAGATGCTAAGATTTGAAAACCTGCCAACAGAACAACTTGTTTATAGGCCAAAAACAGACTTAAAAGAAAAATAAATAAATAAATAATTAAGGTATTTCGTTGTTGATGCAGTAGCCCACTGTGTACTGGTACAAAAATACACATTTAAAGAAGTACTTTTTCTTAAACTGAGATAAAAAGCACTTGATTTGACAGATCACTAATATGATTAATTGACTATACAAGTCTGAAACTAAAATATGCTGTGAACAATATATTGGCTTCTTGTAACTCATTAACAGATTGCCAATTTGTTAATGAGCATATTATAACAGCCACTGAATAAGCAGAGAAAATGAATGCATGAAAGCTGTTTACTCAAAATGAAAACTAAGCATTTTACCAATCCACAAATAAGCAAGTCTATACTAACAAATGTGGTATACACTCCGTTATTTAAAAAAAAAAAAAAAAAGCCTAATGAGCCTGCAGGGACACAGTCTGGTGGTAAGAATCTGTGTGTTTTCAGCTGACAGTGACAGCTTTCACAGTTTAGCTGCTTGGGTGAAGCAAGTCTGCTACTTGTTTTGACTGCATGTCTCACTGCTTAACTGCTGCATAAGCTGCTTGATCAAAACAGAGGGCTGCTAATGACATGGAGAGGCTACTAGACATGCTAAAGTAAGGCAATGTTCAGGACAAAAAACCAAACAACAATTCATACAGAGAGAAACACCACAAGAGACTGGCTGGCACATTAATAAAGACTGACAACAAACAGGCAGACGGAGCAAAGTGTAGAGACATGGCCAAAGACAACAAACCCTGGGCATTAATCAAAACCATGAACGTGCTTTCTCTAACCTCATTTCTGGCCTTGGGACGATCGATGAGGATCTTCAGGGCCAGGCGTTCCTGAGTTGACTTCTTCACACAGACTCTGAAGAAGAAGAAAACATCAGTCAACACACATCTCACTCAAAATGATAACCTGATCTGCGGCTCTGATCATATTTACACAGAATCAATAGGAAAGCCCTGTCTGGTGGGGATTTTCTTACTTTCAGGGGTTTCTGTTACCAAACAGTTACTCTTAGATGAGACATTGCAGGCTTATCCAAGTCATTAGTTAATGACGCTGTCTGTATATTGAATATATAACCAGGAATGCAGCCAGTAGTATAAAGTAGTAATAAAGTGTGGAGTTACTTTCCAGTGTACGCAGCCACTGCTTGTTCCAACTGTTCATTGAAGCCATATGAGGTCATGTACAGGTTGCATAGTCACAGAAACAAAAGAACTTAGGCCTTTGCAACAAATGGAAGTATTTAAGATGTTCTGTGAATATACTTAATGTAACCACGCAAATTTTAAACAACATTGATGTGAGACCAAGAAATGTCTCTGTTTAGAGTTACAGATGGTTTAAAAGTTATCGTCCAATTGTACTGAATTAGCTGGTAGTTTTATGATTGGTATTTTGAGGCGGCCTTCTTAATCTCCTGATAATACATTTGTAAAATTACATTTGCTGTCATGAACGCAGAGAAGCATCATGCATTTTTCATGATCACAGGGTTAAAATTCAATTGAATGAACTTTTACTGGTAAAAAGGGTTTCCTGCTAGATTTTAACACAGCGACATTAAAGAGATTAAACATTTAGTCAAGTTTGTCTCTTTACCCAAAATTTTCTCTTCTGGAAAGTCTATGTAAGAACCAAATTATTCACTTTAAACAATAACCTCTGGTCCTTAAACACAGCTTACACTATTAAAGCATTACTGGAAGAAACATTCTGCTTCGGCCAAAGTTCAGTTACTGGGAAGCAATACCAACCTAATGAATCACAGAGTTGGACAGAAGGGGGGCTGGGTGAGTAAAGGACTGAATGTGTTATGAGCCAGAGAGAGAATGAGCAGTTGGTGAATAAGAAAACCCAAAATATTCCTATTAGGCAATAGGCTCATGAATCATAGCGAAATACAGAAACCGAAATAAAAGAGAAGGGCTGAGTAAGAGGTGTCAGCATGAATCACAAAGCGTCCAAATGTGTTCAGAGTGCTAGCAGGTCAAATTTTTATTTCACTTGAGGCCAAAGCTAAACACATTAGGAAATCTCACAGAACTTGCGGATGAAAACTCACTCTATTTTCTGGGCGAGAGGAATCAGAGACCATCTGTATCTATCTAGAGTCAGTAGTGAATTCACACTTGCACTTTATAAACAACACACATGCACAAAACAGCACAGTCTGCCTGTGTAAATATGCAGAAACTGAACAAAAAAGAAAGATCAAGTTCACTCTACAAGCGTATAGGTTAACAATGTTTACAAGTGAAGAATGTGCTGATGGACAGACAGCCTAAAGACAGAAAACAGGGTATGTGTTGGACAGATTTAACGCACACAACAGATGCCAGCATCAGCCAGTGTTAACAGAGGAGGGCTGATGAATTCAAGAAGCAGTGAAGAACATCTCATTAGTAAGAGACAAAAGAGACAACTTCAGTCTGTTCAAGCTTAATACTGCTGCTCCCCATCTGCATTTCAAAAATACTTTTCTGCATTTAAAAAAAAAATAAATAAGAGTCAGCATGGTGAAACAATAGAACACTAAGTTTTATCATTGATCACTCATGCCTTCAGAAGCATTCAGTCAAATTAGATATAGACTATTAAAAAAATGTTAGTGGTTTTGCATGTTCGCAAAGTTTAGTCTATTGGATGCGAATCAAATTCTGTGAGGGAGACTTTTTTTTCCACAATAAGTAATAACTTGCAAAATGACTTTAACCAAGGGGTTGTGGACCAGAGGACAAAGGTGTTGTGTTGGATTCAAGCCCAGGATGCTGCAGTTACATAGCCTGTATGTGAGCCAGCTGAGCCACAACCAACAGCAAATAGCACAGGTGCCAAACATCTCCAATAGCAAACCCAGAGTGTTGACAATAAGCAGCTCAAGTAGTCTATTAAGCCTGGTCAAGTGACAAGGATCTGGCTCCCACATATTCTTGATATCTGTTAATGTGTCACAGATAAGGTGAAATTGTTGAAGTGATGCCACTGAGAAAAACAAACTGAAACCACAGGAGAAATAACCAGCAAACAGGAGAAATTTGTAGGAAAGTTTTAACAGAAGCCACAAAGTTTATCCACTCAACAGCAGCAAATAACATTCATTCCCCCTGAAATCACAGCAGATGGTGTGCCAAACATGTACTTCCACCAACTATCTTCTGCACTCAGTAGCAGCAGAACAGGCATGTACTCATGGACAAATACAGGCAGTATTCCAGTATTTAATGCTCAATATCCAAGTGTATCATGGGATAATGGTGCAGACAGCAACAACATGACATCAATTTGCTGAAGCACAGAGATAATTGTAGCAGAAAGGATAATATACAGAGAAAACAGAAAACGTCACTGGGCATACATGTATTTCTTATTACCCTCTCATACAGACACATACCTGACAGGTCCACTAATGCCAGCTCCCAACTTCTGGGTCCAGTTGATGTTGTACTCATCTAGAATGGATGTCTCCTGTCAGGGAAAGAGAGCAAACATGTTAACAAATAAAATTACAGTCTGTCTCCCTACTGCAAGTGCTCTGCAGGCGAGTAAAACAAAAACATCCATATTCAACCAACAGCCCGCTGCCACCACACCAGTACGCATTTAAGGAACTGTAATCTTATCCATCAGCACTTTCTAGTGTCATGATAGTGCTAATCCTTAACACGCACTGACCTTGAAAACAAACCACCTGGCTGTTATAAAACATGCATATCTAGATGAGCTTGGCCACTGCCAACTGCAAAAGGATCATAAAAGAAGGACAGATGGAAAGAAGTGAGACAATGGGAGATGGCATTAGCACTCATCTGAGTTAAGAACACTCTTTTATTTACAACTTGCCAAACCACCAAACACTGTGCTTTAAAATTTCTCAAGAAACATTTACACTATAACAGCACAATATTTTAAAGTAATGCCATAAATATTAACAGCTCTCACAGCCAGAGAGCCCCCCCCTAGGTTTATTATCGAAATGATTTTTAACTTCCAGATTGTTCACATGTGAGATTCAAAGTTCATCATTACTAACCAACCACATACAGTAACAAAATAAAACATTAAATGCAAGACAACCTTAAATACACTGGCTGTTCTCACATTTTGAACTGATCCTGAACTGAATCTATTCTTCAGCTGAATGGCTGAGCAGAACAGGTTTTTAATGATTTACTTTAAGTTTACCAGTTTATGATACTGAAGAGTTTGAGTAAACCAAGATTATTTAGCCCAGCTACTAATCCTTCCCTATAACGGCCCCATTGACCGCCCAGTGTGTGGTCCAATTCTCAGTACTGCCCCCCCAGTCAACCCAGCATTAACCACATTCTAACTCAGCTGTGAGAGTAACATCCCAGGTCACTAGAGATCACATTTTATTGCTGACATAGATGCTCAAGCAATGACGCATTGAGGGGGAGCAAACTGGCAATGAATCTCAGTGACTATGTGGAAAGTGAATATGGACTGGTGCAGAAATGAGGTGCTAACCTACACATTCTGTCAAATCTTAAGCAGACAAAGCTCATTCCCAAAGCAACAAATTTGGAAAGGACAATGTATCCACAACACATTTAAGCATGTAGCACATTTTCTATTCTTTGTCAAAGGATGCCATGTGCTTCCACCATGGATCCATCTATGGCTCTGCTTTTCACTTATGTTTTGAGGAATATCAGCACGTGCGCCATTGTTCGTGACAATAGGCATAACTTTGTGTGGGCCAAGCCAAAACACGGAAAAGCAATAAAAGAAGCCTATGCAAGTTGTCATTTCAGGAAAAAAATCACTCCTAACAATTAGATGAGTGCTAATAGAAGTTTTTGTAAGCAACTATGCTAAATGAATTCCTTATTTCATGTCGAAGAGTGATTAGTCTCGCCTGGTCTTAAGGTATTAGACTTACCTTGATAAATTTATCTGCGTTGTTATCCTCAGACATGGTCTTTGGCTCTGGACAGCTGAAGCCTGTCTCGCCTCTCAGACAGTTGACAATGAAAACAAAGTCTGACCTTTACCAAGTTAAGGTCTTGCAAAGCCGAGCAGGACCAAGGCTCGTTATATGTTTAGTGAATGCAGAGATAGGCCATTGGTGCAGAATGATATTCGGCAACCGACTTGCCACAGTGGGATTGGGTTGACTAGAAAAAGTAGACCTGAGGTCTCCCAGCCGGTGCGGTATAGGTTGTTACCAGGCCAACTCGGCTCACAACCTCGGGGTCCGACTCGCTCTTCTAGTAGTCTTGAATTCACTGTAGTGACCATGTAGAGTGCTAGGCTCCGAGCAAGTTTACCAGAAAATACAAAGACAAGTAATCCTATGTGGACTAGCCCACCACCTTCAGAGGGGTGCTGAGCATGGGACAAAAAGTATTTTTAGCCAGCGCAATGAGCGCAGCGCTGGTAACGCTGCGAAGACACCGGGGACTGGCTAAATTTCCGTTAGCTGGCTCATTAGCAAGTAAGCCGATGTCACTCCATCTTATGGTCAGCGCAGATGATCACACACTGAAGGCAACTGTGAGCCATGCGGTAGACGAAACACGCTGACCTAAGATGACCAATAGTCTTATTAGACAGTAAGACAGCGAGCACTGGGCTGACCTACCACAATGAGCACACCGTGTTCCCACAAGCAGAAACGCACAGCAACCTATTATGTCGTCAAGCCGACTTTGCTAACACGTTAGCGAGCTAGCTCAGTTGGCAAGTTAGTTTGTCAGCTCTACTCAGAGTAACATATTTTAACATCCTTCCGCAAGCCATTGTCATTGGTCATACTGAATAAAACAGTAGTATAAGTGATAGAAAAAGCAAAGAAGAACGTTTTCAGCGGTGATCGATGAGATACACGCATCTCTGCGCTATTTTGCTAATCCCATAGCTTCTTGTCAGAGGAATACACAACCCGAATCGGCATTACGCAATAGCAGGCTGTAGAGAGCGCCTGACAAAAATGGTCAACAATATTTTCTTATTTTAAGATTGTGTGTTTTCATGCAGATGTATGTACATATGTAGGAATTTTTTAATTAATTTACAAGCATCTGCTCTCCAAATTCTCTTTTTAACGTAACAGATCGCTGTGAATACATATGTCATTTGACACGGACACACTCGTAAGGGCCCATCCATGGCCCCCCTTTACAATGCGGATTGAAGAGTTAAAACAATCTGAATCAAACTATTTTAGATATTCTTATCTTTAAACTTACTTCTTTATGAACTATCTGCACGCAGCAGTTTTGTTATTTATGTTATTGATATTATTAATTATTTTTAGAATTATTTATACAATATAGCTAACATGACTTTATATATATATATATATATATATATAAACCTTAAATGACTTTTGTGTTTGTTGTATCGTTTAATGACACTAGTCTTTGTATTACAGAAACAAATTATTGTTTTTGATA
>JAPTYQ010000030.1:29630419-29658696 GCA_029814465.1 Ostorhinchus cyanosoma | reverse complement strand
TATATATGAGTGTGCGTGTTTAGGTAGACGACCAACTCCATGTAGGGTTTTTTTGGACATTGACCTGAACTGACGACGTCAGAGTTGTCATTTACCAACATTTCAAAGAATATTTGAATGGTAAGGGGTTATTAAAGGCCAAATGCGTCTTCACATTCGAGTACTTTTCTTAAATCTGATTCATACAAAAAATAACAATGGACATTATAAACGTAGTGCAAGGAATACGATAAATTCACATATACATAAACTGACACAATACACAGTAGCGAATGTTTAACACTTGTCAAAGGAATAGACATGCGTTTGATTTCAGAGGGGGGAATTAGAAAATACTGTAGAACAGTGTCCCATTTATGATTGTTGTCAGTACACAGTATACACACAACCAAAATGTATTAGTGTAGTCTGCGTGTTGTCCGTGTGTGTTCACCGGCTCACGTGGATGCCACAAAACAGCCATTGAGGATTCAGGGACTTCCTGAAAGTAGTGCCGTGGTGTACATGTACATACATAAAATAAAGGGATAACTCATCTTTTCACTGTGTGGCGTATGTAAAATAGAAATACAGTTATTGCCTTGGCAGGTCGATAGTTGTCAAAATACTGCGCAACAATGCTTAGTTTGATGTTTTGTGCTGTTACGCCTGTACTATATCCCTCCGCTGTTTTTTGTCCCCTTTCAGACTGTTTTGGTCTTTTCGCTGTTAGCAACGGAAAGAGCCCGAGATAGCTACAAACCCAATTTAAGATAAGATATAGTTTTTGTTAGCATTGCATAACAGATTGACAAGAGGTGTAAAACCCATGTTTATTTTGGAAGAGTGATTGGCGCTTGTTGTCTTTTTTTAAATATATTTTTTTCTGTTTTAATAGGAATTGTACAGATTGCTAATTTAGCTAGCAACTATTAGCCAGCTAGCCTCTTAGCATAGCATCTTCCTCAAGAGGCACGTTGACATTAGCTTGCTAGCAAGTCAGATCTTAAGATCGCTACGTTAGCGAGCTGTCACACAACCACAGACTGTCTTATTGTCAAGAAATTGCGGCGTGGAGCTGGTTGTTTAAGACACTTTCTTTTATGGGATCACCATGTCAATGAAGGCCGGTGGAAATCGCAGCAAGCCCGGCGGTGGCAACACCGCTGGTGCCGCCGCCTCCGGTGCCGGAGGAAGCGGCGGGGGAAGACAGAATCTGGGCAGGTCTGTGAAATTTATACAATAAATTAGCAAAATAGTAACACAGCAGTGGGGCGTATTATGACTAGTATCTGGAACTTGGACCCTATCGTCCCCAACAGTGACTGTTGTAAGAGATGACATCCCCGTGAAGTGGTCCAAAACTAGTACGTGTTTGTGAACGTTATTTGGGCCTTGCGACGTGTTGGTCACCTAGCGTAACGTTATGCAGTTTGGTTGGCTAGCGAGGCCTGTCTGCTTGCTCCAATATTGTTACAACTTACGCGCAGTACTATTTATTTTGCATGTTAAATAAAATATGCATGAGGTCACTGACCATGTATTTCATATGTTTACACGGACAAACCCATTCTCACATGTGTGACAAGTAAGTTGCTTGCCCAGTTGCTGATACCAGTTTACTATCTGCTTGAGTCAATTTAGCTAGCGTTAATTAGCCGTTTGACAGCCCATGCTTGTTATTCAGTACACTTCCCTCGTTCAGTGTTACTGCTAGCTAATTGTACACGTCCTGGCCCATCCTAATACACTGCGATGAAACAGCAGCGTTTCGATAGTTTTATTAGGCTGTCATGTTACCGCAACATTGCTGCAGCGGGTTTACCAGGAATTGATATAAAACGTGTGGGCGCCCGAAAGAAAGGGGTGGGTGTGGAGACGGGGCTAGGAGGAGGAGAAGGGGGAATTAGACCGACAGGCTTTCAACCTTGACGTTGCTGCTCGTGTGAAATAGTGTCCTTGAAGCATGACATTTCTTTACATGTACTCCTAAAATAAAGTACACACATAGTGCCGGTTCATGGAGCTGCATGCGTATGGTGAATTTGTTGTTAGTTATGGTGAGGCTTTCATTCAACGGTCACTAGGACAGTGCGTCCCATTCATTGCGTATATTTGATCCAGCGGGGCCTTGTGAGGATGCTATAAAATAAGCTTATGTACACATTAATGCATAAACCAACCTCTTGCATTTCGCAATGAATTTTATTGTTTTGAGGTTATTGTTGAGGAGCCGAGTTTGGGCAAAGAGCTCAAGTGAGGCCATTATACTTGCTCTACAGCGGGTAAAATGTAGGGAAAGTGGGCATACATGCATACACCGAATCAGATATAAATGCCTGGCTGCGTGCCAGCTGCTGAACAAGGTGCATTTTAGGACATGCTTGGGAAAATGTAGGCTATGGAGTGTTTGGCTGACAGCCCATTGGACATACTTCCAAGAAACAAAATATCTTCATCCAGTAATTAAAAGAATGAACTGCATTCTCAGATATAGAAGAACAATATTTCCAACTTGGTTAAATTGTATGTTTGTGGCAGTTGTGTTCTTGACTGTTGGCTTGGGCTGTGTACGGTAGAGATTTGTGACCAGTTCCTGAGGTTTTTATTTTTTCAGTCTTAAAGTTGCTCCCTTTAGAGAGCACATTGTGTCAATAACCATAGTGCAGATGATGATTATTGCAACAGTGCTGTTTTTTTCTCACAGGGGGAGACACAGTGGCAAAGGTCCTTCAGCAGTAAGTATGCTCACTGAACAAATAACTCTTTTAAGGCAGCATAATAGGGCCAGATGCTTGGTGTTTGAGTGTTATATTTATTCAAAGCAGGACATATCTTTTTGAGACAAAACTTGATTTATTATTGATTCTTAGCAAAGAAATACAATTTAGTTTCTCTAGGCCATGTGATTTAGGTTAAAATGTGCACAAAGTAGACGTCATAGCTATAATATCCACTATTTGGATATTGTTTTATTTTTGTTGGGCTTTACGGTTAAATAACATACATATTATGCAGGTGTTTTTTGCAAATGAGGAAAGGTTGAAGTTAACTTTAAAGTTTTCTCTCCCCCAGGTCATTTTCAATGGTGTATATGCAAATATGAGGATGGTCCATGTCTTGACCTCAGTGGTGGTATGTTTACTATGTTTCTTGTTTTTTGAGAGTATGTGCTGATGTTTATTGAAGCTTAGAATGAGAGGAAATGCACAAGAATACATTCAGAACACTTGTGAATAATGCTTACTGTAAAGAAATGAGTAACAGCAGTTTGTACTGCAGCCTGTCTTTTCACCACATGCTGTTTCTTCAAAATGTCTACTCTGCAATAAACAAAGCCTGTGTGATTTGTAGAGACAGCTGGTTGCACAAATAGGCTGAGATTGATCAATCTTTTGTCCATTTCACCGCAGATGGCTTTCTGAATGTGTAAATTGACATTGACTCTGTAGTGTATGAGTGAGTGTTACATACAGTGAATAATGATAGGCCTGCCTATTTATTTATAGGGGACCAAGTGTGAGCTGAAAGTGAAAAATGGAGCAGTCTATGAAGGAGTGTTTAAGACATATGGTCCAGAGGTAAGGATCACACACAGTACAATGTTCCTTCTAGGTGCTAATGTGGAACTAGGTCTGTAATTTCCTCAGTAAAATCACTGATCATTAACGCTGTGCTGGGAAGATAGTGCCTAGCCAGCGTTCAACGGCAGCTTCACCCCTGAGGTGGTGTAGACAAAGCTTGCACTTTCCATCTTTCCTTATATGGAGTGGAGGTATGTAAGCCTTCATCTTCCCTTTTAGGTTAAAGTATTCCTCTATCTTCTTCCTGTGGGGAAATTTCATTCTACACAAATGAATGGCTAAAACTGAGTGATTGCAATCTTTAGCTGTTTTTGAGATGTACCTTATTCCCCGTTTTAATATTAAAAGACTAATATTTGTTACTTATATTACCTACCACTTTTGTCATTTCTGGTGACTGAACTTTAAAAAAGGCTGACATAGTCTGAAAGAAATGGAAATTAGTGCACTCACACATCCACGCAAATCTGCTTTGAGACCAAAACAAATCGTCACATTTGGCTTTATTGCCACATTGCACGCAAGCTGGACAAACAAATGTTTTCACATAGACTTAATCACTGTTTCCCAGTGCACTATCTCTTATTCCACAATATTTTGCTTGGTTGTAGTTGGTTTGCAAGTTTAAATAGTATCTCATTGGTTGTAGCATAACTTATTGTTGAGAATAAATTCCAATTTATCCTCTGCCCCTGCTATCTAGCATGGATGACATTAAATTAGCAAACATAATCCAATTATATCATTCAAACAGTACTTCTCATGTGCTTTAATTGAGTTAGCCAAGTAGTCTCCTGAGTGTTGTGTTGAGTAGGCAGGCATGATGTGCCACACTGAGATCAGAGTTCATATCCCATTTATCAACCACAGTCGATGAGTGGAATTAATTGGGTCCTTTTTATGAGTTAAATGTGCTTTTTAGCAAACTCAACTCATGTAGTATGCAATTAAAAATGAATCACTACTATTATTTCTGTACAAATCAAATAATTTTCTAATGTCAAATAATGCAACTTCTTCTTTTAGTGTGACCTAGTACTGGATGCAGCCCACAGAAAGAGCCCTGAGCCAAGCATAGGCCCTAGGAAAGAGGATATTGTGGAGAGCATCATTTTCAAGGCCTCGGATGTCGTAGTGGTGACCTTCAAAGATGTGGACTTGAATTTTGCCAGGAAAGGTACTGAGACTAACATTTGTTATTGCTTACTGCAGTATAACTATGATCATAAACAAAAGTGTTGATACACCTTTAAAAAACATCATGCAACTTGATGAATTTGTCACTTTGCATTCATCACCTACAAAATAAAACATGCAAGATTGAATGACCAACAGTGCATAAACACAACTTATTGATCTTTTTCAGTCTGGATTCACTAGTGTGATGTCGCAGAGCCTCTGCTATGAGTTAAATCTTGTGTGTCTATTCTGAGTGGCCAGTCATTGAAGACTAATGTGGTCTATTGATTGGTCCAAAGGTTGCCCTGGCTCAGCAAGGACACTCAATAAAGGCTGAATGAGCCTTCTTCATCTAACTAATCTTGACCCATACAGTTCTCCTTTGTAATAGACCACGTAGAAGGATTTTATTTTCTGAAAATGAACCGGTCATAAAGTATTAGTTTTACCGTATGATTTCAAGAGATGGTAGTGTGTTGGTGCCACTTGTGACAGTATTGTGTTGTTCAACTGGACTTTTGTGGATTCACAGAAAAAAATAAAGATAAGCTAATTTTTAGGATTAATCTGTGTTTTTGTCAACATGTTTATGTGTTGATGCAATATTTCCATGTTTTGATTAAAATTATTAAATTAGACCTAAGTTGTTGTAAACAATATGTTTTTCTATGTGGCACCAACTTAATCCATACCATAAAAATGTTGTGTGTGAATTCAGCTGTCGGTGTATTCACCAGCCAGTCATTCTGTATCTCGGTCCATCTTCTGACTCTTTGTCATCTGTCTGTCTTTCCTTTCCTGTGGTCTAGTCTCTTCTGACACAGGTAATATATGGCTGTTTTCTCCTCTCGCACACCTCCATATACAGTCAAACATTAGGTCTTTGAGAAGGTTAAAAAAGGCAGTAAACATTGAAAGTCTCACTGGTTTGGGGTCTGTCTGTTGGTGTATCTTGTTATCTTTATCCATTTTGATAACTAAATATGAACATTGCATTGCATTTAATAGCCTAAAATATAAGAACCAAATTTCTAAAGATCAGTCTCACTTCATCATTTTACCTTCTTTTGTTCTCTTTAGACTTGATGTTGCTTTCAGTGGATGATCAGCCTGTTGCCATATCACATACTTTTTAATTTTTTGCTTCAGTGATTTGAACAGACTGAAAAGTGAGGATATGTGAGAAATACACAGCTACCAGCACCTACTGCAGTGTCCTCGATATTTGTCACCAATTAATCTAACTGCAAGTACAAATCAGTTTTAAGCTACTCGTTTTTTCTGTCCAGTAGGCTGTTATGAATTGTATTCACCTATTTTAATGTAGTTTAGGGACAGATACAATTGTCTGTACATAATATGCTCCCTCTCACTGACTCATGAATGAGAAAGGAAAGGATTGTTATGATCTCATTATTATCTTATAATACATCTTTTAAATGCGGCACCTGAAAGTTATCAGCATTTTGTGTGTGGCTCCATTGAAAGCAACAGACCACAAATCCATGTCCCACAAAGCAGCATAAAAATCATGTTATGTTAGGATTTAGTTTGAGGTGCTTTGAGTTCATGGGGTTGACTGCAGTCTAAATGCATGTTTGCTTACCCTTTCCGTATGCCCACGTTTGATTTGTCAGTGTTCTTTAATTTCATGAATAATGCTTGTGATGGACAGTGTGCATAAAACATGCCAACTGGTGCTGCTACCACATTTCAGGCCAGCTATTGTTAGGGTAGCATTTTTGAACTCTGCTTTGCTTCAGTGTAGCCTGTATGGTGGGATGAGTTGAAACGGCAGCTGCAGGTGGCTGATATGCTTTATGCACATAGTCCATGGCAGTATATCTGGACAGGTGAGAGCAGACTGGGGCTGACGGGAGATTAGGTTTCCTTTCAAACATAATTGGGGGTTTTCTTTGAGCATGCCTATCAATGGCTTATAAATTGACCAAAAGATGTCCTGAAAGTGCAGACTGTTCTCAGCCTCAAGTGCAGGGTGATTGGTATTTTGAGTGTTATTTGTACAGTGCTGCTACTGTGATGCTAATATATGAAGTGGGGATAAGATATTGTGGATACAGAGTGGTACCAGTAGTTACTGTTTAATTAATGTAGCCAACTAAATTGATTTTGTACTTTATCACATAAATCTGTCATATTACATATTAGTATATATATATATTTTTTGACGAGGTGAAAAATAATGTCCCCACTTTCTTCACTATGCTATCCTGCTTTAGACTCTCATAAATTCTCTCTGCTTAGCTTTACCAAGGCTAGCTCAAGCAATAGCTGAAAAGTTTTTGGAAGGATTTTTCCCCCTATCCACTTGGACCCATGTCTGGTTGCGAGTCTGTTTGTGCCTGGTGTACCACTCCTACCTCCATCCAGACTTTTGCTGTACGAGTTTATGGCAGAAGCTCTTGAGGCATAAGTGCTTCTCCGCATTTGCAGTGAGAATGCAGCCATGTGATTGTATACCGTCATGAGCTTCTGTCTGTGTGTTTGTATGTATGCGGGTGTTTCTGCTGTTCATGAATCAGTATTCTTTCTGTATGTCACAGACAACTTCACAGATTCAGCAGTGAGTGGTCGGATCAATGGTGAGCATAAAGAGAAAGATCTGGAGCCATGGGATGGAGGAGAGACCCACAACTCAGACAGCCTTGAGTCTCTGGATACGGATGTGGTAGGAAACCAGACATCACACATATACACAATATATACTGAGGCAGCACTTGGAAATACAAACAGTAGATTTCCCAGAGACCCACATACAACAACGACAGAAGTAAACAGAGTTTGTGTCATCTGATCCACTCCGCTGATATTTTTTTTTAGACCTTTGGTAAAAAGGTCTCTTTCTTTCTGCCTTCATATTAGTCAAACGGGTGGGATCCTAATGACATGTTCAAGTACAATGAGGAGAAGTATGGAGTCCTGTCTACATATGACAGCAGCCTGTCTACATATACGTAAGTGATCATATATCCAACTAATGTAGTCTGTTCATTTTTTGACAAATGTTTAAAAAAATGTATCTGTTGTACATATATTGTGTATTACAATATTAATGTTTAGTCTTTTGTTACATTTTTCTATATGATTTATATTCCCTTGTTTCTGCATTACTCTGCTGCCCTTTCCTGACTTGAGCTTGCTTCCAGGGTGCCCCTGGAGCGGGACAACTCAGAAGAGTTCCTCAAGAGGGAAGCACGGGCTGCGCAACTAGCAGAGGAGATTGAGGCCAGTGCCACATACAAGGCCCGGGTGGCGCTGGAGAATGACGACCGATCTGAGGAGGAGAAATACACCGCTGTGATACGAGGGGATAGGGAGAGTCACACACTAAGCAGGTGAGATCACAGCACACAGATAAACTTTCGTTTGAACATACATTGCAGTGATGTAATTATAGATGCTGATATGCAAACTCTGCCTATAAAACTTGAGGTTGGTCTGCAGCACAACAGAAGACTGTGACATTTGCAGTCTTGCTATGGGATTTAGTCAGTATGTGTAAATATTTTCAATGTTGTGGATGCGCAGAGTGGATTTAAGATATCCTGCCCCGAGGAAGTGTTTGTATCGATACTAGTCATGCTTTACTGTAAAAAATTAATTAAACATTTAAAGACTCCAGGACTATCAACCGCTATCAAAAATAACTCCTCATGGTGGGTGGGTGTTGTTTTCATTGTCGACTGTGTAGTAGAAAGTTACCCAGTTATGGATCAAAGTGTTCGGGTGTTATTTTGCTCTTTATTTTATCTCTTAATTAGTAAGCCTACAACATTAATTCTAAAAGAACCCTATTTCAATTATTTGAGCTAACTGCAATTCTTTTGTGTAATTATCCTCATTCAGCTGTTTAAAATCAGCTGGATGAAACTGAATGATTAAACTAATGTCATTTTCCACTGTCTAAGATTTGACTTCTATTGTTATTCATTAAAAGTAATTTCTTTATACATCAAGAATAATTTACTCCAAATCCACCATGAACCATTTTGTTTATAATGCTTCAAATGCAATTAGAAATTCTTATAGATGTACTGTTCATGTCTAAATAAACTGTTTATACGGTACTAGATGCATGGAATGAACTGATGACAAATTGTTAATCACTGTTATATGTGGGACAATTAATCAACTAAAACATCATTATCTTGATTGGCCTATCCTCTGTAATGTGCCTGTATACAAACTGTGTCTACCTCTTTGTGTTGTAACAACGTACTTTGCATTGATTAAAAAGTTTCTGTCAGTAGAGCTTTTGTTAGAGGAGCCTCGCCTTTAGTTGCATGACAAAGCAGATCCATACAGTCAGACATGTGACTATGGTCAGAGGGTCTCAGATGCCGTCTACGCAGAATACACTTCTTTACAACCATTTTAATGTCCCAAGGTAAGGGGGCTGGGGTTTAAATTGAGACCTGTGTGACTGGCTGCCTCAGACATTATACCAGGGGTCGTATATGCAGCAGGAGAAATGGCTGAGGGAAGCGTACCTGACATTCACGGTAAAGAACTTAAAGAGAACATATCAGAATTAATTTGGGTACCTCAAAAACAAACACGGAGTTGTCCTCGAGGATGGAAAGTGGCTACCAAAGGAAACGCACATCAGGCATCTTCATCTATCTTCAAGAACACCAATGCTCCATCCAGGTCCAAGTATGTGCCTTGTTTCTGAACTTTTTCTAAATTCCTTAGGAAACCCTATGAGTCTTTAAAGGTCTATCACAATATGGGCTATCAAAACTATTTCTGCTCTTTGCATTGTCTGTTGCCCTGTAACCTTTTACAGAAACTCACCCAATCTGACCTCATGAGAAAAATACCCACCAAAAATGTCTTGTTCTCCTGGACCAGTAAATGAAAATGTGAATTATGCATGGTGGGTCCGGCACTTAGAGTCAGTACGTTTACATGCTCATCTAAGTCGAACTATTGGTAATAACTGAGCTAAGGATTTAACTGGAGTTTCCGAGAAGTCTGAGTGTACATGCAAAAGAATCGAATTATTGAGTGAGGTGCGTTGGAGTCCGAGACACTAGGCGGCGCTACACGCCCTTTCGTGCGGGTATTCTTTGGTTGGTGTCATGGATAAAGAACAATTGGTAAACAAACGCAGCAGATTTGAAGCAGACGTAGTAGAAGGACAACAACCTCAAGAGAGAATATGGATGACAACGATGTAGCAGCTCAGTACATTTCGTGCATACTGTACACCCTGATTGGGTTACATGTAAGCTCCTCATCTTCTTTGTTGTTCCTTGTCATCATCGTCTGCTACTGCGTTGTTGTCATGCCGTGACTCTCGTCACTTCCCGGAAGGGGGAGTGTCCAGACCAGTCAATAGTCCAGCTAACCGTGGTTTGCATATACAGGCTGACTTAACCTCGACTTAAAAGCTCGACTCAACCGCATTATCTGGCATGACTAGTCCGATCACAAAAACTCCAGTTTGGTTTGACTACAGTATGATTAAGGTGTATATATGGTTTTTAAAACTTCGATATCAGCTGGAGTAAGGTAATAAGTTGCATTTCTCTAAGTGCATGTAAATGTACTAACTGAAGTGGCTAGTTGATAATTGCTTGGAGTACTTGTTACAGCATTTCCAGTGCTTAACATTTCGCAAAGATAAAAATAGGCAATTATTTCAGGAGGGTGATGATATTGATCCTAACTCAATTTATTTATTTATTTTTTCTGGAAAAACAAAAAGCCTATCCTGAAATTAAGTATTTGATAATTTAGGCAAAAGCATTTTTGTCAAAAAGATAAAAAAAATAAAATTACATAGGCAGTTATTTTAGGAACACAACACTATATAAGGATGTTGTATGTTTCAGTAAACATTTATTTACCTGTATACTAACATGTCCAAAAACATTTCACTGTAATTATTGGAAGGACACTTAGATTTAATTGAAAGAGTCCACTATTTCTACAATGGCTACAGATGGTGTGCATGGGTTTGCAAAGGAAAGGCACAGGCTTGGGAGGCCTATTGAAGCCCTGAAGGAAGACTAGTTCCAGACTAAATCATTCCATAGACAACAGATGTTTGCTGAGCAAATACTTTCTTTGTAATTAAAGAAAACATGCTCATTTTGTCTGATGAGAAGTACTTTGTGTAATGCAATAAGAGTGTACAATTAATTCTACAATCCACCCCTTCTTTATTTTTACTCTTGTATATAATTAACTTAAGTGTCTGCCTGTGTGTCTGTGTGTCTGTGTGTCTGTGTGCGTGCTATGGACATTTTATGCAGAGAGAATAAGTACATTCCCCCTGGTCAGAGAAACAGAGAGGCCATGTCATGGGGGCCGGGTCGCCAAAATTCTCCCCGTCTGGCTCAGAGCTCAGGTGGACCCTCAACTCCTCGACCAGGATCTCATGACTACAGCCCCAGCTCTGGGGCCGACCAGAGGGTCGTAAATGGAGGTATGGATAATACACTGTTTTTCAGCTTCATTTATCAAGCTTAATATTTACTTCACAAACGATATGGTGTCTCAGCACAGTGTCAGGAGCCGGCCTTTCTGATAAGTGATCATTGAAAAACATACATTTTTCACTTTTTATCTGCTGCTATTTAACTGCTGTAAAGCTGATGCTGGTCTTGGCTTAGTTTCTTTTGGATGTTTGTGTGAGTTGTTGCTATACATTTATTACGTGCATTTATTATACATTTCTTACATCAGTTAAGCCATGTTACCTATGCCTAAGCATTCTTTCTCATGTTTATCTTCTTATTCTTTCTGTATTTGTGTAACTTTTGTTTTCCCCTGCTTCAGTTTGTTGTCATCTGCTGCTTGTCACCCTTGTTCATTTGTCCTTCCCTCTTTTAGGTTCATCCCATTGGCCCTCACCCTGTCCGTCTCCTTCCTCCCGTCCCCCCTCTCGTTACCAGTCTGGCCCCTCCTCCTTACCTCCTCGGGCGAGCACGCCTACCAGGCCGCCCTCCAGACCTCCCTCCCGACCTTCCAGGCCTTCCTCTCATTCATCCCACCCTTCTTATCCCTCCTCCTCATCTTCCTTTCCCCACCATGGGCCTACGTCGCCAGCCTCCACTCTGCCCAAACGCATGTCTTCAGAAGGTACCCACATCAGTGTGGAGTAGACCTGGGCAAAGGCATGGATAAACTGAGTGAAGACTGAAAATTATACATATTCCAAACAACACACTTTATCAAAAGTGTTTTGATAGACAAAGAAAGAAAAATTACTTTCAAAAATAGATTTGCCCAGGTCTAGTGTGGAACAAAGAATAAGGTGATGTTGCCTCTTTAGACTGACTTGAGATCAGTTTGCAGTTTCCATACAAATGGAAACATGAAGCTTGATCCTTTGTCAGTGCATCAGGCATCTTTACCTTGGCATGTGGGAGCACCGTGGTTTATGCTGTGCTTTCTGTTTAGCAGGAGTTATGCCACTGACAACAGAAACTCATAGAAAGACTGGCATAAAATCTAAGATACATAAAAAGATTTTGTTGCTATTTGAAAATGGACTTTGAATCTTAAAAAAAAAAAAACCTAAGACAAGACATGAATGAAGCACAGGCAAGTGAATAAAAGGAAGAATGTACTTTTCAAAAAGAGTGAGAATAAAGTATTACTTATTATGTCCTAATCTATTGGGTGGATAGTACTTCACTCAGTTTTTGTTCTAGTCTTTTGGACTGTAATGTGAAAGGCAAGTATTACACTTAAGTTTGAACTTATATCTGACGTGTAAATAATGCACAAGTCACATTCCACCCTAGTTCCAGGGAACCAGATGTAATTGATAAATAAGCTTAAATAATGGGCACACACTCTTCTGCTAAACAGTGACTCTTGAATTCTCACTCCCTTTCTTTGTTTCCCTGTTTCTCACCTTTCTTATGCACTTGGTTTTGGTTTGAAGTGTTGTGTGGTGCTGGATCACTTTGCAGGTTGATGAGCAGCTTTTTTACTAACATGCATGAAACTAAATAACATCAGTGGATTCTGTGCTATTTAAACGTCAGTTTAAGATGTCATCATTCTGATGATTTTTGTGTTTTGTGACAGGAGTTTAAAAAGAAAATTCTATACAGTAGGCTTAGAGGTGACACAGACTGCTCAGTGTGTTTGTTATTTTCTTGATCTTTATGAAGTTCTGTCTTTTGATTATCTGCAGGGCCACCTAGGATGTCTCCAAAATCCCAGCGGACGCCTCGTGCTCATAGAGTGCCACCCTGCCGGACTGCTGGAGTCCCACCAGGTGTGGACCTGATTTCCCATAATGCTCCTGGAGAGGTCCCCGTTCCTCCACCAACCAGAAGCAGCTCATCTGGAGGGACCTGGTCTTCAGTGGTCAGCGGAGGTAGAGGTTTACGCTTCATCTTCTGTTTTTTCACCTTTTGAGTTTTATTTTCTAATCCTTCTAATTCCATTTCCCTTTCCCCTCTGTTCAGCTCACAGGCCCCGCTCACCTCGACAGAACAGCATGAGTGGCGCCTCCCCTGGCTCCTCCTCACTCCCATCCCCTCAGACAGGAACAGCTCCTGCAGAAACCGCTGGTACACCTTCATCAGCTTCCTCCCCGACTGCTGCTAGCCCCGCCCCCAACGTGGTTGCCTCTCCTTCAGGAGATGGTATGTTTAAAATTAACCAACACAAAAAAATACGTTGTTTGACATTTATATATGATCTATCATTTTCAGGCACAAATACAAGTCTGTTTTTTTGCCTGGAGTTAAGATAATATTACTCTTTTCTGTAAAGCAAAAGAGTGTCGTGTCCAGGAGACAAGACAAACATCCCCCACAGCCAACAAGGAGAACATCAAACCCTTGGACAGCTCACCTAGTATTACCAGACCAGTCTGTAAAGGTACATTATACACTGGAGAGCAGTGTATTTTCTTCAAATTTATACTATGTTTTACTCCCACAGTGAAGATTTATCTCTGAAATACTAAAGACAATCGCACCTCTATCTGTTTTGTTTTCAGGACCTCCTTCTATGGCACCAGACCACAGAAAACAAATAGATAATTTAAAGAAATTTAGTGTAGATTTTAGGGTGAGTATCATTCATACCATTTCATTTGCCTTTTTTATATTGCAGCTCTGAAAAAAAATCAAGAGACCACTGAGTTTACTGTTTAAAGGAATCTGTTTAAGTAAAATTGCCATCTTTATCACACAAATGACTAAGAATATGTCTCCACAACTCTAAGAAATGTCGACTCGTCAAAATGGCGGAACAGTCAGTCTTTTCAAACCTTAAATAATATGATGCAAATAAATGTATTATTTCACTCTTAGACAAAGTACAAATGTTTTAACTTGAAACAAGTCCAGGAATCGATATTTGGCAGAATATTGCTGACTTTCAGTCCCATCATTCATGCATCTTGGCATGCTTTTCATTGTTGATAGGTGCTTTATGCAACTACAAGATCAGCTTTGTATGATGGCTTATGACCATCTATCTCCCTATTGATCACATTCCAGAGGTTTTCAATGAGGTTCAGGTCTGGAAATTTAGAGTGGTTTCCTTTTTTTTTTTTTTGCAGAGCTGTATACAAACATTGTTGTGCTACTGATGTTAAACCAGGGTTCTTTTGCCTCCTCTAACTCTTACTTTTCTCATCATTCTTCCAGTTGCAGTCTAGTTCAAACCCAGATCCTGCTTTTGACCAGATGATGACCAAGCCCCCCAGAGACACAACAGACAAGCCTAAAGACCTCCCCCTGGACAAAGCCTCATCAATGGGACGGGAAGGCACAGAGGAGGGTGTGGTAGTGATTTCTTCTAGTACTCCCGGTGGTGCCTCCGCTCCATCCGCCAACACGAACACCAGTAAGCCTGGCAGCCCTGCCGCACTGTCCCCATCTCCCTCAGCCCCTGACCTGAAGAGGGCGGGTCTCGATGTGACATCACAGGGAGTTCAGACAACAGCTACATCCACATTCAGTGGGCCCAAACATGAAGAAAAAGAGGAGAAAAAAGAGGCCGTGCAAGAGTGAGTGGAGGGGGCAGCATTGGGGGTGAGGGGGCACTTGACTATGATGTCAAATGCTTTGAGTAACTGTTCTTTTTTTTTCCTCCTCCTGCAGTCAAGTGAGAAAATCAACCCTGAACCCAAATGCCAATGAGTTCAAACCCAGGTTTAATACACAGGTCAGTATGCTCTGCTGCTGTCACACAAACTAATGGAAGTAACACAAATAAAAACTATGGAATTATTTAAACTAAAGAGGTAGGGTTCATCATCTAAACTTTACAATATTAACATGGGTGAGTATATTCATCTTCTTAGTTACAGTGCACTATGTATTTATGAAAAATATAAAAACAATGTTTGACTGGATTTGAGTTTGGAGTTCTGTAGTTCAACTGACCATTTGGTCCGTTGGTGTCCACGCAACACCAAAATGATGGTGCTGTTATATTGGACAGGGTATGCTGAATGTATTTATGTTCCTGTCTGTGTCCCAAACTCCAACACATATAGAAGCAGGACAGATTCAGCATGTCTGTAAATGAGACCAAATGCAGGAAAGACTTTTAGCAGAGTGTTGTTTTTACTCCATTTAGTACATTGTGCCTATGTGCTGAGTAGACGTATCCATATTCAGTAAAATGCCTGAAGCTCATCATCATTATTGAAATAAAGTTCATTGCAGTTCTGTTTTGTTTAAGTCCAGCTATTAATCTTCATTTTCTTCATTTTGGTTTCTGTGCTTCTCCATCAGCCCAAACCAGCCAATACCCCCACACCCCCTCGGCCCCAGGGTCAGCCCAGCCCCTCCATCGTGGTCCAGCAGCCCCCAGCTGTGTACGGCCAGACGGTCTGCTTCCCCCAGATGTACCCCCTCACACCAGTCAGTCCTGGAGTACAGGTGAGGCATGGATCGGCTTATAAGCATGATGAAATGAAGTATGGAGACAGATGTGTTTGTACTAACAGTAAAGATTACCCTTCGCATCATTAAGTCACATTTAGTTCATAGGGGTCTCCTAACATGTCTGCTCACGTTCGTCTCTTTCTGAGCTCTGATGCATGCTGCTATTCTTGTCTATTTCTGATCTTAATATGTTTTAGATAAGATTGCACCTGTGCACATGCATTTGTTTATATGTCTATCTGTAATGCCAACTTTGATCTCTGTCACTTCTGCCACACTTTTTTTTCCTTTTTTTTTTTCTTTGCCTGATTTATTTTATTTGAATGATGGTAATATTTTCCTGGTTTGAAATGAATGTTTAAAGGATCGGTTAGATTATCAAGTCTGTATGCATGTTAGGATGTAAAAATAACATTTTTTTAATCACTCTGAAAGCAAATGGACATTTCCTGAGCAGTTGTCGTAATTCAGCTAAGTTATTTTTGCAGTAAATCTACATTTTCTTGTGTTGCTTTAAGAAATACTTGGTGATCCAACATCAGACACGTGTAAAAGAAAAATACCTTGGTGAACAACTAAAGAGTGGTTCTTTTTTCCTTTTCTCCCCCTCCTCCTCCTCCTCCTCCTCTCTCGCTCCATTAGAAAAGCATAATATGGAAGGTTTGTGAATTTTTCTAAGATTTCTATTTTTTTTTTAACCTTTTCATTTTTTCTGAGCCCAATCAGTACTGAGATGTTTTGCTTGCTTGTTGAATTAATGCCATCAGATGTTGGTTTGCCAACTTCTTATTGCAATTCATTTTAAACCCATCACAGATGAACTTGTAATTTTTACTGAATTCCTCAGTTTATCATACAATTAACTCTAAGCTATTGTTTTGGAAATGCATGGATGTATATATTTAAGACATAACAGACTGAAGTTGACAACCAGTGTGTGGGTTATTGTCTTAGCTGTTAAACACCTTCTCTACATAATTATATACAAGCAATAAGTATGCATGTGGTCCCAGGTAAGAGATAGTTTGCAGTTTCACATGCTCAGATCGTTTTGTTTGGTAGGGGTTAACTACCAAAACAGCAGTTCAAGGCTCAAATATCAGTGACTATTTCCATGCAGATAAGCTACTTGGCTGCTTTAAGTTTAGGGTTAATTTTCATTGCTGTATACATGATGCTGAAACGCCCTGACAATCTGAAAATAATATTTCTTTATTTACCACCCTCATTCCCCTCCTCCCTCCAGTCTCCAGCTATGTACCAGGTTCCAATATCTCATATGACGGTCAGCCAGTCTAAACCCTACAGACCAGGTAAAGGTGAGAATAACCACCTCTTTGGCTTCCTTGCTCTCTAAAGTGAACCTCATTCTTTCTGTGATATGGCCTCCATATGTCTCTTGCTGTTTTTCCTCTTTCTGCCTGAACATAGTTAATTAATCTGGTAAGGGAAGTGACATTATTAAATCAAATGAGATTTTTTTTTTCTGCAGTCAAACCATCAGTTACTGCTGACAGTATGCTGTGGAGGAGAGCTGAAAAAGACTTAATTTCTCAGATGTTATGTTTGACAACATAAAGCTAATAAATGTGGGAATAGCTTACATATTCTGACACTAACTCACCCCTAGGTAGAAAAGTAAAGAAAAAGCTGCTCAAACTACTTTGTAAAAAATATGAAATAGACACTATTCATGGGGTATAAAATATAATACAAAAAGGTTACATGCCGTCAAAAAACTTTATTGTAGAATAATCTAATGTTTTCAGATGTTTAAAAATATATACAAAATATAGCTGCAGCTAAAGACGGTAAGAAAACACACTTGATTTCCGCCTAATAATGAGCTTTTTTATTGATCACTTTTGTAATATCTGGATTCTGGAGTTTGGACTTAAATAATCTTCAACCTCCACCTTTTATCAACAGTATTGGCTCTAAAAACCCTTGAACAGTAGAGCAGCATTTGTAGTCTAAGTAAACTACTAGAACTACTACCAACCTCCTGCAAATATTAAATTTAAAATACTCCTATGTTCATGTAGTTGTCTACTTGCCAGCACTTCACATAGTTTACTTTTGTAAATGAGAGATGACAGGACAGCTGTTGTCTCCTTGAACTAACAGTATGTTGGGTACAATTTCCTGTCAGAGTCTTTCCAAAAACAGGTGTTAGAAAACTGGAGGGGTTGTATTATAATCAGGGTCATATGCAGGTCAGCACAGGCAGTTTCCCTCTCTCTCTTTTCCACATATTGTCATTTAGAATCCAAGGATGTTAAACAGAACGTCTTTCCTTGTGTTCTGGCGTCTCTTTACATGAACTCCAGTACCCAACATGCCCCAGCAGAGGTCAGACCAGCACCACCCGCCGGGCACGCCCACCATGATGCACCCAGCTACGGCAGCAGGACCACCTATTGTAGCACCGAGCCCCGCCTACTCTGCCCAGTACTTCACCTGCAGCCCACAGCAGTTTACCAGTCAGCCTCTGGTCCAGCAGATGCCACACTACCAGTCCCAGGTAAAGCCGTCGCAGCCGCATCCGAGCCACGCCAAAAGCAGCTTATTCAGCAGCGTTGAACCTACGGGGTGTTAAAAACAATATGTCACCATGACAGTTACTCCAGCATCCACCAGCAGGTTGTTCTGGCAGCCTTTAGCTCCCCCAGCTGTTAAACCAGTCAGCCATTTGTCTGACAGATGCCTCTAGTCCAGCAGCTTGACTCGGCGCCAGCATGATGCCGATGTTTCATTACTGCTGATATGCAGAGCTGACTCCACACTCACACCTGAAAAGTTACGCATTTGTTCGCAGCAAACTGACGGAAACCCGCAGGAACACGAGAACAGTTTAGAAAATCAGCTTGAAGTTGTGTAAAGGTAGTGTAATGCTCAGGTATTGATTAGAAAAGGCAAATGAATGTACTTTTATTGCAGTTTAATGGACATTATAAAACAGACAAGGCAACAGAAGAAAGAAAAAGAGATTAAAACCACAGTGCATGCACTTAAGTTGATGTTAATTTAATTTTACACATTTAATGTGAACACAGAAGAAAAGGAGAGGCAAGTAAATGGCAAAACATTAAGAAATTAGTTTTATGGATCATTTCTGGTACTAATAACATTTTACTTTGATCATGTTTTTGGGCAGTATGTTCAAGAATGCAGCAGAACGTTACAGAAAACTGGAGACAGAACTTTCAAGACAATTATAATAATGAAGTAACTGTTCAGCATCAAAAAATGTGGATAAAATTGAGGGAAACGTTTTGTGATTTAGCAGAGTGGGACCAAGATAAACCCTTCAGACAGAAAAATGTTTAATGTGAATTATCATCATTATCATTCCTTTAGTACTCTTTTGTTTATGGACGTGTTACATTTTGGTGTCAGGACAATTGTACAGTGACAGAAAAATTAAAGTTTCAAGGCCTTTTGCATGTAAATAAGAGTTTGTTGTTTTATGATAACTCAGCTTTACAGACACTTTTCATTTGGCTTCACAAAGCACTGAGCTCAGACACCCAGCGGTTAGATCACATCAACAAATGTTGGTTTATTCCAAACACACACTCTGCTCATGTCTGTCCTTGTACATCCTCCAGGCGCAGCATGTGTTCAGTCCAGTAATGCAGGGCAGTGCCAGGATGATGGCTCCGCCCACACATGGCCAACCCAGCCTGGTCTCTTCCGCAACTACACAGTACCCAGAGCAGACACACACCATGTATGGTATGTGAACACATGGCTGTTTTTTATGCTTTACACCACGCTCTTATAAAACAGACCATGTTTAGCACAACTCGTATCTGCTCCAACTGTTTCGTCCTTTCAGTGTCTGCAGGTCCGATGCCCCAGCAGTACCCTCACCCAAGCGCTACCTTGCACCCCCACCCACAGCACCCCCAGCCTTCTGCCACACCCACAGGCCAAGCCCAACAAGGTGGTCCGCCTCAGCACGGGGGGCCGCCCAGCCACCCCGCTGCCAGCCCAGTCCAGCACCCACAGCACCCACAGGCAGCAGCAGGTCAGTACGTTAGGCTGAAGGTTCCGACTCATGGGGATAAATATTCATATTGATGCTGATGTGGGACATTGTAAGACTAGGTTTGATGGTTGTGTGTTTTTACCTGTAACACCCACTGTGACATTTATGTGTTTTTACCTTTGAGACCAGGACTAACTGTTGACAATTCTGTTGAGTTTTCAGACAACCCTCAGGCGTTAGGAGAACAGGTTAGATGTTTTTCAGAGGCAAGGCAGGCTTATTTGTATTTGTTTGTAGCACAATTCATATACAGGGCAATTCACAGGGCTTTACAAAAATGGAAAACAGAAAGTTAAAACCACACAACTACAATTAAAACAGATTAGAGGATGGGCCTTAAGTTTGAATGGGTTAATGAAATCATATGTTTGGTGTTTGTTTGTTTGTGCTACAGCAGCCGCAGCAGCCCAAGCCCTCCACCTGGCCAACCAGCCCCCACAGCAGCAGATGTACTCCGCCTTGGCCCCCACACCCCCCTCACTGACCCCAGGGCCCAACCCTCAGTCCCCCCAGGCCTCGTTCCCCTCTGCTCAGCAGACCGTCTACATCCACCCTCAGCAGGTGCAGCACGGCTACAACCCTAACCACATGGCACACGTGCAGCAGGTAGGTCATAACCTGCTCTACTGCAGCTTGAGCCAAAAATCTGATTGGCTCCATTTCCTGTTGTGGATTTAAAATGTGGGAGTGAGGAACTCTGGGAGCAGTTCCAGCAGGTGTAGCGGTTTATGAATGGGACAGGTTGGCGTTGATAACACTGAGTGCAGTGGTTACTGTTTCTGACTGCAGCAGCAAGAGTTAAATCAGAATTTTTAGGGGTTTACCAATATGTTTTTTGGACATTTAGGGACTACAGAGAGAGGAGGCAGCATCAGAGGCACATTTCAGTGCACATTTAAATGGTTTTATGAGATAAGAGATTTATAAAAAGAAGGGATAAGCCGAGTATGGAATGGTATTACACAATTCTACATGTACCTCTCTCGCTCTCTATCTGTATAAATGTGTGTGTATAAAAACACTTCATATATCAGCTAACCAGCACATTAGACATTATATTGCATCTTTTTCAAGTATGTAGGATTTAGCACATTTTGAGGCAGATAATAGACCAGTGTTTTTGGCCTGACAGATGATTGGTTACTAGAATTTTTCAAGTTTTCAAATCAAAGATGGCGTACTCAGAATGAGTGACTGTTCTTGTGTTTGTTGGTGCTTGTTCAGTCGTGGTACCCGTCACAACCGACACTGCTGTTTGTCTCATTTCATGAACTGACTTTTTATCTCTTTGTCACACCAAGGCCCATATGCAGTCTGGTATCGTGCCATCTCACCATCCAGCGCCTACCCACCCCCCGATGATGCTTATGGCTACCCAGGGCCCCCCAGGGGGTCCGCAGCCTCCCATGCCCCAGACTGCCCTCAACCCCATCCCTGTTTCCTCCACCACACATTTCTCCTACCTGGCACATCCACAAGGTAGGTTTTTTTTTTCCCCAGCATATTTGAGCAGGGTTTCTGTGGGTCCTAAAAAAGTCTAAAATCCATTAATCACAACTTAAGTCCAACATGAAGCATCTGCTCGTGAAAGTAAATAATGGTTGTAAAGGCATTACAGTTGCATGTGAAGTCAAAGACAAAGGACAGAAAACATGTCCTCCCAACAACAGTAACCACCTCCTAGTACACAACACACTACCACTACACACTGCTGCACTCTAAAATGGCTTGTTTTAACAAAAATGCTATTTTCATTTGCTTAGATTTAGTCTTTTAATACTAGGTCTATTTTTTCCATGTACAAATGTCCCATCGAAACACCATCTCTCTGATACTATTTTGCAGGTGTGCTGTTAGGGATGGGAATTGATAAGAATTTAACGATTCAATTATCAATTTTGCTTATTGATCCGATTCCTTATCAATTCTCATTAGGTGAGAGAATAAAAGATGGGCGGGGGGGGGGGACTGAAACTTAAGACGCTTTACTAATTCCCCTATGTCTCCCATTGTTGTGGACCTCATTTCCTTTTCCCTACCTTCGGAAACTTTTATTTGAGGGGGCAGGATGTTTGTTGCCTCCACCAGAACTGGACCCGGATGATGCCCTGGTGTTTGTTCTGTCGCTAGATTCACAAGTGTTGCTAAGTAGTGTTTCAAATACGTGACATTCCTGCTGATGAATTGCATGTTGTGGACAATTGTTTGAGCATATTGGAGGGATTTCCCCTTCTGAAGAAATGGAAGCTTTGCATGTGGTGCTGGTGTCATCCTTTTGGAGTGTTTGTGCCTCAACACCATGTTGGCTACATTCTGACCAAAACAATGCAGCGTGTGTGACGTCATCACACATGTGCAACGAAGGCGGAAACGATAAGCAGAATTGTTAAGTGGGCAGGCTAACGATTCCAAGGAATCGAGCTACTGCGAACCAGTTGTCAATTCCCATCCCTACGTACTGTGGCCGTTCACTTAAAGCTGCCCAGATTCTTCTAAGGAAATACAAAGTCACCCATGGGAAGTTTTTCCACCTTATTCCAGATCAAACTCCAGCCCCAGTACTGTTCTGGACTCACATGAGAACCAGTGTGTCCCCAGTGTAATAGGACCTGATGCAGCTCATAAACTATTAATAAACATGTTCAATAGATCTTAAAAAGCTTCACATTTATCTTTGTGAAACCTGCAGAAACCCTGTTCCACTAAAGTACAATAACATTTCCAGTGTAAATTCGAATGTTCACCTTCAGGCATCAAATGGATGAACATTTATCGTGTGCTCTGTGAACATAACGTGACTCTTTCCCCCATTTTGTGAACTCCTCAGTGCAACACCATCAGCAGCAGCTGTAGATAGAGGGCGCCAGCGAGCCGAGGGACCCGCTCTGCGTCGCACTCTTCAACCAGAGCCTCCATAAAGCAGGCGATGAAGAGAATGAGAGCCCTCTCTCTCCTCATCCTCACCAGACATGCTTCACATCAGCTTTTCTCCCCCTCCTCTCCTTTCCCTTCCCCCCCCCTCTCCCTCCCTCCCTTCCTCCCAGACTAGGCAATAAGAGAATGTTAACAGGTTGATGCAGTGAAATGTTTTAACAAACTAGAACGTTTTAACGGACAAGACTGCTCCTATTTTGCCCCTGTTCACACAGACACACACACATATCTACAAACACACTACACACACATCTCATACACAGTTTCAGGGGTTCCCCAATTGCAACTTGAGTCAGCTTGCCAAGTAAAGATGTGAACGAGAGAATGAGAAAATTAATCAGTGAGAGTGAAGAAGATAATTCAACTGGAACTTGTGTTTTGTCTGCACCTTGTTATGAAAAAAAAATCTTCCAACTTCTAGACAGTATTAATCTTACTGTTTATTGCTGCTGCTATGTGCTGCGTTTGTTTCCAGACTACATGACAGGTTTCTAACCAAACTAAAAACGAAACGTGATGAGAAGCTTCCTGTGAAATAAACAACATGTTGGCAGCCAAGAGGACAGGAGAAACGTTATTTATGAAATTCTAATGGCTGAGGTGATCAGATCCCACTTCTCACCTGACCCTTATGTAACTTTTAAGTTAAAACTTTTACTTTGTAGATAATATAAATAATTTAAAAAACGAGCAAAAAAATTTAAAAACAATAAAAAAGTTTTAAAAACTGAACGGTTTACTGTGGTTGTCTTTATTTTACTGCGTCTAATGTGGGTCACATCCAGATTAAAGACCTGACATCAGGACTTAGTCCAGACTTTACATGGATGTTCCTCCCATTGTTCAATGTCATCCATCGAGATCTGAAACACTTGACAAAGTACAACTAGCAAATCTTGAAGATGCATCACTGTGGATGGATCAACATTCACTTTTTTGCTTCTTTAATTCCTAATGGTGAGTAGAAAATTATCACTTTAAATAGTGAGAGTAATTTAACATTTACAGTTTGAGGTTTAACACCAAAGTCATAGAGTAGATAGAAGAATGGAACTAGGATATTTAATGCCAGTCTTAAATTTGTCCCAACAGAAATGTCTTGAATCTTCTGATTTGTCATCTATGTTGGTTTCTTCCTGTAAAACCTGCAAAGATCATGAAGTTTTAAAATCCTGTATCCCAGGACCGGAGAAGTTGAAACTTGGCAGTAATTTTGGAAAAGTTACAAAGAATGAGACAAACTCCTCAGGTTTAATATTTAATAATGTATGACATTCAGACCTCATAGCTTGAGGATGGTGGGTTTTGATGGGAAATTTCAGAGAAATAAGTTGTATTACATTATTTTAGTAGTAGTTGCAGAGTAGAAATATTGCTGTAGACAGTGGAATTTGAAACATATTTTCCAGAACTGGAAAAGTAAAGAAATAACGTAGAATAGTGAAGTTGTGGAAAAGTCATAGAATAAAACCTTCAGGAAAAATCTGGCATTATAAGATAGGTTTTTCTTTTAAACTGATGAAAAGTTGACTAAATCCAAATTTTCATAACCTTTATGGGGGGGGGTGTTTTATGACAAAAAAAAGATGCATTTTCCATCATTTTTGGACCTGTATTATTAGAAAATAGCTTATTCGCTAGTATTTGAAAGAAATATGACAAGCAACAGACTGAAACATGCTGCTGTTTGGTCACTTCTGTAAAGTTGTCAATAGTCATGGAAAGGATTTTATTGGTCCTTGAAAAATGTGTGTGAACCCTGAGATCATCATGATTGTAGCTTTACTGAAAAAATATGTAAGAAGTCAGAACACATTGAAGATACTTGGACACAGAGGAAATAATAAAAAAACAAAAAAACTCAAAAGCAACTAAAGCTGTCAAGAACTTTCATGTTTTCCTCACAAACAAACATATTGTGATTTACATGTAAAATAAGCCCATGTATCTCCTATTAGCTCCAGTGTAATAAGACAAACACACAGAATGCAGTGTTTCTTGGTTAGGTTTATTTTACAAAAAGTCAAATATACAGTTGATATATATTTAATATAATTTAGAATGCTTATAACTGAAAGGGATGCCAACACAATGACAGGTTTCAAAGCGCTGATGTGGTTTTTCATTGGCTGTTGAGGGGATGTTGAACTGGAATGTTTACAGTTTAACAGAACCAACAGTATTGAGAACACATTACATTCATCAACTGGACATTTTTTATTCTCCAAAATAAACATGGGGAGACTAAAAGCTGTGGCTGGAGTGTATGTTATCAATGACAGGATACCTTCAAAGTCACCTGAGGTACACGGTGGTGGGGTGGGGGGGGGGTATCTGGCATTAACTCGATTGTGGAGCTGAAGAAAATAAACTAACCATGTGACAGAAGCAGCCATAAAGCGGTGTTAAAGCCCTGGATTTTTTTCAACAATGTATTGACTTTTTCTGGAAAATCAAGCCTTTGAGCAGGTGCAAACATGAGATTCTAACACTATTCCATCCATCTACAAGAAGAAGAAGAAGATGAAGGAGGAGGAGGAGGAGAAGCCTTCCTTCTTACATAAAGGTGTGAAGCACTGAGCATCTGTCAGATATTGCACTACACAAGTTCTGCACAACATCACACCCTGAGTTTTTGGAAAACGGGGAAAAGCAACAGCAGCTTTCTGGCAAAGGCACAGTCATTCTCCCTAGAGTAAAAAAAAAAAATCCAAAAACTAAGAATCAGCAAAGAGAGGGGACTGATAGTCAAAATAGTTACTGTTACCGTTGCTTTCCCTCAGCAGAAGTGAAAAAGAGGAGGAGGAGAAGGTTTTGACGAGGGTCTGGGATTTGTTTAGACTTGGGTACATAAAGGCAGGAAGACCAACCGTACTTTTGCCAAAAACGTCCTTGTTTTTGTTCCCCTTATAGACACTTCAAAGATGTCAGTTTGATGGTGATCATACATTAAAGAGAACTTACACAACCATTGTTCCTTTGGTCGACAAAGCTGACCTACTGAGAGGAGAAATCACAGCCCACTGACTCTGGTCATGTTCCTGAACACACCAACGGGAATTTCACTCTTAAAAAAAAAAGAAAGAAAGAAAACGGAAACAGCGAGACTGAATCTGGCCTAATCGATACATGAAGCCAAGGTTTACTGAAGGTAAATCTTTATCAACTGCTGGAGTTAGTGTTAAAGCAAAGTTAGAAAACAATCAGACAAGTCCGCAGCTACGGGATATGAACTATGAAGCCTCTGCTACTACAATAAAATACAGACTTGATACATTTCATCTTTGGATACATGAGATTAGGGTGTGTGTGAAAACGACGTGGGTTTGTGGAATTTTCTGCTTCGTAGACGGAACACGGCAGATCTTTTCAAAGGGTTCAGTTCTTCCGATTCGCTGGAGGATGAGAAACCTGGTCGTTCCGCAGACGGAAGGTGGAAGGACCGGGTTTCAACGGATGAGGCAGCGGAGAGTCTCACCTGAGTGACCTTTGACCTGTCACAGTGCAGCTTTAAATGGAGCGTTTGTGAAGGCACCTTGAAAATCCAGTTCAGTGTGGCCCACTCAAACACCTACCGACGATATTTCATTTTCATTCTTTTGAAAACAATCTAAAATATTTTTGGTTATTGTGGAGAAAAATATTTGGAAGAAAAATAGTTAATGCTATGAGTGTTAAAAAGTAGAGCTGAAGATGTGACGTCACAGTGGAGATCCTTGTTTATCTGTAATTGTAATAAAATATCTCTATCTGTTCTTCTTTGTATCTACAGAGGCACTTGTGTGACTCTGGACCTGCACTGTGTCACCACCACAGGTCCAAAACCGACCCAAAGGAGGAATTTACAAAGTGCAAAAATGACACTAAAGATATTAACAGTCGAGGATGTAAAATTCCAGCAGGTCGGGTCAGTGAAGAAATAGCACAAAAACCTACAATTAATGACAACTCCAAATTTTTATCTTAATTTTAAGGTGAAAAATGGCAAAAGTAAAATCACATTATAAAAACGTTGACATTTACAAACTATACTTTCACAGAAAATATGAATAACCTTTGAACAACCTGATTTATTAAGAAAAATGAGTGCATTTTTTAACAATATTATGCCTGTTACTACGCGTACATGTGTAAAAGCTAAAATGGGGCATAATAATTAATCTGAAATTGCAGGTTGTATTTGGTAGTTCAGGTCATTCATATTTATTTAGTGAAAGGACAGTTTGTAATTAACATGTTCTTAATGTAATTGAGATGTTTTGTATTTGGAGTTGTATTATTTATTGGTGTTTATTGTGTTTTTATTCTTTACTGGTCTGGCCCACTTCAGATCAAAGTGGGCTGTTTGTGGCCCCCCCCACACCCCTGATCTTAAACCCTATTTCTGTTTCAGATCTGAGCCACTTTTAAGGCCGATGCAGGTCTGACTGTGACATTAAATAACATTTATTCTCTTCTTTTTCAAATGGGTCTTTTTTCTGCTTTGGTGACACTAAACCCTTTTTATGCCCCCCCCCAAAAAACTCAATCTGAGTAGAATTTCTACAATTAAATAATTTAACATCATTCCTTTGCATCACCAGTGTTTTTGGTTCTGAATATAAACTGTACTGCACTTCCACAGTTTATGTTTTGGACAAAGAGACTCTGGTAACTTTACAAAAACCAAGCACTGAGGAACAGGACAGACTGAGGTGGGGATTGTGAACACACTGACGCACATGTTCACTCATCTAAAAAAAAATAAAATTAAAAAAAGACGCGTGCACACACACTCTGACACACACACAGCGCACACAGCCACCCGTTCCCACTGCTTCAGCGACGCAGTGCTGATGAACGTTGCTCTGAAATCTGCTCTGTGGTTCTCTGTAATCGCTTATCAGGAGGTTTGGGGTGATGAAAAAACACTACGATTTCTAGGAAACAGGTTCCCGACTGACTTTAACCAAGGTTTCGTCGCTTTTTTTTATTTGGTTTTCTAGTTTTCTACAAAAGAATCTGTGTATAGAAAATAATACACATTGTTTCTAAAGTGCACTGAAAGCGTGTGCACTTTGATACATAATAATGCGCAAGAGACGGAGTATGCACTAGAGTGTGTTCACACTCTAAAATAGAGTGCTGTTTATTGTATAAAAAGTTGGGAGTTTGCTCCACACTTTTAGACGTGTGATCTTAAATATTTCAAAGCACCACCGGATTTAACTTTCCCATGTGGTTACGTGCCAAAGAAGTTAAATCAAGCGCACCTCGATGATCACATTGATCACAATTAGAAATGTCTTAAAATATATCTCTCTGTATTTTTTGCCTGGGCTGGAGGACAGCTACACACACGGCTCTCCCTCTCACACACATACAACCTCACTATCAGTAAAACACAGATATTCATCAATGTTCCAGAAATACATTCACTGTGGACTGTGGTGGTGGTCTCACAGCGGTCAACACACACCCACTGTGACTCGGGCCGTGTGAAAACACCACACACTCATCCAAGGCTTCAGGAGTGTGTTTGATCACGTTAGTATCAGCTGTTTGATGTGTGTGTCTGTTTCACAGGTGACTGCTGTCTGTCTGTCTGTCTGTCTGAGGTCACGGCGGTCAAAGCAACATGTACTGGTTGTCTATCGCCCGCTTGCGTCC
>JAPTYQ010000030.1:29582992-29598306 GCA_029814465.1 Ostorhinchus cyanosoma | reverse complement strand
CACTAGGCTACTTTTCCACTTCATCTGATGATAGTGATTAAAAATATGCACCGACATTAAGCTACAGTGTGACAGTGTGTGTGCTTAACTACATTACCGACCCCTCGATGTTACTGATTTTTACCGTCATGTTAGTTGTCACACATTTAACACAGGACTCATCATATAAGACAATAAGCACAGAAATACAGGGCACCTATTTCATTATTTTTAAGTCAGAAGAAACAGAGCAGAATGAGATCTCTGCCGGAAGGACAAAGAAAACAGATTGATAGTAAAGTAGGATCATGAGGTTTGCAGATGCAGATAATGACAAATACCCTTTTTATAAAGCACTTTACATACTGCAACTCTACTCCAATAGTCTCATAATAGTGTTTAGCACATTGTGGTGTTCACAGGTGTGATGTGTGTGTGTGGGCATTGAGGAATAAGAAGAATAGAGGCCAAGTGAAAGCTGTTGGGTGAGGGTATTGCACAGCTTTGCTTTGGGGGCTTTCCACATGCAACTCAGCAAGGTCATGTGCACTGGCACTGTGGTTGTAGGTCACACACACACACAAACACACGCAAAGAGGTTATGAAGCTATAAAAGACGCACACATCACAGATATATGGACAATTAAATTGTTGTTAAACTCTAAACCCTGTTATATATAATCCGCATCAATACAGTATTTATTGAAGCAAGTAGAGATGCAAACAAAGGCAAGATGACAAGCCTTTCTGCAGAACTAGAAAGAGACCGAGCAAAAGTAAGAGAGAGATCTGACAAACATCTTGACCACATGACTCTAACCACTCTACTTCCTTTAGATGTTTCTCTAGATTTTTGTCACACTTAAAGACAAGCACACACACAAAACGCTACACTCCTCCTACATTTAAGCATTTTCAGAGAAGTTTTCCACTCTGCAATTAGTCACGATGAGATTAGCGTTTGTGTCTCGATAAATTTCAATGTAAACTAAAATAAGTACAAACGTATCTTAATGGAGTAAACTGCCTCTGTGGTGAACCCATTTTACTCTGGCTGAAAGGATATTTCATTAGAAATAATTTAACTATATAATGATTAGGTTGCTCTAACAAATTACACACAGGTAAAGAAGAATCTTCTCTCCCAGATCACATTATATATCTCCTCCTGAGATTTTCCCAAGACAAAGTGGGATAAGAATGAACTCTTCAGTACATTCAGCAGGAACAAATGCTGTGCTTTGTCTGGCACCTATGAATGTAGACAACAGCAGTTTCACTCTGAGCTCCATCCAGATGTCAAACACCTTTCAAAGTCCGCATTTTAAAAGTGAACTAGACCCACAACTGCATGTATCTACCATTTTATCCCCTGCTCTATCATCAAAACCTCACTCCAACTAGGACTGAGCCAAACAGCAAAAAAACAATAAACTAATTTTAATTCAGGTATAATAAAATTATTTGTTCCGTTTTGAGTAAGATGGGCTAGGATTCATGATTTGGATTTTTTTCCCCTTCATGAACACCACATACAACTTATAGTGATGCATATGTGCACGACTAAACAAACAATAGCACAAAAAAAAAAAGGAAGGAAGGAGAACTTGCAAGTGTGCTAATGTGCATTTCCAATATAAATTTTAAAAATAAGTAAAGAAAGAACTACTGTTGATTTTACAATTTGGGTATTTTTTCCACATCATTTGAGAAGCAAAAACTCTTGAACTGAATTCATTTGATACACTGCCTAGCCCCATCCATTCATGATTAGGAAAGCACCAGTTTTTCAGTAAGCCTCAATACATTTTCAAACACAATGGATAGTGTCTGTAGTTTAACACTAGGTTGTTTCATCAATTTGTATGAATGAGTTTGTGTTTATTCAAAAACAGTATGATGAAGAAAGGTCAAAAGAGATTAAACAACATCTATTAAATAAAATACACTGACAAACACAAGCCAAACAGCTTTATTAGTCTCAGAATTTCACAATCAGTGCATTCCTACTCCCAACTTGAAAGAATCCAGATTGTAACTTTGCCAAATATCAAACCTTTATATGTGGAGGGTATAGAACTCTTCCTAAAACTACACACTCTGCCCCTTTTCACACTTAAGATGTAGTTCATAAATGACATGATTTGCCGAAGGTGAAGAGGCTGTTCCAAGGTTAGCAAAACTTTGACTTAATGCTTATAAACCCAGAGCTTTGACTCCAGGAATAAAAGCAAGGAAACCAGTCTGTGACACCTCCACTGTCCTGTGTGAGAGGATCGTCCACTGCATCAAAACTAGAACAATATCAGCTTTACTCCTCCTGAGTCTGAAGACTTTCCACCAAATCCCCACTCGAAGTGCTGCAGTTCTCCCCTACTGAGAAAAGCGTGGGCAGGACCCTGGCTCATGTAAACATATTCACAAAGATGGATTTGGTCTAAGAACAGATGGATTACGGCCAAAAAAAAAAGTAAGCATTTGAACAACAAATCTGAAAAAAAAAAAAAAAAGTCGAATGATAATAAGAAAATCAATGGAGAAAACAATACTGTTCATACCTAAACCTAGTTTTGGGAATGAGTAAAAGACATTTAATCTAGTCATCCTCTGTGTGCATTTTACAAAAACTGAAGTTGCAGTTCTTTGAGGCCCCTGTTGCACCAAGTGCTTCCCTTGGAAATTTGTGGGTTTCGACTTGGTTGGATCTCTCGATGACTCACTGTATTTCTGACAAGAGTCATTACTGCTGACTTTGGCTGAAAGCTGGTTTTGTACTCAGTCTTAATCCTGCAGTCCCACTTTCCTGAAACTGTGGTGTGTGAAGACTTTTAATTAAGGAGAGAAATGATAAATTATACACAAAAAGACAGAACGTGGCCTGCAACTCCATGGATGATGGCCAGTGTTAAAATCCACCACCAAAACAAAAACTTCATCATCTATAAAGATCACTCATCTTTTTCAGTGAGGACATTTTACCAAAGTGTAAAATGAACACGCATCAACTGTGATTACACCAACCAAACTACACTTTTATCACAGTTTTTTTTTTTTTAACTATATTTTTTAATGACTTTTTCAATCATAGAAGTGGCCAAAATCTCGGGGCGAGATATTAAAGCACAACAACAAACAGGTTAAAAAGGGACAATTTGGGCTTCTTTAGGTGACATGATGCTATGAAATGATATTTTCAATACATTGAATTCAAATATTAACTGATCAACTGTGGCATTAGCCTCTTCTGGTTTCAGTGCTCTTGTGGGTGACTCACACCTCAGACTGATATGAATGGATTTTAGACAACTGATCAATGCTCAACTTCTATTTTTCATGATTATATGAAATTTTACAGGCTTCAAGTGATTCATAGTAAAAGGTACTTTACTAAAGCAAGTGAAGCTTTGTGCAAAATGAAACACACACTCACCTCCATGACTCCATTAACTCTCATCTTGGAGGTTAGGTCAAATTTAAGGATTATCTTATTATCTTCCAAATTTTTCTACATGATTTAATTCAGAGAACTAAACAACACTGAGGTTTTATAGTATAAAATTATGAGGACAGACAAGCTCAGGCAGGTCACAGCTGAGGGAATCTAAAAAACAGAGCTTTTGTGTCATAAAAGCCACACACGTTAAAGCATTCAAGCTAAATGAATCAAGGAATAGAAACAAAGGGGAAACAGTATTGCTTTTCTATGTGATTCATCGACATTTTGGGATGAAATGAACAGATCTGTCATACGATATCTGCAGAGTATATACACAGGCACAGTACACTTTCAGAATTTGTATACACGAGCATGCGTGTGCACCCACACACATATTTGCATCATTACATGACTCAGTTGCTCACTTCAGGGCGAATGTTTTCTTTCAAGGTTTCATGAAAGTCAATTCCTGGAAAGAGGAAAAGATTTGACTTTAATGGTGAGACAACGTGACAGCGATGATATGAAATGAAACTACAGCCTAGTCTCTCGAGACATAAATCACAGCTCTAGATAGTGCTGTCAGGAACCGAACGGGCCTTCTGGAAGTTCTGAAGAACTGCAGACTGTTTGGATTTTTGGTCTGCCATCAGGTTAGGAAGCTTGGCCAAGTACTCATTGTTACACCAAAAGACAGAGGCTTATCTGTGGATTATAGCTTCGAGCAACAGATGTCATCTCAAGATTTTATTGCCAATGTCTGTTTTTGCCTCATAATAAAAAAGATTGTAGAAACTTATGTCGCTTAAACTGATTCGCATGATTCATAAATATTGTTTTATGATTACGTGTGCCCAGAGAATGTAGTTATTCAGTGCATGTGCAGTATTGGAATACACAGGAATCACCTGAGACTCCAATAAAACAATGCAAAGCGAGGTCTGCAAATTATTATCTGACTGGAACACACTTTCTGCAAAGACATGGTGGAGGTGTTTTTTTTTTTTTTTTACATTATTTAATGCAGAAAGCAGCAAGAGGGAAATCAACTTATACAGCTTACTTATACAACACTATGAATCCGAGACATCTGAAGATCTGCATGATTTTACACCGCTGCATATTTTGAATGATTTGATCGGGTTACGCTGAGCATAAAAATAGTCGACTATATTGGAACGTACGCCTCTTTCACACTTGTTGTAAGACGTCTGTAAACACTCAGTTATAATAAATCCATTTAAAACCTGCCACGGACCTGCAGATATCCTGATCTGCTTCTTGCATCCTCATCTACCCAACTGTCTTTTTCGTGTCGCCTCCTGCTGTTCTGTTTCCTGTGTGTCTTTTAGTCGGTCACATTCTGTTTCTGGTTCAGCTGACTGGGCCCATGTGTTCGGGGCTTTAGTTGTGGTATGCATCGAGAGCCAAATTAACGCTGCATGTTGCCATATGAGAGACTAGAAGTACAACAAGTAACACAGAACAGATGGACAACACGGTCTGCTCGTTTGGAAAAGTATTTTCCACTGATGTTGCAAACTCCTCTTACTGTCAGTGTGAGAAAGGAAAAAAAAAAACAGCCAATGTGCTGCGAAAGAAAAACAGAACATGAATACGGAGAAAACATGCGAGGAAAAAAAAAAAAAAACTGAATTTGAGAAGAAATGCTTAGATATTCAACTGCGTTTCCACTTGAATTGTGAAACTTGTGTGTGCATAACTCTACATCTGAAGTCCTATTACTGGAAATCCTTTTATTTTCTTTTTACTGAAGACTCAAGATAAGGTATCACATGACCCTGATGAAACATAAAGGCGAAGACAAAGCATTTATCATAAACGCCAACATACATAAAGGGTCTGTGAGAACGTAGAGAAAGCACAAATACACCGGACCTAGAAAGACAAGCTTGAGAGAAATATGATACACAGTGTGGGCAAACGTACACACAAGCATGAAATAAAAACATGTGGAAAAGATTAAGTCTAGAAAAGCTGGAACAAACACATGCTAAAGCACAAACACACACACACACACAGCTGAGATGAGAAGGGTGTGATTAAGATGAAGCCTACGGGAGGTCCAAGGAAACATATCCGCCATCAGACTACATGCAGCAGTCTGTGGGAAATGACTCTGGAAGACAGAATACCATGATTTTCCTGGCAAGATGCTAACCTTGTCTGTAACCTTGACTACTGTACGTCAGATGAAAGGGAAGGAGAGCTCGGCTTGTGTAGAAAACGACTACCTCAGCTCAGAGCGAGTCAAAGCTGAGGGAAGCTAAAAGATAACTCTGAAAGCTCAAGAAATAAAGTGTTAACGTTTTGGCCTAACAAGTTTGCTTTCCTCTCAGCTTTTTCCAAATGTGGCCTTCAGGAATTTAACATAAAAAAAAAAAAAAAAAACACGGTGTCAGAGATATAAACTGTTTACGGGTCACAGTGCGGTGTCAGTTTGTCCTTATCGAAACACTTCAAACTAACGCTAAAGACCAGGACAACACTAACGTTGCTGTGGAGACTTCTGCTCGTTTCAGCTGACGAGACGAGATTCACTTCTGCAATAAAAACAGTGGCTTCATCTGTAGATCAACATAAAGGAAAGCTTTTTATGTGACCGCCAGACATATAAACATGGGTTTTCATTTCCCACGAAAAAAAAATTATATGCAAGTGAATAATTGGATTACTTTAAGGTTTTCTTTCTTTCCTACTAAATATTAACTAATTCAATACGAATGACTTGCCTATATTAAATCACATTTTGAGAGCAACAGACTATCTTTAAATTGCAGTCTGCAGTCTTAATATTCCATTACTTTAAAGATGGGGTTATTTTTATAAACTCAATGCAGATCTATACTGTGAAATGTGCCTATATTATGTATAATATAGACAGTGGGGTTTTTTTTATATTACTTGTAGTAGAAGTCAATGGAACTTCATTTTTAAATATAACTTTATTAGACAGTGAAAAATGTTATTATCTCCCCCATTATACTATATCTACATATACAGAAAACCAATCATTTTTATTCCTAAACCAGAATAAAAGGAGTCTTTCACCCCAAGGCTGTTTGTCAAACTGTCCAGTAAATTCCTCAAACGGACAGGTCTGATTTTTCTCATTTATTTTCTCCTCCAACCCTACGCAAGCTGGGGAGAGGAAGTTTATTGTGTCAAGCCTTCCACAATGAACTAACTTTTACAAGTTAAAGCTGGAACCAAACCTTGATTAACCCACGAGGACCCAAACATCCATAAATGACCAAAAGTATCTACGGATCTAAAATGTTTAATACCCGTTGACCCACTAATCCTATCAATCCATTTCAATAATTGCATTAAAATGCAGTTTGTCATCTTTTCATGGTTATCAGTTATGACCCATTTGGATGTTCAGAGCCTCCATAGTGAACATGGAAACACAGATTCGACAATAAACCCAATTGAGTTTGACAAATGACAGTGGATGTAGACACTTCTTTTTATGTTCAGTTAATGATATTTTTGTTGAAAAAGTTACTTTTTCTTCTAAGCTTTTATCCCTATCTATATGACCATTGAATACTGATGACAAATGTAGCAAAATAACCTGTTTTTTCACTGAAACATATCAAATGTGCAGGATAATTTCATAGCAAATGGTCAAAAATTACAAGGGAAAGACAAACATCATTTGTAAGTTTTGGTAAAAAAACAGTTGTGAGTCTTTAAGGGTCAACACTACACTGAAGACCTTTTTTGTGCTGCATTATGTATGCTGTGTTTTCTGAAAAGCCCTCATCTAAATAAGCATTAAAACTAAAGCCCCTTTTACAAAGCACTTCTGTTCCGGGAATATTTCACCTTTATTCTGGGATGACGTCTGTGTAAACGAAATGATACGATCATTTGGGATGTTCGGGGTATTTCTGACACACATGTGATACGTCACACTATACGCTGCGCTGCGTCACCGCCCCTTTGGTTCCTGAACGCAGGTCTGTTATGTTAAAGTCCAGCCTGTCTCACCTCTGTTACTCCTTTGGCTTAGCTGTGGAAATCAGTCAATGGTGGAAAAAAGGCGGGATCACCATCTCGCCCTTTTTCCAAGATCTCTGCGTAAAAGTGGATTAATGCTTGCATTTAACACCAAGTTTAGGGACTGTAACCTGGTACTAAATGGATCCTGAGGCCAAAGAGTTGAAGTCCACAGTACTGGCAAGCTCAGATATGATCAGTTTTCTTAACGGTACTGGAAACACAAAAACAGAAAATAGGTTTCCTGTGTATTACAGCGGTATAACAGTTGTCCTACAAACTTTATTCAATAACTCAATTTCTCAATAAGGCATTCACCAGTGAGGCCTTTTGGTGATATCTGACCCAGATGAGAGACCTGGGTTCGGGTCTCTGAGGGGCAGGTCAGGTCCTGTTACACCTTGTAGGTCTGAGAAGCTTTAACACAGAAATCCGAGAAACAGCAGTGGGTGTTCAATGACAACTACACGCAGTGGTAACTTCACTTGTAGATGCCAAATGCAACAAGTCTTCTGCATATTCGAGTGGAAAGATGAGCATTTTGTCACAAAGCCTAGCTAAAGTCTGTCAAGTACAGGTGGAGACAAGCAGGTTGACTGTTAAGCACACAGTCAGTCTGTGTATATTATGTATAAAAGGCATTGAACACATTGAATGTAACTATGCTTGCAGTCTGGAGCCCACCCTGAAGACTATAAGTGACTGTAGTCTACTGACAATAAATTTAATCTGAAATGGTCAGAGCATCATCTTATCTAGCAATCGTAGTTTTAGAGATCAGAGCAAGTGGATTGGAAAAAAGCAAAACAAATAATATTGTAACCCTCAGTATCCTTAAGCTAATAAATAACCGATAATACATTAAAACACCGGATTACTAAGCAGTATTGATTGAGTAGGGGTATCAATAAAATCTTAACACATCATTATTTACCACAACTTCTCCTTGTTACCCATAACAGCTTTGGGTCTGACCTTTAAAGAAATTTCAGCTTTGCAGAGAAATACAGAAGTGAAACTGTCCCCATATGCAAATGGAGGTACACTACTATCTGATAAGAAGATCTTGGGCTAGTATAGAACCAAATTAGCAATAACTTTCCATTATTTCTGCTACACCATTTCTAGGCTGGTGCTTTACCCCTTCAAAAGCATTTATACTGATACTTGATGAACTTAAGGCCATACTGGCCAGCCTTATATGCTTAGTAAGCTTTTTGTACCACTTTGCCCTCTCTCAATCAAAACATCTGCAGAAGATATTGACTGTCACGCATTGCAAATCCAACACTTTTGCTATTACCTTTGGCAATAATAGATAAATATGTACTTACTAGGCTTGGACCTGTATCTTCAAATACATGGTCAGTGTCTAAGTATCCAGTTTTCCAGGTTAACATTTGAATATTCGCTTTTTTATTATTATTATTATTATTATTATTATTATACTACAGTGATAAGGCACAATAAGGTAGCCATGCAGAAATTATCACTAGATAATCTCATGCTAGTTCTTGAGTTAAACAAGATACAATGCATCTGTTATGCATAACCTATCTTTAAGATTGGTTGGACATCAGCCCAGCAGCTGCTTTCACTCATAGTGTCAAGGCGTCATTACTCTGCATTGTGGGTAATTTATATTACTGTGGCTAGGCTAGTGAGTCTCTTTGAGTCTGTTTATAGTGTCATAGTCAGCAATAACACTGATCAGTTCATTCATTTTAACCAGCAGAAGCTTTGTGCAAAGTGTTTCAAAGCTGTTCAAATTCAATTCACATTCAGCTGCAGATGCCCATGAGTGTGCATCTGCAGAGATTGGAGATGTCTCAGTTGAGCTATCAAAAAGTTATAGACTTTAATAAAACTGTTATGCTCATTTTACATTGTTAAGTAGTTCTATATTCCGTTTTATCATCTTTAGCATTCACTTTATCCCGTTCTGTGCTATTTAAATGTATGTTGAGTGATTGTGGGTGAATTTACTGCAGCGTGGGGTTACTTTAAGCTGCAACTTTCATTTGTTACAAGACCCCCCACCCCCCCAGGGAATCTTTGAATATTCGCTGCTGATTACTGCCAAATCCCCATAGCCCTAAAAATGGAATTCGTTCCAGCCCCAATTTACAAAGAAAGAGCATTTCATTAAGACGTAATTCAGCAAAACTCAATGTGACTTAAATTGCACTGTATTTCAGTGATGTACATTCATGTTATATTGTTTCATTTTAGTGAAGTAGCTGCAATAAAGTTAAACATAGATATTATCTTAACAACGTAAATGATTTGTATCACTGTTGTGAAGAAATGACATGTTTCTGTGAATTTCAACAGAAACGTTTGATGTAATGTGCAGTGAAAGGGTAAAAAAAAAAATCTAATAGCAAAACACATACAAAATAATACAGGCATAATATTGGCCTGGCCATTTTTAAGATATTCTAGTGTGGAAATGACACATATTGTGGCTTTAAAAAGAATCAATAACATATAGAAAGTCTCTGTGCTCTATGAAATCTGACAGGAGATCATCTTTCATGGTTTGTGCAATTTTTCTTGGGAACTAGGGCCTACGAGATGCCTGCAGCTTTCTCACGCAAACGTATTATCAGTTTCCAGGCAGTTTCCTCTTTTGACTAAGCGAGCTCACTGATATTATTACACAGCTGTTTCTCACACATAGACAAATTTAAAAAATAAAATTTTTTTTTTTAAAAATCATGTAAACCGAAATACAGATATAAACATCATCCTTGTATTAGTATTTTCTGTGCAGCAAAGACATGTTTGATCATGCACACCTACGCACCGAATAAAATCCACAAAAATGAACTGTACCAACAAAATAACACAGAAACTCCCAACATATTACAAGTGTGTGTGTGTGTTTGAATTATTTTCTTAGGGTGTGAACGCATTAGCTGTTTCTTGTGTTAAAAAGTGTGCATGCTTGTCCACGGCTCTCTTTCCTTTTAAGGTCATTCTCAGGGCCTTAACTCTCTGCCTTGCCAAGATTCCACACACACACACACACACACACACACACACACACACACACACACACACACACACACACACACACAATGAGAGGGAGAGCACATGAAGCAGCAATGCAGCTCGCTAACTAAAGCTGCGCTGCAATCGACCGGGAAAAACCTGCCAATGTCATCCCAATCATAGACATGTGTACACGTGCATGCAAATACATACAGACCTGCATGCTCAAAGCTATGGCTCCATCATCAACTGAATTACCTCACGCACATGGTTAGGTCTGCAGCTGGCCAAAGAGCTGAGGGCTGCTAAATATAAAGCACTACACGCACAAGCACACACTAAAACACACACATGCATGCAATGGCTTTCTCATTGACCTCTGTTTTTGCCAGAATACACACTTGCACACACCCTGAAGAGACTGAACTCTGCTGCATCTGACCTTATAGATGGTGGTGGTGAGGACAGCAGTCAACTCAGCCACTCTGATTACTAGTTTGGGGATCTTGAGGGACTGGGTGTGCAAGTACATGCAGCCTCACAGCTGGCCCCATCCAGGGTTGTTTTAATGCCATGAGGTCTCGTGTGGGAAGCCGAGCGACTGCATGCAACAAAAAGTAATCTTGCTGAGTTGTCATGCAAAATTAAGGAAAGCCGAGTTGAGCTAAAACACATGGAATTTTGAATATTAGAATTAAGATGACGACGTAATAATGACAGGCAGGAACAAAGTGACTGGCTGAAGTATAAACCAAACAAACAGGAAGCAGTGTAGGAGGCATACAGTATGTAGTTGATGTAGGATGGAAGAAAGTTGCACATTCTATATTTCTGTAAACAAGCAGTGGGTAAATGCATATTACAAATGCATTTAAAAAAAAGAACCGTATCTTAAAAAGAACATACGAAGTAAGTAATCGAGGATCTTCTAATCTGATCTTACTAATACCAGCAGTCACACTATTTCCTCAAGCTTTTTTAACTAGGCTAAAGGGCAAACTATCTCAAAACCCAATCTAAAAAGGTTATCAGTGTGAAACAAATGATGTACTTTTAACAGTGACAGTGCTGCTTCTCTGCATGCAAGGCAAGAACAAACATGACACTCGACATTATAGCCATATATATACTCTGTTGCTGCAGCTGAGAAATACATCAGTCAGCTTGAGGCAAAGATTTGACATGAACGATCAAAAAGATGTGTTATTTTCTGAAGGAAAAGCGAAATACCATCGCAGCTTTGCTCTTGTGTTGTCTTGTGGAAATCTGTACACGTGAAGGCATTTCTTAGAGCAAATATCATTTATAAAAACAAAACAAACACAGGCAGAGAAAAGAGATGATTTGAAAAAGGAGGGGGGAAAACCCCTGTGACTAAAACAGCTGGAAACAGGAAATGACTTTTTGCCTGTGTGTGTTATTATTTTTGTGTATGTGTATAAGTGTTTATTGAGGCTATATAAATGTATTTGTGACACAGCATGGCAAACCAACAATAACTGAGGCTTTTGTGGGTTCTCGTCTTATTGATGAACACAAACAGAAACACATAATGATCTTTCTCGCAAATATAAGAAACAAAAGCTGATGAACCTGCCAGGTTTTAAATGTTTGCAGCGCAGTGAAGAGTTCTGAGAAAACAATCAACCAACATTTGCAAGAACACACAGTCCTATGAAATGCAGTCCTGTGAAAGCAGACGCCTACTGTACCAAGAACAGCAGCCAACAAAGAAAGCTGATCATGTTATGCAAGTGCAATGACTCTAGAAGTGAACATCTGCTTTTTAAAACCAAAATTCATCAACTTAAAACAGTGAAATACAGTTGACATAAAAGGCATTGTAAATAAGTACTAATGTGCATATAACAGACTTGTATGTAATGAAAAAGAGCCTTTATGTATTATTGTAAAACTTAAAGCAGACTGATGAATGTGTTTGTGCAAAGTGTGTGAGACAACATGTGCATATGACAACAGCTGCATAAAAGTAAAAGCAGGGACAGTCCAAAACTGCACATTTACAAGCCATCATTTCTAGATTCACTTTGAAGACAGGATAATTAATTAATTAATATCTAGGTTTGGAATGCATTCCAGGTCATGAGGGTCGATTCAGGACTTATCTTATGATATCTACAGGTGACAAATCATGATTTTGTAGAAAAGCAGCATCTGTGAAAGACCCACTTCCTTCAGGATCAAAGATATATTTAATGCAAATTTGTCCTGAAATGTGAGAAAACCATTGAAAGTTTCAAAAGCGATGTTCCTCATTGGAAAGGATTTGATGTTTCACTTTTAAAGTTTTGAAGAATTTGGGTGAATTTATGCGCATAAAGGGCCAAAACCTAAGCCGAGTAGTTGTGATCTGAGCCCTCAAATGCCATGGCATTAACTTTAAGTAATGTAGCTACTGTAAATCATGGAAAGATGAGGCATTGCATTATCAGAATGTGTCCAGAAGTGCAGTCAGCTCCTCTCCAAGGCATCTGTGATGACCCGATGTGGTCCATATACCTGCTGACATTGACCAATTCAAACCAGATCATAATTCAGATTTTTACCCCTTTCCCCCGAAGGGGAGGTGAGGGTATTGTTTTTGGTTTGTCTGTCTGTCTGTTTATTTGTTTGTCAGCAACTTTACGCCAAAACTACAGGACCGATTTCCATGAAATTTTCAGGAAAGGTGTGAGGTGGTCCAGAATAGATCCCCTTAAATTTTGGTGAATGTAGGTCAAAGGTCAAGATCAAGGTCACCAAAAATGTGTTTTCACAGTGATAAGAGGGCAAATCAGGTAAAACGTTTGCGAGGGGCAAACCTGGCACCACTTGTTTTTTACATTATTCCTAGTTCTAAATCACCCCAATAGCAGCTTCTTATTTGGAATGCATTTGAGGCCTGACTGGGAAGACTGGCGTCCATTAACAAATCCAATGAAGCTGACCAGACAAAAAATTAAATATCCTGTTGTTATACTACCTGTAAGGAAAAAATAAGTACATTTAGAAATCACTGTTTTCTGTTTTCTGAGCATTTTCCACACTAACCCAGCTTCATGTAAAACATATATAAATGCATGAATAATTGTTTGTTTCTACCTTTGGAGGATCATAGAGCTCCAACTGGTACCTCTCTCCACCTCCTCTTCCTCCGCCTCGTCCTCCGCCTTGAGTGTCTCTGATCCTCCTGACCAGCAGGCGGCATCGTTGCCAGCGGGGCTGAGAGTCTGAGATAGTGTCATTCACCAGCAAGTACCTCAGTTGGCCCTCTTTACAGCAGCCGCTCACCTCTGACCTCCTCTGCCTCATGCTTCCACTGCGTAACCAACGGAAACGATCCAGGATGTGAGAGGCCACTCCAGTCACAGATAGATGTGAAGAAGCTGGAGGCGGAGTTTCAGAGTTCATACAAGAGGAAGAGTGGGAGGCCGATGAAGAGGATGACACCTCCTCGGTTGTGGAGGAGACTCCACCAACTCTGTCACCATTGTTTGGGGGATTGTTGTTGTTGCTTGGGTTGGGGTTGCTAGGAGTCAGGTCCTGGGATGAGGGGGGACTGGGAAGGGGCCTTTTCTTGAGAAGCCGTCTTACAGTCTGCCTGATCTGGCTGACAGAGAAGTGTGTGACTTCAGTGTGCCCCGGGTTGGAGGCTGAGGAGTCAGATGAGTACCGTTCAGATGCCTGGCGATGCTCAGTGCCAGAGATGTCCTCATTGCTGCGACTACGAATCAGCAGCGACCCACTGCCAGAGCTTCGAGTCGACCCCCTGAGCACCACCGGGGTTCCTGATAAGGAGTTTCCTGCAGCGCATCGCAGGGGCTGCTCTTGTTCCCGGCTCACCACCACCGGCTCGACTTTTTGTGACACCACAGTAAACAAAGCTGCTCCTCCGCTTTGCCGGCCTGCTTCCCGGTAGTCCTGGATCCCAGACAGGGATGTGATTCGTGATCGACCAGTCACAGTCTGCGATGGAACAGGAGGGGTTGTCAGGGTGGTGGAAGAAGTACTACCAGTAGAAGTAGAACATGTGTTATGGTTGAGCGGAGTGCCATCTTTGTCGACTTCACAGCAGAAGTGCTGTTGGAAGAGGTCTGTGAACTGCTTGGAAAAGGTCTCTGGTGGGAGCACGTCATGTTGTGGGCGCTCTCTGGCAAAACTCCGGTAGTGTCCAGCCAGCTGCCGAGCTGTGGCGATGGCATGCAGCTCACAGAACTCCCTCCAGCCTCTTGGGGGTGCTGCTATGCCTGGGCCTCCTGCTGTTGTGGCGGTGTTGGCTGGATGGATAGTGTTACCATTCATTGCAGTAACCACGCCAGCTGAGAACCACTGCTTTGAGACAAAAGAAAGTAGAAAGAAAAGACAAGAGTGAGACAAAAAAAAAGAGGACAACAGAAATTTAAGGTTGAAAAAGAGTTTGAAGTTAAGAGGGCAAATGTGGGAGGAGAGCAAAGATGATGGAGAATTTAGAAAAAAAAGATGATTGAGGGACAAGCAGGAGAGATATGGAAATGTAATTAGTGGCAAATCAAGATAATGTGAAGTGTTGTGCAAGAACTGGAGCACTAAAGATGGAGCTGGCAAAACAGTCTCAGCATTTCTTTTGAGCCACTTGAAAGTTTGAAACAGTTCAAACATTGAGAAAGGACGGCCAAAAGTCTGCTTTTATCTGTACTCAATCTTAAACAGCCAAAATTGGATTACATGGGCCTGCAGAGAATATCTGGCAATCAACCAGTCATAGAATATCTTAATAGATAAGAAAGGCCTCAGTTCACCAAAAGGACAATGGTTTAACATTCAATTTGAAGGGGAAAAAAAAAACACTCAATTGAATTGAATTCAATCAACTGAGCAAAAATCTTAATAGTGT
>JAPTYQ010000030.1:29556829-29571009 GCA_029814465.1 Ostorhinchus cyanosoma | reverse complement strand
CTTTTCGGAATTCCACGCAGCCTCAGTATGGTCGCAGCAGCAACAAACACAGAAACGGTTTTGGTTTCTTGCTACTGCGCGGAATTCTAAAATGGCCCGAGTGATGGTTTGGTTTCAGTTTGGTATGTTAACAAACAGACGGCTTGTGATGGAGTACACTTCGAAGTTGTTCACTGGGAGGGAAGTGATTCAGGTGTGTTACAACAGAGAGACTAATGAAATAGTGATAAGGGGGCTATCACTCGGGTTTTACAAATCTGAAGAAAAATGAGTGATGAAAGTCGCACGCTGCTTTAAAACAAGACTAACTCATGGCATGTGATTATTGTTTTTCCAACCTTTGAAATCAAGTACAAATTTTCAGAATGAGACAACTTGGGGAAAATGTTTTACTACTTTCACACTGCATTTACAACAAATTGAATGTGGATATTGTTGAATGTGGGCTTGTGCTGCATAAAACATGCTGCACATGCAGTTAAAATGAAGAAAACCTGAATGCATGCACACTACCTTTTACTTGCACACACTGTGAGCCCTTGCAAAAATAAATAGACTGTGCTGACTTACAGAACATTAAATATGCATACAAAACTAAACAGTGTAAGTAGGTCTCTGAGCTACAGAACTGCTAAAAGCTGACCTCCAGTCATTACTGAAAACCTTAAACACAGGATTATTTCCTGAAGAGTTCAAAACAAAAATCAATCACCTACAACTCAGCTTCGTAAAATCAATACAATTTGGCCAATTCAAGCAATCACGACTCATATGCTCCAGGCCGGGAGAACAACGGACGTCTCTTTATGAAATCCACAAGCACTTTGTGAATGAGTCATCCCCTACTAGTGTTGTACGTCTGATTCATTGCAAACTGGAAGATGCATGACAATATTTAAGATGTGAGATGCTTTCTATTATGTATGTATGGGGGGGGGGGGGGGTGGGGTGAGACCATGTGTGTCCCGGGGGCAGGGGGAATCGGGGTGCAGGGTGGGGGTATAATTGACATCTTAAGACACTGTGATCAGCTGTGAATCATCTGCAGCCATCTGACTTCCTGGAAGGCTTATACAGGAGTTGTAAACTTTTCCACATTGGGACTCTTGGTGGAGTCAATTATGTTTCAATGGTAACAAATTCCCCTTTACTGACACAAGAATGTAATCCAGAAACTAATTTTCAGCTTAATCTGCAGTGATAAACATACTGAGTTTATGTTTGAGAGGGAAATAAACGGATACTGTTGTGACGTGATGGTAATTGCATATTTTGCAGCAACATGCGTGAGAAGAGAATGTGTTCCTGCTTTCACTTCATCTTAGACAGAACTCCCATTTCTGCTAAACACACAGTGGAACAAAAGCAAAAAGCCACTTCATACAACTGCACTTATGAACGTGGACAAATGTCTCCTGACTAAAAAGAAAACATTCCATGGCCATTCATCTTTTCTGAAGTTTGACTGCAACACTCAGAGAAAAACAAATCTCTTGACCCCATCCTGCATCAACACTGTGAGCGTACCCATTGAAAAAAGTCCCTTACTCATACTGCAACAAATTGGGCCTATAATCAACATTCTTCCAACAACAAGAAGAGGGGCGCACTGGGGTAAACACACAAATACACACAGGCTCTAATTATTTCTGCTTTGGAAAAAAACAACACTCAGACATGCATTTAAGCCCCCCTCACCCCCCAAGCACTTGCACAAATGCATGCACACACGCGGAAATTCAACCCACAACTGTTTGCGAGTTTGTAGTAAGAATCCATAGTAAAGTCTGAGATTTTAGACACGACTGTTTGGGTGGTCATCCCGAACACCCGCACCCACAGAACGAAAAACCATGTGTGGCTTAAAGGTCTCTATTGTCACCAAAAAAACTACTTTCTTTCTCTTCCATATTTCTGTCCTAATTAGAGTCTTCTGTCTTTTCTCTGTCATGCTCTACTGTCTAATTTATCTCCCTTGGCTCATTTTGTTCAGTTTTCTTTTTGTCCTCTCCTTCCTTTTCGCCTCCTCGCCTCTCCTCTCGGGGCCGCTATGGGTCAGACCTCTCTCGTGGTCTCATCAGTGGATTTCTTAGAACCCCTGAAGGAAGCGGAAGAGCTGGCGTCAGATAGCATCTCAGTTAAAGACATAGCAGCATGACATTAGCTGATCAACAAAGACTACAGAGAGCAGAACTTGGTTAGCAAGTTAAGATATGCAGAGTTTTCACAGAATTTACAGCAAAGAACTCAGTGAACAAACCTTTGTATTAACGTTTGAATTATGACAATACGGAGCTGTATTCATGTGCAGATTTGACTGTATTCAATAGGACTGTACTCGTTCAAACCACACTGTCAACGAGAAGTCAACACAATACCAAAACACCAGACCAAATTTTCCACTATTGACAGCGGCTCTGTAAATCTTTTGTCTTGAGCTGACAGAGTGAAACTTGTGTGCAATGGCAAACATTAGGTACAGTTCAGCTGGTCGCATTACTTCCACACCCTAAAGCAATGTTGTTCCTGTCTCTTGAGCTTCAATGACCTGAGGTGTGACAACCTCCACATGTAAGGAATGACCGAATCAACTAAAAATGTAACTGGGATTACTGCAAGGGTGAAAAGGTCAATATGTGTGCCTTCAAACACTGCGGGCATGTGTATAATTTAGAGGGATTTAGAAGGATCTAAATACAGAAGCAGAATATAACATTTATAATTATGTTTCCATTAGTGTATAATCATCTGAAAATAATAACTGCTGTGTTTTCACCATCTATAGAGGGAGAGGGTCGCCTCCACAGCGTCCTCAGGACTTCAGATGCTTTACTGTCACCCATTATGTGTGGGTGTCAACAGAGTCAATATCCCCTTAACTACGCAGCTCAGTACAGACAAAACAAATGCTGGTTACAATGACGGCCATGAAACACTTTTTTGCACAAACAGTACCAAGGAATGCTTCATGGACCTCCAGGCAGAAATGAACAATAGTAATGAAAAATGCTAAAAGAAGTGCTCTTTGGTGAAGGGACCATCAATGCACAAAAAAATACAAAAACAAAGGCACTCTCCTGTTTTTCTCAAACATTTTTGCAGCCATCATAAGAGAGAGTGAGAAGAGGTATTCAGTTAGTTGCATTTTGTAACTTGACTGCTAAACACCACTAAATATTATACATTGTGTATTTAATATTTTGTATAGTATGTCTTTTTATGTTGTTGTTTCCATTTAAATGTATTCTACCAGGCAAGACGAGTGTAGCTTGGTGCATTACCAACACAGAAAAATATTTTATCATACTGTTGGATCTTAAAAGAACTGAAGGATGTAGGCCTATTGACATATTTCCACATGGGCAGATGTGCATCATTTTTACTTGGCATGATTTTATTCGCCCAAATCAAAATCTAGACCAATGGAAAACACATACATCTGCAGTTCGACACTCAAAAATGACAACTGCTTATTGTCTAGAGGAGGTGGCCAGAACTCATCCAAGGGTTGTAAATCAGTCCAGACAACTACTGTTTGGATTATTATATTTTAGGTAATGATCACTTGGATCCTCCATGTGGTCGCTCTAGAATTCAATACTTAAATAGTTTTGTAACATAAGCCACTGCACTGCCATCCTACAAGTTTTTATGAGTTGCGGGAAATTTGACATACTGTATATTGCCCTAAAATTAAGTCTTATGTCATCAATATCACTGTGATTAACTTTCCAGCTACTGTTGGTGTAACAATTAGGGAATCAGCACAATAACATGAATGGTGCCTCAAAATTTCTATGCAAAGAGCCAGACAGAAAGCACACATAGATGTAAAACACAATTAATGTTAGGGTTTACTGCAACACAATAAGGGATCGTGAAATCCAGTGGCTGCTCCCCACTTGTTTCTCATCTCCATCCAGCAGACTTTTTGGACGCACATTCTCACGCACAACCCAATAATAATAAGCCCATGGACAACATTCAGCATTCATCTGATGCAAGAGGGCAATAATTCAGGACGCTATGAGTGAAATTGTTTAAATTTGAGCCATGAGTATTTCTTACAAATAGTCTGTAATAGCTTTTCTTTTGCGTCATTACCATGGTAACGACATACCAATTTAGGAGTTCACAGAAATTCACCAGCTTCTCTGAAATTCCCCAAAAAAGCACATGTTGTGTACATCTTTTGTGCCAAGTCTCCTCTTTGGTGTGAGGCCAAACAGCCCACAGATCAAACATCTGCCTTGGGATAAGGGGGAGTTTTTAATTCTAAAACTTTTCTCAGCCAAAAAGTGTGCGCCAGTCCAGCCTGAGGCAAGCCCTTTAAACTTCACACAAACACTATTTTCGACGTTTATTTGTAGAGAAGAAGAAAAAAAAGACATCAGTATTTGGAAGTAGTGGTCATTTTACTGACGTTTTTTAGGATTATTCATAACGTGGCTCGAGTGATAGTTTAGTGTAGTTCAGAGCACTTTAAGAAAACAAGTCAATGAAAGCTGACAGGAGCCCAGACTTCACAACATACTCACGTTCTCCGTTATCTCGGATGGGCACCCACCGCAGCACGACGACTAACCAACAAGTTGGACTTCGCATAACGGAAATGTGTCGAGAAGCATCTAAAGTAACTCAAAAATGCCGTCGATGGGGAGCAACAAAAACTGGACATGTGAGGAAAAGCTTCATGCTAAAAACTCCGTTGCTTTCTCTCTCATTGTGAGTGCATGCGACTGCTTCTCGATTAGAAAAAAAAGGAAGAAAGGAAAAAAAAAAATCATGCACGAACTTGACGCGGAAAAAAGTGGCGACTCCTCATTTCCGCTGTCAAAAAAAATGTGCCGCCGCGGTCCAACTGTGTCAATGTGGAGGAAAACAGGACGACGTTTCCGGTTAGTTACCTCCAAAATAAAACACTACCTGCGCTACAGCTGTTACTGCATGAAGGCCTTTCTCTAAGTACGATTAAACATGTAACTGCAGCTTCGTGTGTTTTATGCACGCATTAATCCAACAAATTTACAATCAAACTACTCCAACTGCATTTGCCTGGAATAACAACCTACTGGTATTCATATTTACTGCATGAGTGCATGTTTACTTTATTCTGGAAACCTGTGGTCGCTACCAAATGATCAGAATCTTTTTTGTTATTAAACACAAGGTACAATGATATTGAATGCAATTCCACATAGTGAAAATTAAGCAGGAAATAAACCACAATAATCCGAAAAGTTGTTAAATAAATAAATAAATATTCTCAGCTATGTTTTGTAGTCTTCTGGCAGAGCTTAAATGTACATAAATTAATGCATTATTCGAGTACTTTTTTTAATCTCACAAGCATTGTACACTGGTTACGTTTAAGTTGACGATAAATGTGAAAAATAAAAACGAAATGCCACGTTTTCTGCAGTGGCTGGCGGCGAAGGAAAACAACTGCTTTTATATTGAAATTCTTAAACCGGAAATAGTGCCCCTATAGTGTGCTCTCAGCGGCCTCGTGGGGAGGCATGATGCGCAAAGTGTCCACACTCCATCAAGGAGGCTGCATCGATGCACAGCTTTTCACATGCTTTTTTCAATATGTAGATATTTCACATTTTTAAAAGTATTTTATGGCTTAATAGCCAGTTTATGTTTCATTTGTTCTATATTGTGTCGTTTCCAAAGACAAAATAGCGCGAACAAATGCATTTATTTTTTAGTTTTTTCTTTAACACTTTGCCAATCATCTATATTTGCCTTGAATTTTACAGAAAATATGATTCTTAGTTTCTCTGTAACCTCTAGACACTTGTTTGTTTCCTGCTGAAGGGGTTAAATCCATTCACCTGATCATCCAGGTGTAAAACTGTCGCCCAAAGGCTGAAGGCCACACTCTCCAAAATTGTTGCACAGCGCCCCCTGCTGAGAGGCAGAACGAAAAACACCAAGAATGTGTTTTTACAAGCTCGACCCTGGCAAGTCATTCCATACATGCCTCTAAAAATACAAAGGGAAAGAGGAAAAGTCTTACACTGTCACAGTCAACAGAATGCAGCTTTAACACTGGAAACCAACTGTGGATTTAGATCAAAGTCAAACAAAGTAGTTCATGACAAATACTGTTTATTGAGTACTTAAAGCAGATGCCTATTCAACAAGCATCTTGTCAAGGTACCATGGTAATACATGTTAAATGTTACTGGTTATTCAAAATAATACTTGGGTATTTTCACATTTAAAAAATACGGACACAAATGGAAAAAAATATATTCCTGTGCATTTGGGTTGAATTCCTTATTTGGCACTCCAATAAGCAAATGATTCATCTGTCATCCACATGGTTAATTTTAGACATTCATAAATTCCTTAAAATATCATGGCCAAAAAAACAGTATTGTGATATTTAATCATAGCAGCCCTATCCTGAAGTTTTAAAATTGGCCAGACTAGTTACATCAGCAGATGGTAGTAAATGTCAGAAGCATAATGCAGCTAAATGGTGTTTGACAAAACACAATTCAAAGTGTGCAATCTGTACAGGTCAAATGTGAAACAGTAATTATTGTCCTGTGCATTGGTGTAGACTGAAGCAATTGAGCCACTGTCAAAATGTGATTGCACTAAGATAACCCTTTGGCAAGAAAGAAAGGAAAGGAAAACAGTTGGATCATAAAATAAAGTCTATCCCTCTCATCAGATAAGAACTGTGACTAACATTGTAAGTGCAATGACAGAAAATAAGGCACAGAGAAAATAAATATGTAAACTGTTAAGTAATTGGCTAGCGAAATAGAGTATGAGACTCATATTGCTGGTGTTAATTAAACAACAGTAACTATATAAAAACAAAATGTTAGATGTTTCATATACCATGAGTCTAGAACATTTTCACTCATTAAGTAACAACATTCATGTTCATGTGTTGTAACAAACCAGGTGACACTGAGATAACATTAAGATTGCATAATTTAAAAAAATACAAAGAAAATGGTTATGTCCTAGAGATTAAATATAAAAAAAGTCTATGAAATACAAGAGTCAAAAGAGAACGAAGTGACAAGCACTCTTATGACACAGCATCATCTGGCCGCTGGCTAACAAGGGCTAAAAATACCAAGATGTGTTGCTGTGAGCGAGACATCCAGCCCCCACCACAGTCCCCAGAGACTATGGAGAGGATGCTCTGACATTAGCAACCATGAGGCCTCTGGAGTAAATGTGCCCCAGTGGGAGCCCTTTGTTTCCCCTGACACCATTTCTTAGCCTCAGGGCAGGCACATTCTTCTGTAAATGCAGAGTAAAATTATGCTGCAAGATGGTTTTAAGTGAAAGAAAACTTCCAAACTTGAGAGTTAGCCATCTTTGTGCACTTGCCATGAGATCTTCTGCTGCTGTATCTTGTCTTTTTCCATTTCTGCTGTTTCGTAGGCTGGTTCTGAATCCTTTCTACTAGTGTTATGAGCAGGGGAAAAATGGACATCACCAACCGGGAAATCTATCACAAAGACCTAAGAAGTTTGAGTACCTTTGCTACTTAATGCATCACCATAGCAACTTGTTGATTCGTTTTGTGCAACTTCTCTAGGTCATTATTAGGATGGTCATCGTGTTTTAATTTGCATAAAATGGAACCATTATTAACACTCTTGTGCAACATTGTCAATGGAGAAAAAAAAAATCCTGAAAAACACTGAGCCAGATTTTAGATCAACTGAGATACTGTACATAAGTCCAACCATCAGAAAAAATCTGTCTCATTTTTCTCACAAATGTTTACCAATTTAATATTTTATTACAATATATATAGTATTTCCTGGATTGCACATTGGATAGTGTTATCATTTAAGACTGATTGAGTCTCCTGTGCCAGAAATCATCTGCAATACCTTTAAAATGTAGTTTTTCTCCCTATTTGATTGGTTTTAAAACCAACTGAGCTATTTTTCACTACCACTGTGATTTCACACCTTTTTGTTATGATCAGAAGGGTGCAAAACTCAAGAATGTTCAACAAGGAATGATATGACAGTGTGTGGAAAAGGTAGTTTTTCATCTTCATACATTTACTGGCTTTGCAACCACTGTGCTCTCAGCTCCTCCACCTCTCTGCCATACCAGTCATGAAGCTTGGAAAAGCACCCAGTGCCCGGGGAGACGGGGCTCTCCAGTGATGCTCCTCTTCTCCTTGGGGGTACTGGAGGAGCCCTTACCCCATCTGCTCCACATCCAGTGCTAATCCCAGAGTCAGTGCTGCCCTCCCACGCTACACAGGAAGAAGCTCCCTCCACAAAGCCATTTGCCAAGGTACCTGGTGCTTTACTCCATGCCACTCCGTTCTCCTTGGAGGTGTGATGGCCGTCATCCATGAGGCTCTTTTGGGCAGAACCTGACATGGGAGGGGCACTTGATGCTGATGATAAGGAAGATGAAGATGACGAAGAAGAAGAGGAAGCCCCAGACCTGGACCTAGCGACCTGGTTACGCCTGGAGGCCTTAGGCTTACACTGCAGGCCTCCAGCTCCAACGCAACCAACTCCTGCTGCTTCCTGGATCTCCTCGAGCTGCCTCTCCAGCTCCTTCACCACCAGCCTCATGTAGTCAAAGCTGGCCCTCGACAACGCTTTCACCCATGACTCCATAGCTGCTTGATTCTCAGCTGCCATCTTATACACCCGAGCTTTGGCACAGTCAAACTTGATGGCAAAGGCAAATTCCTCAGCTGACTCACACAGCTCCACAGTGCATCCCTCAAGGACAATGACACCGATGGGCTCACGGCTGTCACGTTCCTCAAAGTAGAAGAGCATGTTGCCCTTCAGCACAAACCAGCGGCGGTGATAAGCCGTGTTACGCTCACCCTTTTTGAACAGGAAACCAGTCTTGTCTGGCGGTGAGTCGCAGGTTGCGTAGTGTGCTACGCTACGTTCGTTCAGCTTCATCCTTTCTCCTTTTCCACAGCAGACCTGTTATTTATCTATGGAACACAAAAATACTATTACTGTCAATACTCCTGTAAGATTTGTCTTACAGTAAACACAAAGAGCTTCAAGTTCTTAGCTCTAGTTGAAGTTGTTCAAAGCAATGTCTGATAAACACCAATGTTTTTGTCTTTAATGTAATGGGACATATTTTTAATTGTCTTAATTACATAAAATTAAAGAGGATATGATGACATGACAGGTTTTAATGGCGAGGGAGGTTAGTGCCCAGTATCAGGCGCAACAAAGATACAAATTTATACTGTTTCGTGTCGTACACATAAAACAGGACAGACGGAGTCATGCATCCTGATCAGCTCTTATCTCTTCAACACTGACATCATGCCAACTATGCACAATGAACATTATCATGTTTAGCTTTCACAGTATATGGATGTAGACCCATGACTGGAAATGCAATTGTGCCAAAACAAACATACTAGTTTAAAAACAGGATACAGCTTTTAGATTAAACACTGCCTGATCACATGTGCAACAGTAAACCAGGACTTAAACCTTCCCTCTTTGTCAACAACTAATCTCCTTTTAATCCAATCTGCAGAAGGAAACATTAAAGTTAAAATGAGGCTGGACTTTTGGACTTAACTTCGATTGCAACTTCATAAATAATGTTGTGCTGTGTTTACTGACAAAAAGTCTACCTTTACAGTAATCTTTACTTACTTCCTCATATCCAGGTGTAGTTTCCCTTCTGTTCTCCCACATCTGAATCTCACAGCTCAACACGTCTCCATCTTCTCTTGTATTTTCCAACCTGAAGATTGAAAACGGCACTTGGTTACAGACGTCACACAGTCAGATTCCATGTGTTACCAGACTATAAACGTGGAAATGACGGACAAATTGGTCAACGGCAGGCTTATTTTAGATGTTCCAGTTTAGCAGTTTTTTCCACTTGTGTGAGCAAATCTGCTGGAATGATTCAGTCTCAAACTGGCTGGTTGACGGGTTTGGTCACAAGCTTTTGACACATCAGCAGTTTTCAGGCATAAATCCCCGGCCACAGTAACCGTTTCAGTCAAATGTGATATACAGGTTCCAGTCAATGTCCCCGAACATGTCCTTCTGTCTCAGGGTATCGACTAGCTTCACACATTTAGCCGCTTTAGTGGACACAATGTGCATCCATCAGCATTTTAACTTCATCAAACCGCTGAGTACTAGCTAGCAGTTAAAGCTGTGTGCACGAGGACAGCAACTTAGACTCACGAAAATGAAACTATTATTTACTGTAATACCTTCTTAACCAGATAGTCCCCTCTTCCCGGTAGATAATCTTCACTGTAATTTTTTTTTCTTTTTTTTTGGTAATCTCTTCCTTCTTTCTGTCTTTTCCCGTCCCTGTCATGTGACTATGAGGGAGGATGTATGTTGTGGATACGAGGAGTGCCCGAGTGGGCGGAGTCTCCATATCAGATTAAATAAAATACGTGTGATCCGGATGACCCATACTATAAAACATGCGCACCCCCACTTTGTCCTTGGATAGCTGCAGCCAACGCACCTGCATGGATCACTGATGCTTCCATCAAGGCGTTTTATTAACCCGACGTATCCCGTTTCCACTGGATACATTTTTCTGACATTTCTGGCATCTGGTGAACAGTTTTTCTCATTCACCACACATTTAGGGTGAACAGATCCCATCAAACCAAATGTGGGTCAGATAAAATGTGTTTGAGAGGGACAACTTGCAATGGCGACTCCTATTGAGATGAAATTCCTCAGGTTAACTTTAAACAAAGAAGATTAAAATAAACTCAACACACTGACCAGATCTACAGTAGCTGATTTTGTGAATTTTTTTTTTTTTTTAGAAATCTGTTAGAAACTTGCAACCACACTTTAACTTGCATGATTTCATATATTCCCTTCAAAATCACAAAGGCAGACGTTGTTTCAGTATGTGGGGCATTGGACAAAAGGACAAAATACTTTGCAGTCACTCAAAAAGTGGGACATGTGGGGATACTACATACATTCATTTGAAGGGGTGTGGCGCTATGATACATATTATTATTATTATTATTATTATTATTATTATTATTATAAGTAGTAGTAGTAGGGATAGGAGTAGGTGTTCATGTTTTTAAACACATTAGCGTGGATATTTCAGAGCTGTTTTATGTATCAGTACCTCAGTACAAAATTCACCAAATATTAATTACTCACATTTATTCAAAGGTAAAGGTGTAGGTCCCATTCAATAAGTAAAAAGGCTTACAAATAAACACAGCGGCTTATAATGTCCTTTTTGTCGTCCATTAATGGTGCATAATGTTTGTTAAGTGCAATAGCATTTAGAGGGATTGCTATTTATGCTTTTTTCCCCCCTTAGTTTATGTTGTTGTTTCACAAAATCTGACTTTTGCAACCTTAATTATGTGATTGTGATGTACATAAATTATTTAGTGAATTTCAATAATTTAATAAAAAATACAGAATTGCAGTCATGAAATGAACTGCTTCTGCTTTAAACACAGTACTCTTTAGTATCAGTTCATATATTTCCTACAAAGTGTATTCACGTAATTCATGTATTCATTCAAAATGTGGCACAAACATTTTTCATGCTGCAGTCATTTCAATAGAGTGGCTGAACAATGACTCAACTGTGACTTTTAAGGAACAAGTTGTTGAGCCTGAAATAGAGGCTGCACAAGAAAAGACCTCAAATGACGGAAGTTAACCCTTCTGTGATCTAGAGATAGTGTTACTTCTGTCAACTATTGATGGTGTCATTAATGTCCTTGACGAACAGCCGATTCAATTAAGTCCCACTTTATCTGAGGAGATCTCAGTGAAGGAGCGTAAAAAGTTTCTTTGTAGTACTCAACACAATAGATACTGCAACTGTCCAATAATTATGGTCGATGAACCGACTTGAGATGAATGTCTCAGAAAACTTTGTTTAAAAGGAGTTTTAGACAGTGTTAAGTCATTTTTCATCCATGTAAATCAATTGACCTTCAATTTCCTATTCAGACTCAGAAACTTGTTTTTCATTCCTAAAAAGAAAAAGGAAAGACAAGGATTCAACAGCGACTCTTACAGTCTACATTTCTGAACCCATGGAGGGTTCTTCCTTCAGAAGAGGCAAATGTGCACCTTCATATAAGACTTGTTGACAACATTTCCAGTAGACTCCATGAGCATTTGGCTATGGACCTGCAAAATGTGATTTATTACGTTAATCTATGCAAGGCCCAGATCCTGCATTTAAAGACCTGTTTATAAAACTCATGTGGGAATACTGATTCAGAGACAGTTATTGAAAAAAGATGCTGCCAGTACAACTCTGAGGAGGTTCAAGAGCATGGCTGTGAGTTTGCCTTAGACACAAGACTTGATTCTCAGGGACCCAAAGCCTCACACATCACAGGAAAATGTCACAATGATTGCATTTTAATGGTAGAAAAGGCTGAAAATATATATGAATGGGTCTGTGTTCAGCTCACCTTGCTGATATTTGACCTATTAGCCTGATTCTGGATAAGCCTTGGTATAAAATATTAGAAAAACATGTCATAGCCCAACATGTCGCTGACTTGGCAGGAACTCTGGAAGTTAACCTGTCCTGATAAATTTGCCAACAATGACCTTGGTCAAACCAGATGTTTGAACCATTGTCATCTTGAAATATGTCTGTGTCATCAGAGAAGAAAAAATCTGCAGATGTTCAAACCTCTCATTCAGTATATTCAGGCTCAACTGACCTCATTTCATGGACACAGAACACTGAACCTACACCTGACCAACTAAACCAACCCCGCATCATAATGCTGCCCACATGGGCGTGTACTGTTAGCACTAGGCATGATGGGTATTTACTTCATCCACCTTCCTTTTCATCCTGATGCGTCCATCACTCTGGAACAGGGTCAATCTGTATGACCTTTTCCCATTAAATCACAGTCTAAGTTTTATGCTCTATAGCAAACGGATGGTTTTTCAAAGTAGCATCATTGATGTATGACTCAAGTTGTTTTCTTAAAGCTGTTAAATCCCAATCCATTGAGTTCTCTTCACATGGTATGTATGGACATATTCTTGGTTATTGAGTTCTAATGCTGTTTTTTTGTTTGTTTGTTTTGTTTAGATTTTATTGAATGTGATTTCACCAAACAATTTAGTAATCTTTCATCATGACTATTTCATATTTTTTCAACCACTGTTCTTCCTGGTTTTAATAATGCATTGGAAAGCTTTTAACCCAAGTTATTATTATTATTATTATTATTATCATTATTATTATTATTATTATTATTATTATTATTATTATTATTATTATTATTATTATTATTATTATTATTATTATCATCATTATTATTATTGTTATAGTTTTTTTTATATTTAAGCATTTTCAGTCTTTTTATTTTGTTTTCTTTGCCTTATACTGGTCAATAATGTGACTCTTCTGAAACAGAATTATATCTTTTCCACAACCATGGGATATGTGTTTAAGAAATGAGAAACATGGGGACAAATAACTTATTTTCAGCCAAAACATATCAATCACTGTAGTAATTATCCAATGAGAAGGATCTGCACTAGTTTCTTGGTTAAATCCATGTGGTGACTTTTGTGGGCAGGCAGTACGTACAAAAAGCCCTCCTCATGGGTGTCAAGGTGATTCCGCTGTATTCATTGGTGAGTATACAAACATATGTTGGACTGTACACTATAGCCTTTACATTTTAGCTGGAGATGCAACTAAATACTATGAATACTGAATGCCTGGATTGTTCTTTATAGTCAGTTTTATAGTTGGTAATATCTATCATAATAACACTCCTGTACCCTCACATGGGTAAAAACTATGTTTCTTGCCGTTAAATGTATCTACAAGCAATAAGTTTACTATTATATATGCCATAACTCAGTTTGGCAACTGAATATGTAAAGACATGCTGTGAATTTCACAGTAACTAAATCTAACAGTCAATAAAAAGGGTTAAATTGCTCCAGAATGTGTTGGCGTAGAAATATATAAAGGTAGAAGATAAAAATGCAAAATAGAATTATATGAAGTTACTTCTAATAAACAGCCTACACAACTATACTGTGGAGGTTTTGTGAGTGGGTGTGTTGCTCAAGAATACTAAGACTTCAAGTTCCACATGTTTCCTTTGTTATATTTTTCTGGTTCAAGAATTTAAACCCATTTAAATCCACGATGATGATCCA
>JAPTYQ010000030.1:29517030-29527056 GCA_029814465.1 Ostorhinchus cyanosoma | reverse complement strand
CAATTAAAATAAAGTAAAACACAGTTGAACAGAGCCGTATTCAGCCTGGACTTTAACACTGTCAGAGTAGAAGCCTGTCTGACATCATTAGGAAAACTGTTCCAGAGTTTTGCAGCATAGAACTGAAACGCAGCTTCACTGTGTTTAGCCCTGACTCTGGGCACCAGCAAAAGGCCTGTATTGATTTTAAGTATTTAATAATGAATTAAATTAAGTCAAGTTAACTTCAGAGTGGTGTACTATTAATCCTTCTTAACAAATGATGCAGGTGTAATTTCATATAACACCAAATCTACATTGACACAAAATGCACACTGAATTGTGAATATTTCCACTTACTGATTCTTATTTGCTATAGATCTATATACAGTGACACTGAATAAATAAAAATTTCAGCATTTACTCTATTTGATGGAATTCACTTTTAATTATCTCTTTGTTTTGTGCAGATTCTGTTGAAGATGGAGAAAAGCTCATCCAGACAGCGCTTGATGAATTCGGGAGAATAGGTGAGTGTTTACTACAAGGTTGAACTGTTTTCCTGAATTTTTTTTCACTTCTCTGAGCTAAATCATGTAAAAATCTGTTTTCTTTCAGACATTGTTATAAACAATGCCGGGTGAGTCATCCCACAGCATCAGTCCTTTTTTTTTTTTTTTAAATCTCAGTCTGCTTTAAGAGTTGTCATTTGATTGGAACTAGTTACAGTAGTATGGGCTGCTGCAATCGCATAAAACAGAATTTTACATTTTGGCACAAAGACCAAAAAGACTGAAACTCCCTCCTGTTTCTCTTTGTCTAGGATACTTCGCGACCGATCATTTGCCAGGACGAGTGACTTAGACTGGGGTAATTATTTTTTATCTCTACGTATTGTTACATAATTAAATTTCTGTAGTGTCATCTCATATCATCCCATTATTTCCTTTATCCACGAACCCATACTGATGCCCAACCACCAAGCTACAATACAATTAATTCATTGTATCTCCTGGGTTTGTTGTCCATATGTTTCCATTGTGTGTTATTAAAAACAGATTGCTTGAGTGGGAGTTAAAATATACAATTAGCTGGACCTAATCCACTGTGATTTAATGTGAATCAACCAAAAACTGTAATGTTTTTTTCTGTATTAATATCTACTTTTCATTCATCCTACTTTCTACTCCAGACTTGATTCACAGGGTTCACTTGAGAGGCTCCTTCTTGGTGACCAGAGCTGCCTGGAACCACATGAAAAAACAGAAGTTTGGCAGGTGAACTTTTTAAGTGTTGACATAGAAAAAAACTACCATCTCAATATCACACAGAATGGACTGGTTAAGATTCAGTTCAGTTATGTTCTCTTTAGTGGACAGGACATCTCTATAATAAGGCCTGTTTCACATCAATTTTATTACAAAAGGTGTTCAGTATGGTGTTATATTTTAAGTGTGACATTTAAATTACTGTCTCGAGGACACGTTCTTAAGGTAATGAGTGTATAAATCATGTCTGCTGTCAAGTCATTACACACATAGTCCTGGTCTAACTCTGGTTTTAGAAGCATGAGACACAGTCGGTGTAGCTTGATTAGTTTCTATGCTATAAAATAAAATAATGTAGTAGAAAGTAAACCCAGAGAGCACCAATTTTAGAAAGAAAATGTAAAGGAAAAAAAGCTAATTTTACTAAACAGTACAAAGAAAGACAGAAAGAAAGAACTTTATTGATTGATCGGGCAAAACCCTAAGGAAATTGAGGTTCTAATAGCAGCACAACACCGAATACACACAAGAAATACCACAAGAAATAGCAAACAATAACTAAAAAAGAAAACAGTCTTGGGAAAAAAACAGCATTGCACATTATAAAGTACTTGTAGAAACAACAAGTAGCAAGGTAATAATAGTACTAATAATATTATGTATATAATACCTACCTACAGTAACAGTATTGTATGTTGCTTCCTGTAAGACATTCCAAACTCAAATACTCATCGAGGTGTTGAGGATGATTCTCTAATTATCCTAGAGGCATCCAACTCAAGTATCTCCTTCACATGCAGGGAAAAAACTGGATGATTTAATTTCGACTCATGTAGTGCAGATTTATGCAAATACGTATTGATCATGTTTTTAAGGAGCTGTCAGTTCCTTGTAGTGAAGACACTCCTGACTTCAAGAGATGTCAAATGCATGTTGCGTTGATTCATCCACAGTCTGACACTCTGCTTTGGACATGTTGTTTTGATAGGTGACAGAATTATTAATGAATGTTGCATGCTTACGCACTAAAATACCATCAGAAATATAGATGAAGTCTTCGAGGGTTCTTGTATTTGCTATAGCAGATGATTAAAAACTGTGCACTATGAAAAGGATCAAGGTCTACTTAGTTTGAGTTATTATTTGTACAAAGAGGACACACATCCAGCTTCAAATTGCTTCAGATAACAGAAGCACACACAAGTTGGTTGTATATTGAGTTCAAGTGATATATGTCCTTTTTCTAATTTCCCATGAGCAAGTTTACAATTGACTTTTTGTGCCACCCTAAATAGAAGTTATTGCTGCATTTAAAGATAAAACAGAAAGCAGAAAGGAATGAAAAGAGAGCGGCCCATGGTCTGATCCTCAATATGCAGAATAGGCACAGAAGATTGAATATAGGATTGAATAAAGCCGCACGAAAGCAAACGGCAGCTAAAACACAGTCTATACTGTATATTAAGCACTCGTCCCAGTGCATTATGAAGAGGCTGAGTCCTCATAATGAAAACAGTTTCACTGTGAATAGGTCCCCATAGTGTTTCTGTGTATGTCTGCAGTAACTGTCAGACCAAATAGTCATGTTAAATACTAAACTGAACACTTAATAGTAGAAATGGTTAATGTGACATTTGACAGTGTTGTGATGGAACCATAGATTTTGGCAGACTTATACACACTCGATATGTCTGCCTGTAGAAAACACAGCTGAAACATATTAAAATGACTGGCTCTGCGGTTGTTGTTCAGATTTAAAATATATTATTCTCCCAGTGACATTATCATTGTCAGTCCTGTGGTGGTTGTACTGTAAAGTATAGAAGAATTGTTCAGCGTTAAGGATCACTGCCCTCTGATTATTGCAGTGAGACAGCATGTTTCAAAGGTCTCCTCCAGTGATTAGAGTCTCAGCCCCTGCGTTGACTGTGTGCCTGCTCATTGTGTGCTTTTATATCTAAATATAGCCCCATTTTACATTAGTTTTACATAAATAGTTAATGTTCTGTGTGCAGTTTTGTGTCAGTGATAACACAGTCGGACATAGTTTATGTGTGTGTGAACAGGCCTCTCATCAGACTGTGAGCTAAGGGCTGGCATTACATGCCGAGGTGTCTACATATGCATACTCCAGTGTGTTTTAAGCATGCATGAATAGAGTGTACCACTTTATGAGATTATGTGTGTGTCTGTGGGGGCACTGTCTGTGTCCCCCATTACCGGATAACGATGCTTGTCAGCTCGCATTAACACTGACTTGTTTCCCCGGGATGTCTGTGGCCAGAATCATCATGACGGCTTCAGCTGCAGGCGTCTATGGTAACTTCGGCCAGGCCAACTACAGCGCTGCCAAGCTGGGCATGCTGGGACTGGCCAACACCTTGGCAATAGAAGGACGCAATTACAACATCTACTGCAACACTATCGCCCCTGTGGCCGGGTCACGGCTCACAGAGACTGTGATGCCCCCAGGTGAGCACAGAGAACAACCTATACGTTCAAGCGGTGTCCTGCTGAAATTTTAAACAGTATTTTGTGGGCGCAAGTTTTCTGGACAGGTTAAAATACGTAAATATATTCGCACTATTCCTGTTTTTTTAAGGCACCTGCATAATGTGTTGCCTGTGTGCTGTTGATTTATGAAATTTCAGGCCCCAGCACTCCTATTTGACATGCAAATGCACAATCTACTATTTCAACGCTGTGGTTTTGCTGTTCCAACAGCCATGATGAAATCATGCAGCTTGTAAATGCATTGACTGTTTTGATGTGCCGTCCTGTGATTTACATTTGTGATCCTCTCCATCACAGAATTTTTACACTAATGGAGTATTTATCTTTGTGATGACTGTGGTGATTTATCTTTGTAGCTTTCTTTGTGGTAGATCCCAAATGATTTTTTGTCTCTATTTAACCTTTCTTTAGGGATTTATCATCATTCATTATATTGTTACCCTCTCTGTTTTGTGTGTTTCAGTGAGAATCAGGTATTTCCATCTAGACATTCATAAAACCTCAGATTATAGTTGACAGTTATATCAAAAACAGAAAACTGAAGTGACTTTTTCAGCAGGGATATCAATAATTGAACATAAAAAACAAGTATCTCCAACCACTTTCATATTGGTGAACCAATGTTGCAGGTGACAGTGTTTCCATGTTCATTATGGAGCATCTGAACATCCAAATGGGTCATATCTGGTGACCATGAAAAGATACCAAACTGTCTTTTACCTTAATTATTTCAACGTATTAATAGGTTTATTTGTTCATAAGTTATTAAACATTTTAGATCAGTAGATAAGTTTGGTTGCCAGTGGCTGTTTGGGTCTTTGGGGGTTAAAAAACAGAGGATGATGTAACATTGGCTACTTATCGTAAATGATTAGAGTGCACCATATCTTGTAATGACAAAATTACTGAAAAAAATAAACGTGTAAAATAATAACCTGGAAGGGCTTTATAAGTTATACATTAAATGTATCTTTAAAATGCATCTCATATTCCCTGAGAACTTTCCTGTGGAACTGCAGTGTCTGGAAAAGTCCATACATCATGAACATACTGTGTCTGCTCTGTTTCTGCAGCTCTGCTGATCAGGATATTAACTGACAAATTAAAGGAACGGTTTTGTTTCCCTGCTGTGCTGGTTTGTGGTAGCATCTGTCACACTGTGCTGTGCCAACTGTCACAGGATGGCCTCACCTTAGTAAATGACTTGGTTCCATATGTTGACTTTCACTGACTCAGGCTTTTGCTGGGAAAAAAACAAACAACTAAGCATCCGTCTAACTAAACACTGCAGTGCCTTCTCATTGCCCACCATATTTTTTTGTTTGTTGATATTTTTAGCGTACATATGGTGTCTGGTTTTAACTTCAGTAGATAATACTGGCAGTTAAAGCTCTGCAGCCATATTTTTATCATCAGTCATGTTTAGGATTCTATTTTACGCAATAGTAACAGTAGTTTATTTCATATTACACCAGAACAGGGATAGTATAAATGAACCAGTCGAAATGCCAAATAAAAATCAAGTAATAATAAACTGGTTAAATTACAACACGTAAAAACACTGAAGAAAAGCCTTTTGATTATTATAGATTATAATCAACCATTATTATTGTTATATTAATACAAGAATTTAGTTTAGGAATTTGATAATGGAAGTTGTTAAAGATAAACGATAATTCTCATCTCTGAGGTTTGGTGAATTAAGATGAATGCCTCTAGCTGCTCATGCCTTGTAGTATTTTGAAAATGACTTCAAAAAGGGCATAATTTTTTTTCAATAATATGACAACAATAACTACATGACAACTCCTTTGGCTCTCACAGTGAGACGTGCAGTCCACAGAGGCTCTGCTTTATTATTTTTATGTGTTGTGCTTTATTCAGATCTTGTGGCATCTTTGAAGCCGGAGTATGTTGCTCCCGTCGTCCTCTGGCTGTGTCATGAACAATGCCAAGAAAATGGAGGACTCTTTGAGGTATACAGATGTTCTCAGATGAATCTAATGTACAAACAAACAGCGTCATTTAACTGTTTGTGTGTGTGTTTATTTTAATCTGCCTCCAGGTTGGTGCAGGCTGGATTGGTAAATGTAAGTACTTTGTGTTTTTTTTCCCTTGGAACACATCTGAATGCATCTGTGAAATGATATATGATATTCAGTAGCCTGTGGGTCATTAGTATGTGTGCTTGCAGTTTTCATTATTCAATGGCTTCTTCTTCTTTGTGTGTGTCCATATGTGCAGTGCGCTGGGAGCGCTCTCAGGGCTGCATTGTGCGAAGTAAGAATGAGCCCATGTCTCCAGAGGCTGTCAGGAACCAGTGGGACAAAATCTGTGATTTTACAGATTCCACCAGGCCGTTGAATATAGGAGGTCAGTAATTCACTGGAGGAAACGACAATGCACAGAAATGGAGCACAGTAGAACATGCCTGTATTCATACATAAATAGATATAAATTTCTGCATATACATTTACTCTCATGCTTTTTCGCTGTGGATGCCATGTTAAGCCCAATGTTTATGTAAATATAACAAATGTAAAAAAAATTTAAACATGCACTGTGGAATTTTTGTGCATGCTTTTGTGCTCGCAGGTAGTTTTGTACCTTTCTTAGATTGCTTATGTCTGAGGCTTGCTCATCATGTCAGTGTTTAGCTGAGTTCAGTGCTGTATTGCAACAGAAGTAAAGAGGAAATTATTTGACAAGAAATGAGATGCTGGAAAAAATCTTGGTAGAGGGAAGTGAATAATGGAAAGTTCTCAGGGGAAATGTGTCTGTCATGGAAAGAATATAATACAGTAGAAAGAAAATTACATTAAATCCAGTTTAGAAAAATATTACTCTTAAGTGGAATATAAAATTCTATTTTAATTTTGTTAATTTCAACCTTATTTTAACAAATATATAGTCATGAGAAAAAGAAAGCACGCCATCTCTGAATTCTATGGCTTTACATATTGAGACATGATGAAAAACCTTTTGATTCATATCAAGTTATTTATATCTTACCTCAAGTGTAAAACAGCACACAACAGATTCTGTACTGTGGTTTTGCTGATATAGAGCGTGGTTTTGGTATTGTGCATAATGGCTAAACTTCATTTTGCTCATCTCTCCAAGACATATTGTTTGACAAGTCTTGTGTTTTGTTCAAATGCAACTTTGCAAACCTAGGGCATGATGCCATATTCTTTTTAGAAGAGAAAAGAAGCTTTCTACTGGTAACTCCTCCAAACAAGACTGAACAAGCCATACTTGTTCAGTCTTCCTCTAATTGTACTATCATGAACATGAACATCTAACCTGCATACTGACGACTGTAGAGTCTGAGATGTAACTCAAGTGTTTTGCCATGTTCTTGAGCATTACAGGGTTTGACCTTGGGGTTAATTTGCAGGGAATCCCACTCCTGGGAAGATTGGCAAAAGTCTTGAACTATTTCTACTTGTGAATAATCTTTTTCACTCTAGAATGATGGACTTCAAATTGTTTAGAAATGACCTTAGAACCTGTTCCAATTTAATGGGAAGCTACAATTGCTTCTCTAAACTTATTGGCGAGGTTGTCAGTCTTTGGTGTGCTAATATGTCATTAGCTAAAGTGAACAAATATCCAGCTCCCAACACAGCACCAACTCAACACAAACTAGACTCAGAGGGACAAAAGCACATGCAAATCATACAGAGAGCCTTTACTAAAAGTCAGATTCATGGGGTGTTTTTATACCACAGTGTTGCTCATATCTGTGTTCATAAGGATAAATCCTATGTTTTTCCCAGAAATAAAGTGTGTCTTAGTTCCCAATTAGCATAAGTAAATACCCCACCGATCCCTACAATAGGCATGAGACCACAGCATGGAAATGGAAAAGTGAAATATTGAGAAGTCAAGAATGTTCAAGTGAAAATCTAAACATGATGGACTGTGAACGGACAAAAAACTAGCAGCTTTGAAATTCTTCCACTGCTGCAAGAAGTGAAGCGCACACAACCTGTGATAATTGGTACCATCAGCAGTCAATTTAAAATGGTTTTATCTGAAGTCAAAGGCACAAAACATGGGCAAACAAGAGGGAGAGAATTAGAAAACATACCCAAAGCTTATAAATAAAAAATCCTGATAGAGTTTGGCTGTGATCGCCTCTCATGTTTTTGCTGGAATAAAAAAACCAAAACTTCTCAGCTGCCATCTTTGTACCCTATTTCTTTTTAAGATGTGGTAATACATGAATGCAGGAAAGTGCCTCTGTGAAAAAAAGGCCCACATTGGAGAGAACCTGCATATGTGGCCATTCAGGGTTACATCATCCCATATGGATTTGCTACCTTTACTCTACCTTACCTTTAAATACTAAAGCTATTTTAAAGCACTTATATCTTCTCTTGAGTGTGGGCAGATTCTACTTTTACCCAAGAAGAAATCAAAATAAGAGAATATTAGTAAATATCACAACCTTGTGTAAAGTCTAAGTTAATACTAACCCATTACATTAATTTGATATTGAAACGTTGCTCACACTGCCCTGTATTCACACTTGTTTGCATCGTTTTCTATCATGTCAAAAGGAGTCAGATTGCAGCTCTTTGCACATTCACTCTGAATCTAATCACAGCCATCTGCTAATTACTAAGGAAAGAACTGAACTCACTGTAAAATGTAGTCTTTCAGCCATGTGCATGTTCACTGCTTGACGTTTTCTGGAGGAGTTCCAGATCACTAGCCAAGAAACTTTATATAATCAGCGAGAGAGAGATGTATGTACAGTGGAGAGTGTAGCAGGGATGAAATGGTCTTAAAAAAGATAATAATGACATTTTTCATTGTATAAAGTAAGTCATGGATTTTAATCCTGTTGTAAGCCAATTTAATCGCACTTGTAATAAATGATGAGAAAAATATTTTAAATCCTAATTTCTGGTCTAAATCCATAGTATTCATATAAAAACTAGTGGATTTCTACAAAATGAACCATTAAGGAAAGTTGCATTTTTTTCGTAAGCTATATTCATGTTGATTTTTATAAATTACATCACCTTCCTAAAGTAGTGATTTTACTAGCGCTGCAATATTATTTTACTGTGAGCAGAGATGTTTATTAATGACCCAGTTCCACCTGAGACTGAGTCTACAGTAAGTTGTGTAACTTTTAAAATGATTCTGCACTCAAAGTATAAATCCAAGAAACGAATTTAAGTGGTGATGGTTGTATATGGAGTGAAATGGCACACATATTTGCCTATATGGGATGACTTTAACTTAATGTCAGTGAAGGATACCAATTTAAATCGGGGAGAAATAAAACACAGTTGTTGGTGCATCTTGGGAAATTAAGATACCGTGAATCAAAATTTGCAGCCAAGTAAGAGCTTTTAGTGTGAGAGGGTGGTAACGGAGAAGGGGAATGTTTAAGTGGGAAGAAGGAGTGAAGTGAATAAAATCAGCTTGAACAACCCGACTGTAGCTCCCTTAAGGTCGCATGTGAATAAGAGGGTGGCAAATGTTGATTATTATTTCTCTCCTCCTCCTCCTCCATCCCTCTCCATGCTCTCCGATGAACAGTGGCAGAAAGGGCGGCGGTGTTAACATTAACTGAACGGGGGTGGCAGTCCCACAGGGTGCAGGCTGGCCTCATTAGCATGACTCTGTAGTGTCTCATTTGTAGCTTATTACGGAGACTTGTTGCTGCCTCTGTTCGGTAACCACCTGCCGCTGAGTGACGGTAATTAGGGATTGTGGTCTTCGCGGTCTTGCTCTGTTTCTGTTCTGCGGTTGTCTCAGCTGTCGTCTCTTTATTTGTTTTGAGTGAATCTGTGGAGGTGTTGTGTACCTGTGTGGATATATTTAGGCGATAGGTAAAGCGAGGATGCTGTGAAAGCAACAAAAAAACACCTAATACAGCGATACGGAGTGTTAATCTCATCACTTCCCAATGCATTATCGTTGAACAGGGCTTATTGCGATGTTACTTAAAATAACTTTCTCCAAAATAGAGCCAATTAAACTTATCTGCACTCAAAAATCTGGTTGGTATCGTATTATTCTTGATTACTTGAATGTGCGAAGAATAAAGTTCAGTTAAAGTGATGAAGTGAGTGTTTCATGAGGGATCAACTATATTTGTCTGAAGGCCAGAATTTTCTTGACACTGTGTCTCTCCTTTGCAAAAGAGAGACTTAAGAAAAAGGTCTAATTAGCCTGTTATACATCTCTGACAGACCAGAATGGAAGTGGTAGTGGATGTAAAAATTCCATAGCAAAAAAA
>JAPTYQ010000030.1:29498829-29516930 GCA_029814465.1 Ostorhinchus cyanosoma | reverse complement strand
TCTAATTAGCCTGTTATACATCTCTGACAGACCAGAATGGAAGTGGTAGTGGATGTAAAAATTCCATAGCAAAAAAAACTTGAAAATGATCTCAGGGTACGTAATAGTTATACACAAATATTAAGTATGTTGAACAAATTGAGTTTTTTCAGAGGTTTAAAAAATGGTTGAGATGCTGCTCTCGTGTTAGCATCTTGGTTACATTAACAATGCAATTGTGACAGAACAAAAACAGATAGTAATAATAATAATAATAACTTTTCTGTTTTAAGGCCACAGGTCTGTGTTTTGTGTGTCCTTCATTGCCAAAAGCTTAGTTTCTCAGACAGAACTGTGCACTAAGAGAGAAGAGTAGAAAGAGGAGAGAGCTGTGTAATTGCTGTTGGTTCTTCATCCTGAATTTACAAGCTGCACTTGAACACACATTGAATGTATAGTGGGAACCTGTGTGCTTTGTAGTAGACTGTAGAGAAGATTGTAGATTTTACAAAGTGCCATTGAATACACCGTACATCATATGAACATCTGCTTGTGTGTCTCAAGCAGAAAATAGGGAAATCTTTATTTCCACATACAGTTTATACCTGCACAATAGAGTTTGACAGGACATGCTGATCACATTTAACTGGTTTTGATGCTGTATGCAGTGTTGCGTTGCAGTGGGTTGGTTTGGTTACTTGCTAATAAATAATAAACCAACAAATAACAGATTTATAGACTTTATAATTTACTTATTTATTTACCACTTATTTGATTTTTGAATAGAAAATAAATGCGGCATCCAAAAACCCAAACTACCAGAACAATCAATTTTTTTTCCTCCTCACATTTTACTGTGGCCTGACTATGGCCCAGGGGCCAACAGTTGGTTATCCCTTTCCTCCCATATTCTATGTGGCTTTAGAAATGAACTTAAGTTTATCTATCCTCAGGTCAAGTAGAGTTCTATTATTTTTGCTTTCTGTCTCCCAATTTTCCTGGTTTGTTTCCACTTCCTCTCATCCCTCCTTCTGTACAGAGTCTCTCCAGTCAATGGTGAGTGTGCTGTCTCGAGTGGATGGAGGGGTTGGTGCGAATCCAACAGCTTCTGCAGCCACTACATCCTCGACTTCAGGCATCAACCCTGTGAGTAGTTTTCTCTCTCTTTATTTTGACAGTGTAGGAGCATATGGGGAGATGAAAATATCACAGTAGCGTTAACAGAGACTCCCCAAGGTCATGAAAAACCTGGAAAAGTCACAGAATACGGAATTTTTAAGCCTAATTTTCCAGGGTTGTGTAATATCTCAAGAAATAACAGAATTAAATTTTTATGGATGCAAAATGTGTTTTAAGAGATTAGACTTGATTTTGTTGCTGCCTTGGTCATACAATTTCCACATTGTGGAATCTATAAAGTGAAAGAAAATATGTGCATGCATAAAGATAATGCAAAAAACAATATAAAAAAATAATAATGGTAGTAATAAAACTGTAGAATATAAAGTGGAATTGCAAATTTTGCTTTTTTTTTTGCTAAAATTCCTGTTTTGAGATAAAAATGGATATTGATGCAGATCTACAGAGAACATACAGTCTATAAGTGATTTGAAAATATTATAGTTAAGGCTAAATTTCAAGGCTGAGTGTTGATGTATAGTCAAGGCTGAACAATGCCTGTAATAAAACCCTGTAGTAAAATGAATGAGTTCTATTCTATATTTTTCCCCATATTGTTATGCAAAAATTGACAGTAAATCCACACTTTAAAGCTGACTCTTTTCTGAACTCTGTCTGAATTTTGTCTGTAAAAACAAAACAGTCCTTGAGACACGGACACAAACTTTGATGTAGACCTCAGGGTTTTCCATAGAGATGTGGAGATCTTATTTTTTCTCCTGTTGACTAGATCAATTTTTAATATACAACACTATAATCCTAGTGCATGAAAAAGTCTGGTAGTTGATGTTTATGCAGTGATTATTTAACACACAACTCAAGGGTCTTAAATGCTCATGAAAATGACGTTATCATTTATTGACAAGCCATAAAAAAGTGTTGACATTTTTTTTTTCAGGGAAAATGTGTGGGAACCCTGTTACTAAGACATTCATCTGTCTTGAATTTTCCTCCACTTGAAGCTTCCCCACACACATTGTTTTCAGTGTTACTTCATGTCCATCAGTGTTTTCATTTTCTTCAACTCATTTATTCCTCTGACTGAGTGTCAGTACCAGATGGTTGATGTTGACTTCAAAAGCGAGGAGCTGTAAACTCTCAGACTGTTCCAGACACGACAACTAATGACTCTTTAATATTACCACTCTCCTCTTAGTCAATGATGACAATAACCTCTTCAGCTCAGGCTCCTACATAATGCATCAGTATTGTGATGTCTCTTTATAAATATGGTACTATGTAAAAATCAACATCTAGCTACAAGAGGCGACTTCATAGGTGATTGCTCCGCTCCTTCATTTCATTGTGTTCCGAATGTCACCAAAAGCCAACTGGTTATCGAGTGGCTTCAATAAAACGGTGAACCAGAAGTGTGATTGTATCCCATCAAATAGCAGCACTCACAAACCACTTCTGTTTTCTGCAAAGACGTGAGATAGTTCATTTCATCAGCAGGAGAATCTGTTTTGTAGCATCACATAAATAAATAACTCAACCATTTCCTCCCTGTGTCTGATTTTGCGACGCATATTTAGAAATTATTTTCAAAAGCGTGTCGTCGTCATGTGACTTCAGCGGAAATGAAAAGTATGCAGAAGTTGAATAAGTATAATCTAGATGAATGCTTTGTTTACAGGTTTACAGCTTGGGTCATTCTCTGGTCAGATTTATCCCAAAATAATATCTGCTAACACTCATTTTCTGCCTTTGTTTCCAAAAGGCCACGGGTTCATTTCCAAGTATCTGTCTTTTCTTATTATCATTTCCCTTATTGTCCAGTATGTTTCTAAACTGTCAAGAAAAAGGATAAATTTAACAAAACTAATGTCAAAAGTACACTTAACTTGCTAGCATTTGACATTATTTCAATAATGTAAAATCATGTTTTTGTCACATTTAAGCTGTCAAAGTATTATTATTATCATTGCTCCCTTTGGTATCTGTGTACACAATGACACCTTGTTGATTAAATCTCTTTTTATAACCTTGAAAACAACACTCATTAGTAATATCATAATGTTGTTCTAAAATTTTACCTAACTTAATGAACCCTCAATCCCTGATGTCATGTCCTGTCCACTGTGAAGAGTGTGTATCTGTGTGTATATATGTGTGTAGTTGTGTGTATCTGTGTGTGTTACTGTCTGGACTGGAGATTTGGGACAGAGTCACAACGTAGCCTCAAGACAAACACTGCCACCGTGTCCTCAGCTGGCTTAGCTTTCTGTGAAGTGTGTGTAGTGTTTTCGTGTAGCGCTGCACCACACACATACAGTGATTGACTCAGTCATGGGATGGTGCACATTTATCTTAGCTAATCTGTACTGTTTATGACACACCTGTCACAGTTATGCAGAGATCTAATTGTGTCTATTTGTATTCTGAGGTCTAATGTCATAACTGTCACATTAAGTGTAGAACAAAACACTCACAGGTGTCACTTGTGTGTCTGTGTTGGTAGAGTGATGTATTATTGTTTTCTGACACATTTCTCTTTTTATTCCTATTTATGCGCCTCAGTAATCACCTTTGACCATGTGCAATGATTACATTCTGAATTCCAGTTGCACTTTATATATGAACAATAAATCACACTGACATAATCATTACATAAGAAGAGGTAAAAATATGTTATTTCAACTTTATGGGCAACAAACCATGTGTAATGATCTGCTGTCAACCTCTCACAGTAAGATCAATAAATGTATGAGGAAATAAAATGTATCCGTTTTAATGTAGTTACTACATTTATGTAGTATATGTTCAGATTTTTATATTTGCTAATTATTTGGTTAAATTTTACTTATTTTTCATGTGAGCACATAGACATACGACAAGCATCTTCCAGTAAACACACTCACAATATAAAACTTCAGATTGGTATATGTACCTCATAAATTGAAGTAAAATGCCTGCCTGCAATATTTGGAAGTACTGTTGACTGAGCACCAAATGTTCAATGGAAGAACGACCCTTTTGCTCTTTTCTCCAGCACCTCACAGCTGCTCATTAAAACTTGTATTTTTGCCATTGTAGTGTTAACCTCGTGTGTACAATGGCTGCATGTGTGACAATAAAACAACACTGAGGTCCTAAGCCCATTCATATTGGAGTGGTTTTGAAAACATAACATTTTGCACGCTGCATTCAAATGCTGCTTTAATTAAAACTAGGCCTCCAGAGGCCAGGCTCTCCAGTTCTTCTCCACCAGCTGAGAGGCAGACTGTGAATCACACCCTAATGCATTATGCTTCCAATAATGGCTCAGCACAGCCGTTGCAAAACCAAGTAAACCGCAGGAATGGGACACTGACGCTGTCACACATGTACTTTAACTCTGGGCTTTACAGGAAATGTCGATGTGACTCATTCACACTCGAAGACCGGAAGTGTTGATGGTAGATGACTCCTGTGATTTAATAATAGTTCTTGTCATGAGGGCAACAGCTGAACAGTGGCCGGTAGTGGTGATTTTCAGTGTCTTCAACTTTCTCCTGGTTAAAATTGATTGTGTCTAAGCAAATAAGAATATAATGAAAGGGGCTACGTGTACTATTTCTATTTTAAATGTAAAGGAAAACCTAAAAATTATCAGTAGAGTATTTAGAATAAAGTTCTATGAAGTTCTACTGAAGACACGAAAGTCTTGGATTTTCGAGAAAATGAATTCCAGTGGTTCAATGCATTTATGTGACCACTAGAGGGAGTAGTGAGTCGCTCTACCGGTCTCCCAATGGTGAGGAAAACTAATGCCATGGGAAGTTTCTGATGCCAAGTGTCAGATACTGATAAAATGAGAACAAATCAAATCAAATAAGGTAATAAAAGAAAGAGGCACAGTTTTTTCAACACTGGAGATAGCTCTAAATGAAAGTGAGTTTTATTATGAAGCTTATGAATGTATACAATTATTATGCAATGTTATTACCTTAAATACATTTGCCATGTGTAGATCCACGGTTCAGACTAAACTGTGACATTTCTGACCTTGTTTGGATGATTCCAAACACATCTTTTGTGTAAGGTTAGGGTTAGTAGTGTTTTCTGTCTAAATACAGAGCTACGCTAAGAGAGCTAAGCTAATAGAGCTCTAATGTAAACTATCAGCACATGAAGATTATAAATTAGAGTTATTTTGACCGACTGTTGAAATATTGTGCTGTGAGTTACTGTTTTAAAAAGAAAACTTGCTGATACCTTAATACAGATGTGTGCAGTCAATGATGTTTATACTTTCTTCAGTGTGTGTTACAGTCTGTGGATGCGTAGTGTTAAATCATTGATGGTTCTAGTAGTTGTAAGTGTGTTCCGGTATGTGACGTCCCCCTGCGGTTGAGAATACGTAACATCAATACTCCATATAACCCCTTTATAGAAAAAATACAATCATTTATTATTATAGTCTATAATTCATTTGCCTTTTTTGACTGGAATTAAAATACTGGCAATTTGGAAAAATGTTGAAAAACTCTAACTTCATACTTCCTGAATAGTTTGTAGAAAAAGTTCATAAAATAAAAACAAACGTCCGAGGTGTAGGCTGGTGTAGGCGTGGTGTAGGTGTGTATGCTGCCATGGAAACTGCACGATCATGTTGAGTTGAGGCTGAATTGTGGAGTTGGTGTAAAGGTTTGCCACAGATCTCGGATCAGGTTTTATAGGGTCTTTAAACGATTTGCAGTACAGCCGAGGGCTCCACCTTCCTGAGCTTTAGAGGCCGTTTGCAGCTCTGTGTCATTAACACTTGATTACTCTAATGTTCTGCTCAGGTGTTCGAGCCCATTCTCAGACAGATCGTTAAACAAAACTGCAAACACAAATCAAAGCGGCGCTCCATTTCTGGCCCTTCTGCGCTGGCGACCGTTCAAGTTCAGGATCCGTTTCATGAATGTGCTGATGACTGACAAACCTCAGCCTGCTCCGACCCCACAGTGCATTTCCAAACTGCTGATTTCTCTTAACTCTGTGGAGTCCCACTGGTCCTCTTGTGCTGATCACTCCACAGATTGTAGAATTGATCAGCCTGTCATGAATGGTATTTTATAGAACTGCTTGTAGATCATAGTTTGATTTTCAGCTCTCCTTATACGTGGTTTTGCTTATTCCCTCTGTATTGTAGTGATAAGTGTGGGATGTTTATGAGATACACTAAAGCCAAGTCCTCAAAACATTTCACCACCAAAATGTAGCTTTTTTTTTTTTCTTTTACATCTTGGCCTCAGACAAAATATTGGGTACTTTCTCCCAGGTCTTGGCAGATACAATCTACCACTAAAAGAAGCATAATTTTCCTTAATAAGAGGGTTTTCCTGATAATTCAGCTAAAAGAAATCATAAATGGAGGACATTTGACTAAAGACTACATTCCTTATATATTTGTTTAATATTGGTGGTTTGTTTTTTTCCAATGATAGCAGACCAAGATGAGTTACAAACAAACATTTCTCAAATCAAATGCAAATTACATTAAAATGAGCAATAAAAATCTTGTAACTCATCTTTTTTTAAAATGTATTTCCCCAATTTATAGATCCTAATTAACTTTGTACAAAGGTGATAGTAGGTCTACATGCGACAAGAAACGGATGTTTTATTCAATCAGTACCTGCAACTGTATTTTAGTTTTACATGCTTTGGTTAAATGTGAAAGTGTAAAGTAAGAAAATCAGTGTTAATCACTTTTCATTGTGAATTAGACAATAGTCAGCTGGCCACTACAACAGCCTTAATTCTGTAACTATTATCCCTGTTTATGTCTTCAGACAGAACTAAAACTAAATTATATAACAGATTGTACTGATTTGTGATTCTCTATAAAAACACACCTGGGACCACAATATGGCTGAATTATTGTGCCAAACAAATGTTTTTGAATTGTCGAATTTTGTTGTGACTGTTGATTATATATTTATTTATTTGTTTTGTAGTGGCAGAACTCAGTGTAGTTGGTGAAAAGAGATCAATTGAAAAGAAGGGGAAGATGAAAAATGAAAGCAGACATGAAAACATTGAAGATTTGAGAACTGAAAGACTTGGGAAAATTCAGATACACACCCTACCTAATAACATCCAGATAAACCACAGCCTTCTGAGTAATTTAAAGGTGTTAAATGGTTTTTCCTCTTTTTTTCTTCTTGTGTTATCTGTTTTAAGAAAGGTTTCATCCCTGTCTTACTGTGTAAATGCTGTTCATTGTATAATTAGTATTCAGAAGTTGAACTGTGCAGCTAATCTACCATGATAGGGCCCTTATTACCTTTCTACAGACCTCTAATATACATATTAATTTTCTCTAATTCAATTTCAGGATGTAATTTCATTTTTCCCTTAATCAGTGCATGAGTATCAGGTCAGTATATGACTAATTATAAAAGTGGTAAAATCCTCTGCTCCTGTTTCAGGCTGAAGCAGTGGGACAGACACTTCCACCCACCACCTTCAGCTTCAGCCATACTCAGTCCATCCTGTACGCACTGGGGGTCGGCATGTCCACCAAGGACCCGGACCATCTTAGGTGTGTTTTATTTGCTGCTGACTCCGCCTCGAAGGCTTTGGGAAAATCAGCTTGTGTGAAATTGAACTGAAAGAAATGATAATCGCTGTATTTTTACCTTGACCTGCACCGACGGGGATAAAACCGCCAAAATCTGCCCAGGCTTCAAACAGAAGCCTGTGTAGCCATCTGTGCTGCTATTTTTGTTTTTAGACTTCATCTGTACAGCATTCCTATTAAAGTGTGATGTTTTTGTTTCACAGTCGACTTAACGTAACATTTTCATGTAGGTTTCTGTACGAAGGTCATCCAGACTTCAGCTGCCTCCCCACCTTCGGGGTCATCCCGTCCCAGGCTGCCATGATGGACGGTGGGCTTGGCTCCGTCCCTGGACTCAACATAGACTTTACACAGGTGTGTAATTCATCTGTATGTGTTTGTGTACAACATATTCAAATCCACACGGCCTATTTCACACATTGTACCATGTAACAGCTGTTGAAATGTTTGGTCTTAGGTGTTGCATGGAGAGCAGTATCTGGAGCTTTACAAACCTCTGCCCACCTCAGGTATTCAACTCTGTTCCTCTACAATAACAACACATACTTAAATGCATCTAGACATAGTACATAATAGGTGCTATAAAAGCTTTTTGTGTTTCAGTTGTTTGTTTTTATTGATCTAATGTCTTAACTGCGACTAGTATGAGTTCATTAGAGAGTAAACAATTAAATTAGTATCCATCCAGTATCTTTGTTGAGCCTAAAACAGCTGAATTTGTTCTGTTTACCACTTAAGTAAAAAGAATCATTACTACATAGGATTGTGTTTATCCCCCAGTGTATTCCCTCTTATATATCATAAATACATTTAACAAACACAACTATGCATTTTTTTTAAATAAGATGGAATTGCACAATCCTGGAGGAAGCCTAAATGGTCATTTTAACTACATTTATTGCTTTTAAGGTATTTTAACAATATGTAAAGATCACCATAAAAAAAACATTCTGTCCTGGGCTTCTTTAACAATATAGTAAATAATTCTGTTTGTCTGGCTTTATTTTTTTCCAACAGTGACATAATTCATGGACAAAAATATTGGAATACACCTCATATTCAGCTTATAAAACTTGTCGTTTCTATGGATTTGAAATGTTACCACGATGAAAATGTTAATATAACTATCAATGATTATCATTTAAAAAAACAATATTTTGGAATTTTCTTCTTGAGTGAGAATCGGAGAAACCAGATGGTTAGTTATGAACGGAACAGGACAAATCTGTCACAAATCTGGAGGTATTCACAATTATAATGATGATACAAAAATCAGCATTAAGTAAAATTAAGTAAATTTAAGTAAAAACCGACTGAAATTTTTTGTTGTTGTTTTAGATACAATATAACACAATTAATTAAATTTGTCTTAATGGTCCATTATGGAGAAAGATCTGAAACAGAATAATAGAGAGTAAAAAAAAGAAAAATAGTGTCACTGTAAACATACTCACTGTGTAGTCATGACAACAATCGGTTACCCTATTTCTTTTTTAACTTCATGCATTTGGTGAAAACTGTCTTTACCTGATTTGTACAAATGCTTTTTATTAAAACATCTGGTATGTATTAATGTTACTTTGCTGTTTTTTGTTTTTTTTTAGGCAAAATGAATTCAATTTGTCATGTCACGTGCAAAATAAAGAAATACTCTCTGTTCCATTGGAAGATTATGCAAGTGTAAATAATATTGGCCCTAAACTGGTTTGTCCTCATTACTCAAAATACACATGAGGCATTAATCTGCTTCTAGGTGCAGACTCTTGAAGTACATAACCAGTAAAATACAGTCTGGTTGAGTTCTACAGGAGCATAAATGAAGTTAAATACATGTGTTCCAGGTGAACTTACGTCTGAGGCGACCGTAGCAGATGTTTTGGACAAAGGATCTGGAGCTGTGATCCTTTTGGACGGTGAGGCCGGTGCACCATTTTTACCACACACTATATTCACTCCATATCCATTTGTTTTCATCACTTTAATGCCCCGTTTCCCGAATTGTACCTCGTAGGCCGAATTAATGAAAGTTAATTTACAGTCTGTGTCTGCAGGGATTGATATAATGGACTGAAAATGGTTCATATTTCGGTTTGACAATTCCATAGAGATGGATGATATTAGAAGCACTCTGATCTATAATTAATCCAACTTAAAACAAATAACATGGGACCTGAAGCTCCCGCAGGATGCACACACTGAAAATGTAGTCAGTTTCTGTTATCCTCCTGGCCTCAGAGACAAGTTATTTCTAGGCAACACACTAAGTTACATTAACCAGCCTTATTCGCGGCCCTTCCTGGTTTTATATGTTTAATATTTAATCGAACAGAACGCAAACATCAAAGGTCAAAGGTCACCAATCTGACACACCACATTTTTAGCAATAACTCTTGATAATTATGGCAAAAAAATTGCACATAGATACGGGTGAAATGATGAAGTAATGTCATTTTACCAGCATTTAATTTAACATCCAATAGGGTCAAAGGTCATTTTCACGTTAGCATTACGATCTGGTATAAAACCATTTTTGGTTTCATATGGTGAAATTTTCTCTGTTCTGTTTGTAGCTTCTTTGTGCTCACCTTCTAAACTGCAACATGTCAGTAAATGTGCAGTAAGTTGAGAATGTCACATAAGCAGGTGTATGACGTGTTATCGACGCTGTTTTTGTTGTTGTTGTTGCATGTTTTCATCATTAGAATCATTCAAAGTAACTGCCTAAACAAAGAAATCAATATGTGCTGCACATTTATGAGTTTTCCGCTCTGAAATGCTCACGTCCTGCTTCATAAGACACAGTGTTAAGTACAGAATTAACAGAAGTGTTAAATCTAGAATTAACAGTAGTACTTTTTTTGCAATTTGTTTTCTGTCTCCGCTTAATTTAAATGATAAATGACACCTATTGAAGTTCTGCAGGACTCTCTAGTCAGTCCAAATCAAAAGACTAAATATAAGTACAGATTGAAACTGGTGTTATTTCGTGCTATAATGGAAAAATGGAACCAGAGCAGTGGAAATGCATCACATCTCATCATCTGACAGAATCTGGTCAGTGATTGGTTATCATTGGTTATTAGCTGTCAGTCATGTCCTTTCTTGAAAACATCAGTGTTTAGACACAATCTGCATCATAGACTAAAGGCACAGAAGTCTGGTTTCCACTCAGACCATTAGATTTACAACATGCTTTAGAATTACAATATGCTTATGTTTAATTACAACGTGCTTTCTATGTACTACTACTAATAACAATAAGTTGTATTTATGAAGCATTTTTCATTCAATGGAATCTCCAAGTGTTACAGAGAATAAAGGTCCTACAGTTAAAAATATAAAATAAAATACTACATGTAAGATAAAGCACCATAGCTTTACGATGGAACTTTTACCCTCTTAAGAGAGCATAGTGTGCTCTAAATGAGTATTTAATTTGATGCTACCTTGCAGATCTGAAGCACATTGGAGTGTTTACAAGAAGTGATATAATCCAGTGATAAGTAATGATAATGTTGGGTAAAATAAATAAACTGGATTTGCTTTGATTTAACGAATTTACAGATTTAGCCAAAAGGTAAAAGGCTAATGATTCACTTGATCTGAAGTAATAACAGAGAAGTAGAAATAAGAGCGTTGTTTTTCTTTTAAAGCAGATAATAGAGTTTTAATTTTGAAGTCTTACCTTGTTATCTTCCTGAGATGAGATTTCTAAGTAAACTTTATGTTCATCCCTCCTCCCAGTGAACACCTACAGCGGGAAAGAGCTCGTCTGCTACAACCAGTGGTCGGTGTTTGTGGTCGGAGCCGGAGGCTTCGGAGGGAAGAGAAACTCCGACAAAGCCAAAGTATGCGTTGTGTTATTTGAGTTGGTGAACTAAAACAAACAGAAAAACACCATGTATGATTTATGTTGTGGCTGTTATTTGATTAGTTGTATTTGTGCTTTATTTCCTCCAGCCTCTTTTGCCTCCACCTAAACGGGCTCCAGATGCTGTGATGATTGATTCGACCACAAGAGACCAAGTGAGTGCGTCTGCGTGGGTTTTACAGCAGAATAAATCAGACGCATTGATAACATGTAGGAGCAAATGTTGGACATGCATTGTTGTGTGTGTGTGTGAGGGGGGGGGTAACATTTTTCAGACAGAGTTTTGCCCATCAGTATGCTGCTGAAGTGGAACGCTGACTATATGATACAGCAGAAAGTAAAAAGAAAGGAGGAAAAAAGCTCAGTCCCTTGAGCGATTAAAATGACTGCAACTGTATCACTTCAAAGACATTCTTATTTTAGGTGTCTCTTGTATTGCCTTCATGATAATTTAATTTCATCCCACATCTATGTTGGAAAAGTTCAGTGGTTTATGAATTAGATATAGATCTAAACAATGTGTGCTTTCCCTGCGGCTACAGGCGGCCTTGTATCGTCTGAGCGGAGACTGGAATCCGCTTCATATAGACCCCAGCTTCGCCGCCATGGGAGGTACGGCAGCTTTTTCACCTAAAATGTCTGTTTTCTCAGGCTTTTATTTTGGGTCAAATCAAGTGTTTTGATGTAATTTATACTTCAAACCTGCTGTACCTACAAATGCTCTTTGCTCAGGGTTCAAGGCTCCCATCCTGCACGGCCTGTGCTCCTTCGGCTTCGCTGCCAGACACGTCCTCAAGCAGTACGCCGACAACGACCCGTCCAGGTTTAAGGCCATCAAGGTGGGCGTTACCTGTGGAAACAAACACTTGAAATCACTCAGTGTCATGAAAGAGTCACTGCTTTCCCTCTATTTAAGATCCTCATGAAGTACTTTCGTTCAGTGTCATGTGCTCCATAAGACACACCAGAAAAAAGGCTATTTTATGGTGTTTTATTATTTTAGAGGTCATCATTTCCTTTTAAAGAAACATTTTATTCTTATCCTAGACTCAGACCTGCATTAATGTTACATCTGATGAAACTTTCTTTGAATTCTTATGTGAGGAACTACGAGCAGAGTTAAAGTTACAGGTCGTTGCTCCAATCACAGCAGACTGGGCTTTTTCAGGGGGAATGGCTTCGCTCCATTCTCGTTTTAGTATGAAATATGTTAAAAAAAAAAAAAAAAAAAAAAGTATATAGCAGCCCAATAACCATTTCATGAGGACTTTAACCCTTTAATCCTGAGACATTATTTCAGTGAAACGGGATTCTGGGAATTTGTGTCTGTTTCAGCGTCATAAAAGCTGCTTTGAGTGTGGACTTGTGTTCCTTTTCTTCAGGGGTTTTGGTTAACTGTGTTTTTAGGGTCAAAACAGGGTGAAATAACAGCAAAAGACAAAGTGAAGAATTTTTACTAAATAAGGGACTCCAATTTAGGACGTTGAACATGAACTGTGAACACACTGCACAACAGGTATTTGAGTTTTGGCTCAGTAGTTTTTGTTTTGGGGCTCTTATTTTCTAAATCAGTCCATTTGCTTTTTGGCTCCTGGTTGAACTACAAAAAGTAATTGTAAAAATACTGTAAAGAAAATAAAGTAAAATCATGACAACACTGCAAACAGTAAAAACAAATAACGACAAGGGAAACGGTGAAAAAAAAAAAAAAAAAGCGCAAACTGTCTATTTTTATAGGGAGTGCGGGGGTGCACTGAGCATGCCCAGACGTCTATGGAAAGAAAAGTTTTTCCTATTGAGAAAAGGGCTGAATTTTTATGAATATTTAAGATAAATCATGTATACAGAACGAGCGCCACAGACACATCAGGGGCTAAAGTTAAACATTTTCTTTGGTATAAATAAATTGGTGTTTGTTACAAAATGAATTGGAAGGAAGACGCTATCGAAAGATCTTGAATATGAAAATGAACAGAAAAACACCTCGAGTGACTGATTAAAAATACCACGTATTCCAGAAGTAATCTTATATATTCACTTTATGTCTTTTTGGTTTATAGGAAAGCTGAATAATTTTGTTGAAATACTGGAATAAAATTCAGTTCAAAGGTGAAATCTGTGAAACGATGGCGTCGCTATTGAGCTTATGTGAAGTCAGACTTTGGCTTCTGCTGGAGCTGGTGGTTTTTGGACGTTAGCTGACTCTATTTCTAAGTGGATGGTTCTTAATGTTGCTGCTGTACAGGAGCAGCAGAGTTAAGTTGAAGAAGTTAGGAGAAAGCCCTAGGATTTTAGTGGAAAATCCATTCTGTCGGCTGTATAGATATAGAAGTACAGGCTGTTATCAAGGTTTTAGGCAACTGAGATAAAACAGATGATCGTTTTCGTTCCATTTAATATTTTCTGATTTCATTGTACTATAATGACTTAGAAATCTGTTTCTACGGCAGGGATCACCAACCCTGGTCCTCCAGAGCTACTATCCTGCATGTTTTAGATGTTTCCCTCTTCTAGAACACCTGATGGCTGTTGTCAGGCTTCTGCAGAACTTGATGATAGACTTATTATTTGAATCAGGTGTGTTGGAAGAGCGACACATCGAAAACATGCAGGACAGTAGCTCTGGAGGACCCGGGTTGGTGATCACTGTTCTACAGTATCGTTCTCTTTGTAAACTCATTGTGTTTCCATCAACCTTTAATGTGTATTTGGTGATTTCTTATTGTGTTTACGGAAATGCCAACATTAGAATTTTTTTTTTTTAGTACACTCATATTAAGGTGGTTTTGCAAAGCGTTAATCTACATTATGGGAAAGGAAACCCTCACGAGGACTAAGCGGTTCAGAAAAAGGGTGAGTGGATGGATAGAAATGGCTTTTTTGAATAAACTTTTAACTTTACATCATCCTGGAATATTTAGACTGTGACAGAATCATTACCGTCACCTTAGATGGAAAACGAAACGCTCTGCTTCTTCTTCTCCGTTTGTAGAAGTGATGCGCATCGCAGGCTACAGCGCCGCCCTCTGACCCCACAGCTCAGCATAGTTCCTTCTTTCCAAATCAGTTCATGGAAAATGTAATTTGCATGTTTTTGTGCAAGTTCTCAAACTTTTTTTGCGGTCAAAAACACGTCTTCTGACAGATTCCCTCGAGCGCTTTCCATCAAAGTTATTCACTTTTCTCTACCAAGATTCTCAGCATCTCATTTCCTGTCAGACTATTTCCTCTTCATTTCTGTCACAATACTGCATTGAATTCAGCTACAAACACTGATATGATGCGTGAGCCTCACAGAAAGAAGTAATTTAAGATAACAATACAGAACTGTTCTTGCATGAGGCTCGCTGATGAGCACCATACGAAGCTTTTATTTTCAGTTCATAAACACCTGCAGAATAGAATATCAGAGTGCAGATGGAAGCTTTCCACTGCAGTCCTTTTAGTTAAATAATGTATCAGGTAGTCAGTGATACTAAATGTTAGGGAGACTTTTAATTGCAGAGCCATTAACTCCATTATCATCTTGAATCTCTGTGTCTCCTGCTCAGGTTCGCTTCGTGAAGCCGGTGATGCCGGGTCAGTCGCTCCAGACCGAGATGTGGAAGGAGGGCAACAGGATTCACATCCAGTGCAAAGTCAGTATTTAGAGATATATATGTAGTTGTATTCCCCATAATTTATTATTTATTCATAATAATATATAGATTTATATGTGCATACATTCGTACCTACATCAAAATCAAATCGCATTTTATTTATATATCACTAAACAATAACAAATATTATTTCATGACACTTTACATTCAGAGCTGGTCTAAACCACACTCTTAATAAGCCGATTCACAGAAACCCACCAGAATCCTCCAGGAGCAAACACTCAGTGACAATGGCGAGGAAAAGCGTCCTTTAACAGGCAGAACCCTGGAGCAGACCCCAGCTCTGGAGGATGGTGGTCTGCCTGGACCAGATGGGGTTAAAGAGAGAGAGAACAAACACATTTATATATACATATACACAAATGCATACAGTCGTGGAAAAAATGATTAGACCAGCAAAAGTCATCAAAAACAACGGTTATGCAATCAAGTACTAACTCCTGTGTGTGTCATGTGACTAAAACAGACAGAAAAGAAAACGTGGAATGAATAAAAGCACTGTTTTTGTCAGTACAATGACATAGATATTGATGGAAGAACTGAAGTGATTTTGGTTATTATCAAGAAAACATGGAAAATGGATAGATATCAGCTCTGAAATTCAACTATTATGAGCTATTTTTGTTGTTATCATTATATTTGTCCAAACAAATGTACCTTTAGTTGTACCAGGCATTAAAAATGAACAAGAAATTGGAAGAAAACAAAGGTTGTCTAACAATTTTTTTCCGCGACTGTACTTTGTATTTGTATTTATTTGTTTATTTATAAAGGGACAATGCATGTTATTGAATATATGCTATGTGTTCCCACCACTAATTCCACCGGTCTAGATAATAGATGGTCAATTGGTTGAGATCGGTTTAGTTTTTTTTCCTTACTTTTACATTGGGAATGTCCAGCAAGATCTGGAGACGCTTTGATCCAGTGATTTGACCAAAATCACTCAGTTCCTCATGTTTCCCATTTTGCTGTTTCCAACATTTCATCTGTGAGGACTAAATGTTCACTCGCTGTCTAATATGCCCCACCTACTGACAGCTCCCATTGTGAAGAGATCATCAAAATGAAGACGTCTTTATCTATTAGTGGTCAGACTGTTGTTGCTGATTAATGCACGTATACATAAACACACATACAAACACATAAACCTTCCCAAGAAAACAGAGGAAAGCAATTTCTTAAATCTCTCTCTTTTTTTTTTTTTAATATATTCCTTTCTAAACTGCTACATGTTCATCACCTTTTGAGCTCCACACTCATGCTTTTGTATAACTTCACTACCTAAAAAGAAAAGCAACAACTTTTTCTTGTTTTACTCAGTTTTGAAATGAAATGATTTCACTAAAGAGAACAGAACAGAGGGTCAGTGACTCTAACTCTTGATGCTGTTGTTTCTGTTCTGTTATTTGTTGTCTTTGATCCAGGTGAAGGAGACAGACGCTGTTGTGTTGTCGGGGGCCTACGTGGATTTACATGGAGCGTCAGAGGCCTCGCCAGAAAATCTGACTCAAGTACATCAGTCTGGATCCAGACACAGATCCTCTTTCTGTTCTTCTGATCAAAGTCCCTGAAATCCCTCCTCTCTCTGACTCTGCTCCTCAGATCATTTAGGATTAAAAGCAGAAAATGAATTTGTATTTTTGACAACGCCGACACTAACTCGGACGCACCTTTTTGTCTTTGCAGGGCGGCGGACTTCAGAGCGAGCTGGTGTTCGCAGAGATCGGCCGTCGCATCAAAGACCTGGGTTCAGAGCTGGTCAAGAAGGTCAACGCCGTGTTCGGCTGGGAGATCACTAAAGATGGACAGAATGTCGCTCAGTGGAGTAAGTCTGCTGAATACAATCCATACACATTAAATACACACCTGAAGGCTGGATGCGTGGACGGAAGACCAATGAGTGTCTTTGTACTGTGGCCAGAATACTTTTACATTTATTAAGTGTGACAGCGGAGTCGGAGGAGTTTATATTTGGTCTTTCAGTTTAGATTTTGTGTTCAGTTTAGTTTAGAGGAGTGATATATTACTTTTTTAGATGGAATTATGCATTTTTAAACATTTCCCTGTGGTCTTCAAAAATTGTAAATGCTCTGTTTGGGTCTGAATTCTTCATTAATTCAACTCCACAGGTCCATCTTCAGCCCTATTTCTGAGTAATGACACCAGAAAGGTGGTTTTAAGCACTGGCCCTTTAAATGCACATGATCCACTTCAGGCCCCGCCCCCTCCAGGTTGTTGGCTGTGCTGCTCTGTCCCGTTCAGTCACTTGTGTTCGTTATTACAATCATATTTTAGATAATTGGCTCGAAGTTTGGACATATTCTCAGTTTTTACTACAAACGCTGCTGCTGACGTACAGTTTATGTCGTACTCGGAGAAATGTTTGTCGGACGTCTTGACCTCATATGTGCAAATGTCGTGACGTAACTAGTTACCGATGTAACAAATTAAAACAGGTAGTAGAAATCCACTTGATTTTTGCCAAAAACGAATATAAAGATAGTTTTGCAGTACCTGGAGGGTTCAAATCCAAACTTTATGAACTATTAGGGTCCAAAAATACACTAATAAATGAACCAAAGACTAATAAAAGTGGGTTTAGCAAAATATGACCCCCTTAAGTTAGTTTACAACTACAGGGGTGGGGGTGTAGCAGAAGAGGCGAGGGGATAGTGCTACTACAGCTGTCATTGTCAAAAGGGGCTAGAGAGTCATTATAACCTTCAACAAGTGGTTCCAGGCACAACAAACCCCGCCCCTTTCAAACGTTTCACCTGATATGCCCTAGCTCTTATCATTGGGAAAACACATTTTTGGTGACCTTGACCTTGACCTTTGACCTACATTCACTAAAATT
>JAPTYQ010000030.1:29471811-29484519 GCA_029814465.1 Ostorhinchus cyanosoma | reverse complement strand
ACTTTTTAAGGCCATTAAATTTTGCTTTTTTGATTTATCACTTTTTAATACTTTTTAAAACCCCGCGGACACCCTGTTAATATTCAGAAATGACCTGAAATTATCATTAGTGTTAAGAATATAAAGTTTAGAATGTCAAAGATGTCGGTGTGTCCTACTGCAGAGATAAGAATACATTTATCCACAGCCATGAGGTGACATGGATCTGAACATATGTGACCACTAGAGGGAGTGGTGAGCCACTCTGAGGTTGACAACAGCTAAGAAACAACTTTTAGAGTCAAAAAAGCGACAAAGTACTAAAAGTTAGAAGCACTGTTGTTGATTTCACCACTGGACACAGCTCTAAGTAAAAAAACCAAAAAAAAAAAAAAACGCATAGTTTGATTAGCTGTAGATGTAGCATTTCTTCTGCACTGGTGAGTTTGATTATGTGACGTTAGTCTTTGCTAAATTCGATTTGTGGGTTGTTGATCCACAGTTCAGACTAAACTGTGACAGTTCTGACCTTGTTTAGATGATTCCTAACAGATCTTTAGTGCAGCTAAAGATTTCTGGTTTTACTGTGGCTGTTTTCTTTCTATAAACAAAGCTAAGCTAACAGAGCTATAATGTAAACTATCAGCTGACGTAGGATGTGAAGATTATAAGACAGAGAGATTTTGCTTGAAGAAGAAAATGTGATGATATATGTAAACAATGACCTTCACACTTCAGTTTAATGAGTGATCCAGTCTGTGGAGATGCAGTGTGTGCACGTTTAACTTTTTTTTTTTCCCATTTCAGGTGATTCGCTACATTTTAACTGCTAAAATTTTCAATAAAACCAGAAAAAGTTACAGAATTGTGTGACTTGTTTTTAACGTTTTGCATCATCTGTGGAAATATCCAGGACAGAGAAGGACATAGAATCAGTTTGTGAGTTTTATTCCCAAAAACAGACAATTCAATACTAGTTGTGAGTTTCTTTTCCAATTAGGTGTGAAGTCATTTTGAAGAGACAGACACAGGAAATTTAGAGGAAATATAAGATGAGCATCTACTCGGAGCCCCGGTAAGCGCTGAGTAACTTTCATTGTTTGGCTCATATTCCCAGCCTGGGAACATTATTATTTGATAAGGTTTTTCATAGACTCCAGTCTGTTGGTATTGGTTAATCTTCCAGTTCCGTTGACTCTCATCAAACACTTTAAAAGCTTAGAAATCTGCAGCACAGCCCCGTTAATTTTTCAATTAGCCAGTATACAATTATTGACTTCACATGAGTAACATCACACACAGCTTTTTTTTTTTTTTGAGAGCAATCATTCAGAATTGGAGTTTGGAGCAGATGTGCACTGCACCATTCCTGTGTGTGACGCAGCAGCTTTATCCTTGGAGTGACAGCTGTGTGATCTGCACAAACTTATTCAAGAGAAAAAGATGAAAGAGCTGCTGCCTGCGAAAATATATTAGTTGAAGACCGTCACATCTCCCCTCCATAAAAACACTTTACTTCCTGCTTTAGCTCACGTAGCCCTGCTTTCACCTTACACTTCAGTCTCCATCACTCACACTGTTGTCCTGAGTAGGTGGTTAATCATAAGTGTGACATCAGTTTTGACTGACTTTGATGCGTTCACTGTCTCCATGGATAAATGCGAAAGCTATTTGTTCGTTGACTGGAAGGAGATGGGGTTGTGTTCACACCTGGGTGCCCAGCGCCCTGCAGGACCGCCTCGACAGCGAGGGCTTTACTTAGTGCAGACGAACTGATCAAAACTGTTTTGAAATCGGAACTTGTTCGAGACACACTGTTCCCACTGAATCTATGTATAATTTATCAGTATTTTTCTCTGAGATGATACTCTAAAAAAATCTGTCTGATTTCTACTTCTCAACTATGTCTAATAAGATCATTAATATTTCCATCCAAAAACACATACATTCAATTTCCTGATCGTCTGTCTGGAATTTATCTTGAAGTGCCCTGTGACTGAAACCAGACAGAACCAGTGTTCTCGGAGACTGAGACTGATGCACCTGAAGGGCAGTAGAAATACCTTAATGTTGCCCTCGGCTGAGCCGCTGATAAAGCAGTCCTCTGTCGGATCTACAGCCAGGGCTTTGACCGGCGAGTCGTGGGCCTGGAAGCTCTGGCGCTGATGCCTGTGGGGAAGCTCCAGGACGCTGATCCATCCTTTCCTTCCACCAGTGATAAGGAGCTGCTGCCGAGGGGCCATCGAGAGCACGGTGGCACCGGACTCATGGCAGCAGAACGCTACAGGGGGAAGATTAGCAGGATGTGAAACGCAAGCAGAAAACGGACCTGAAAGGATTTATAAAGATATAAAATGTTTTTGTTAAATAAGCCGAGTCCTAAGGCCAGACTGCACGTCCATGGAGAACTATTTACCCACGATTAAACCATTTAACTGTAGATTATACCCAGGCAAAGGTTAACGCTTGTGTAAAAAGAAGAACATTTTAATTCAGTATTATTACTCTACATTTAGATAGACTTTCTTTGCGTCGTGTTGAATCTTTTAGCTCCAGTTTATAATGTGACCAATGCAGCTGTACGCTGAGACAGAAGGAGCAAAGTAACCAGGAGATTATTAAGGTACGTTAATGGTTCAGCAAAGGAACCATTGTGTAGCTGAACAGGACGATGGGACCAACTGTCAGATGAGGCTCAAACAATTGCTGCCAGGAATTTTCTCCTCCTTACTACGCTGTTGTCTGTCTTTATAAAAACAAATCTTTTATCATTTGGTCATTTTGCTCCATTAAGTCGACTAAAAGGTTCTGAACAAAAGAGAAGAAATTAGATCCAGTCTGAGCAGGAAACTACAGGTTTTATTAATATGTTTTATACAGATCCAATATATAGAAGCCACATGTTCATGGTGTACTCCTTTTGTTGTATTTATTTATTAAATGTATGTTTTTAACTTTAATTTGACTAAGCCACCATCTCCATATTAATTAATTGACTAAGTGGTTTAACTTTGGTTTAGTCAGACCTAGTTCTACTGGTCTGATTCAATTCAGGATTGCTCAGGTTTATTATTAGGTCTGAAATAGCACTTATATTAATTTTGTCACTGGACAAAGAAAAACACAAAAACTACAATAAAAACTAGAATGAATGTAACACAAACCAAAATAAAACACAAATTGCAATGTGGGTAAAATCAGCTTATATTTTCATTTTCCCCAAAAAGTAATGGTTCAGTGTTTGTGATAATGTCAGGTTTACAAAATATGTGACTGTTAATGGATAATAATTCATCATATTTCTACATTTTTAGAGTTTTTAGAAATCAAAGTTTTCCTCAAAATAGAAAAGCAACTTAAAACTACGCATTCACAAAAAAAAAAAAATAATAATAATTTGAAAGCAAAAATCTAATCGACAAAGAAAACCAGGGTTCAAATCAAATGCAAGAAGCTGAAAGGCTGTTACAAAGCTGTGTTCTTCTAGTTCTGTTTCTTACCGTGTACGAGGCTGTTGGCAGGAGTCACCAGAGTGTCCCACAGACACACATTCCTGTGGAGTCAGAAATTAGCTTAATATAACACCACTCCAACATTACATAGAACTATCCCTGCTGGCCACGGCTCAGTGGAGCTAAATCATGGTTAATTAGATTTTAATGGACATTGGGGAAGTCATTTTATAGAAGCCATCTTTCAGTCGGCTTGTACCTGTTGTCTGTCGACAAGCCTGCGGTGGCGATGAGGGAGGAGGAGCCTACGAACACGAAGTCATGAGCCGTCTTGTTGTGGCATTGCAGCGTCTGCCCCGGAGAAGAAACACAAAAACGAAGGTGAGAAGTAGTGACAGTAAATGGGCGAGTTAACAAAACTGAGAATGACAGCAAAGAAAACAAGTCAATGCTTCAAAAGATTTAGAAAAAAAAAAGGAATGAATAAAAACTAATTGTATGAAGGTGGATTTATTGGCTATGAGAACTTCTCACCAGGTATGGTTTGGGTGCGTTCCCGCTGGTGTTGGTCTGCCAGAGACTCAAACCTCCATCGGCGTCTACGATACCGAACTGTACAACACAGTGGGAGAAACGACGGCACCATTTAATCCATTATCCTGCACTTGATTTAAACATGACCCTCTTCAGATGATCTGGGTGTGCTGGCGTGATCTTTTAAAACATGCCAACAGCCTCCTAAGTACAAGTACAATTTACATAACTAAAATCAAGTGCTGCACATGTCCGCTCCTTTCAGTTTCAGAACACGCAGATAAGATAGTACTGGCACAGGAGAGACACCATCTGAGAAGATTATTAGCTGGAGGCGAGTGCCTGAGTTCAGAGCGCTTGAATCACTCAGCTGAACAGCAATGTGTGCTGAAGCCAAACTCCCCACTGTGGTTCGTGCCTGAATGGCAAAGCCATGAGAGGAAGTGTGAAAATGTTGTTCAATGTGACAGGCTCACATCACAACTCAGCCATGTTGCGAAGCAGAGGACAGTCAGACATCTGTATAGTGATGTTGGCTCATCAAAGGCTGCAATCTGTCTCGTCCCACTCTCTCTCTCTCTCTTTTTTTTTTTTTTTACTGGTGTGTGTCGCTTTCTAACCTTATTCCCCTGGTGGCTGAATCGGATCCTGGTGACTCTGGAGTTCCCTGGACTCCTGAAGCAGATGATTTGTTGAGAGTGACCCCACTCAAACATCCTCACGCTACCATCCTGAGCTCCTGTCAAATCTAAACCATGACAGGAAGAAAAGAAAAGACAAAAAAAATAAAAAAAAGGACAGTTCGGTTTATTTCTCAGTGCGTCTCCATGAGAGTTCTGCTCCCAACATGAGCTTTTGACTTTTCTTTGTTCTGAAATTCATGTGTTGTATAATTGATTGAGGACATGGTTTATTTCACACACCCTTCAACAGCCTCTTTTATGACCTACTGGGAATTCATTCACCCAAACATATCACAACTGAATTCCCGAACTCCATCTTTAGTGGAAAACATAAGGCTGTAACAAGTGGTGTTCACTCAGCCTTTTCTCAATAAACATTAAAAAAAAAAAAAAAAACTTTTTCTGCTGCAAAAATCTCCAAAAGTGAAACTTTCTGGGTGATGTAATCATGCCCTTAAGACTTTTTTTTTTTTTCTTAACTTTAGATATATGCAGTCTGACTAGTACCTTTAAGAGGCAGATACATTACTGACAGACATCAGAATTGTACTTACAGTAAGGCAGCGTAGGATGGGAGGTCATCCTTCTCACATTGTTGATATTTCTCTTGATCATCTGGGGAAAGTGAGGAGGAGATACATTTTAGTACGTTTGTGAATCATAACACTCAACTACACTGTTTTTACAAGAAGTCTAAATAAAAGCCAGGTTTTAGTTTTTTGGGGTTTTTTTGGAACATATTGTGCATCATAGTTTACATCTTTCAATTACAATTAAATACAGCAGCCTAACAATTGTTCACAGGCATAAAATATCATTCTGTCCAACTGAAATGGTTGATTACCGGAGCCCAAATATCACTAAACCGATCAAATTTTAAATGAAGTAATTTTTTCCATAGATAAATATTTTTCAAACCCTCTGCCGTTGGTCAAATGTAGGGGTTAAGACTTTGAGCCATGACTTGGTTTTCATTTTCCTTGCCTATAACACCATGTTTACCTGTTTAACATCACAAAAAAAACCTGACAGACTGATAGACCCATATGACCAAAATATCAAACTCGTCATATGAAAACTAAACCGTTTCCATGACAACTGAGCCGCTCCATCTGCCGATAAAGGCATGTGGATGTGATGAAAGCATAAAAAAAGAAACTAGTAAACAGAGTGGTAGTGTTATTTTTCTTCTCAATTTTCAGTGCTTCATGATTTATGTAACCGACTTCTTTGTCTTTATTAATATGTGATATATTTATCACAGGATTCTCTACAACACAAGACGTGGATTCTCTCTGTAGCCTTTAGGTTGATCTGATGGGATTTACATTTAACTTAAGTGAAGTTGAAAGCGCCGCATAAATGTTTAACAGACTAAGCTTCTTATCATGACTTTTACATTAAAGGGAAATCTTCAGTACTATATGCGCTGCTCTTGTCTTCCATTTTACCCTGTTTATAATTATTCTTGTGCGCAATCCAATGATGTTATACAGCTTTTGTTTGATGGTTACAACATATTTTGGTCTTTTCTTTTGATTTGTTTTACTATTAATATTGGTCTTCCTCTTTGCTTTTGTAACACTCTGAATTTCTCCAACATGAAACTAAAAAAGGATGATCTCTTAACTCTCATCTTAGATGTCAAACTGTCACCACATTTCCATTACTGTGGCTAAAATCCACTAAATTAGATTCAAAGTTTGTAAAACTGGTATACTGTTTATCATCGAATTTAAAGCTGCAGTTTTAGCTACACTATCAATGAATTCTGTTTGTTGTGCCACTTGTTTTATCGTTGTATATGGTGATATACGCATCATATGATAAAAGAAAACTGCCTATCGTTTCATATTATGTTTTCTCATATATGTTGTGTTGCAGATCACACTGAGTCTTTCCTTCATTATCTGAATGATGCAACGTAAACATATGACACATGATGGCGTGATTCTGAGCAGGAGGAGGGCTGTTACTCCCGTGGGTTGGGAATAAGAAGTGTGACACGATCAGAAAAACTCCAGACAAACCTGAACATCCTTAATCTCTTTAGCCCAGTATACAAGAAACATGTAAAAAAAAAAAAAAAACATATGGAGACTCATTGGATTTACCTTCATATTTGATATATTAATAAAAAATTTGCACAAAGGGAGAAAAATAATCACATTTGATTATTTGTCTAGAATATAACATGTGCTATATGATGACATGTATCACTATCTGGATTGACCTGTATCGTGTCCACATATCACACAGCTCTAGACCATCTAGCATTAACCATCTTAATATATTGCAGCTCAGTTACTATTTGCCATCCTGTGTGATGACTGGTATCCCAGAAACAGCCTTGCCTGCCAAGAATTTGATTTATTATTCCTTCTAAATGCATTCTGCTCCAACCTTGAGCATTCTGTCCGACTGGTTGGTAAAATAATCACGATGCAGAGTGGCTCTTACTGTCCAGTCTGCATATCAAGAGCAATGAAAGAGCCAGTTGATATCAACAAACATGACTCAACCGCTCGATTCAGAGACACTGCTGCTACCACCACCACAACTGAATTCATCTCCCGGCCGCTAGCGCCAAGTTTTCTGTCAAGTATGAAAGCATTTACAGACTTGTCCAAAAAATGTGACAGGAAAAAAAAAACAAACAAAAAAAAAACACCCCAAAAAACACATGATCTGTAGCAATCATGAGCATCTCAGTTCTTTTTCAAGTCTAGGAGGCTATTTAATGTTAGTGGCTATGATGCGTTTGGCAAACTGAGCACAGACAAAGATGAATTATTAATTAAAGTCACTTAAACTGCTTTGAGGATTTTGCTTTGAGGATAAAGAAGAGCGGAGAAGGACGTAACATCAATTAATTCCGGAAAAGCAGTGAAGAGTGCACTGAACCCATGGCAATCATCACTGTAGTCTTCACGGAACCAAATGTGAATATACTCTCACGACAAACAGCACATTGAATTAGTCCACAAAATTTCCGCAAATATGTTTACTTCTATGCTTTGAAAACAGATGTGAACATAACTTCGTATATCGGGTGAATAAGCAGGGGTAAAAACATGCAAACTCCCACTATGGGCTGTTAATTAAAGGCCTGAGAAGGAAAATAAGACAAGAAAATAGAAAGAGGAAAGAAAGGGCAAGCAAATGTTATATCATCGTGACAGTTAAAAATGCAGGTTTAGGGCTCACCACAGATGCTCCTCTGCCGGTCTGCACGCCTCCCAGCCATGGCATGTTGATGGGTGTGCCGGGGCTGCTGTGGGTGTATGGTGTGGTGCCGTGGAGAGCGGCAAAGTCATCGCGAGCATGGACCACCAAGAAGTCATCACCACCAACACTAAAGACAATAACAAAAAAACAAGTGTATATTTAAAGGGGTTGTATTTTGCTAAGCCCACTTTTATTTGTCTTGGGTTCATCTATTTGTGCATTTGGAGTCTAATAGATCATAAACTTTGAATTTGAACCCTCCAGGTACTGCGACGCTATCTTTATATTCATTCCGGCAAAATTGAATGGATTTCTACAACCTGTTTTTATTCCTGTTTAATTTATTGTGTTTTATAACTAGTTACGTCACATTTGCACCTATAAAGGTCAAGACTTCTTTCTCCGGGTACGACATAAACTGTTTGTCAGCAGCAGCGGTTGTAGTCCATACTGAAAATCTGTCCAAACTTCGAGCAGATTATGTAAAATGTTTGGTTGTTGGTTGTATTAATGAACAGAAGTGGCCGAAAGGGACAGAGCAGCACAGCCAACAACCTGAAGGGGGTGGGGTCATGTGCATTTAAAGGGCCAACGCTCAAAAGGATTGAAGAACGATCTGTGGAGTTGAATTAATGCTGAATTGAGACCCAAGCATAGCATTTACAGTTTATGTAGACTACAGGTAAAGGTTTTAAAATGCATAATTCCATATAAAAAAGTAAAATATCACTCCTTTAATAAAGACTCTGAATTGGAAACAGCTCATAATGTTTTTTTTTATTAGCCTAAAGGGGAAAAACATAAGGTAAGTCTGATGACGGGTTTGTTTTTATGAGAGAACTGCTTTGTGTTTGAGAAATAGCAGCTGAGGATGACAAACAAATGCTGTCAAATATTGAAAGTGACCGCGTGCTGAGACTCCGTAAGCAAAGATTTGCTCACTCACATGCAGTCCATGTTTGATGCCGCGCAAACATAAAACACTAGCAATGCAGAAGCAGAGAACATACACCTACACACCCAGCGCTGCACCGATCGCACCATCTCACACCCACACTCAATTTAACTCTGCTGGTGGAAAGGGTGAAAAGGTGAATTGATGCCACTGTGGATGAACTTACAGCCACTGCCCAGAGCAAGTACAGTGTACTGTGAACAAACACACAGACGCGCATATACACATGCCCAGTGTCTTACCCTTTGGCTTCGGCTTCATCATCATCGATCCATGTCAAGATCTGTGTGGCCAAGATGGAGGACACGTCCAGCTCCTGAATGTCATGGGTAGAGGCCATGACTAAACAATTACGATTTGCCTGTGAGGCAGATGGGGGTGAGAAGCAGGAAAGGGAAAAAGAGAAATGGTCAGGTTAAGGGTAAGGTAAATGGTGAGCTATAATGTATGTGCACATTTTAAAAGTTAGAAGCTACTCAAGAGTGAGACAGACCGCATCTCTTTTGTGCCTTTGGTCCTCAAACTTTTTGCTTTTAATGATGACCATTGATGTGCTGAATGTTTTTGGGAAGACAGAAGCCAGCACCAGTGGTGTCTTTGAAACAGTGCCTCATTCAGCCTCAAGTATTGCTGTGTAAACCTCAACCCGCATCAAAATATCAAACAAATACAACATAGGCTCGACTACATCAAAGAGGAGGATGTGGTATAAGAGATGTGCCAATGGCCAAAAGACTTGGACTTATTTCTTCAGTTTCCAAGTGAGGTTATATTTTGTATTCAGCTTGAATTAAACAGTTTCATACACAAGATCAAAGTCGTCTTGCCTGTGACATGTATGTATACATCACAGTCTAGCTCACAGGAGGAACCCACCTCCTTTCTACTATCTGCATGTTAGCGTTTGGACAGCCTCCCTCGCTATGTGAAACAAAAAACAACCCAAGCTGCAAATACATACTGAAAATGGCATGTTTTGACAAACACCCCAGCACACTTCCTAACACACACATTATTTTGCAAATTGACTGTTGCTACATCCTCTGTTCAGCACTGCTCTAGATTAGGGTGGGTGGTTTAAAGAAATATGAACTATCCATAACTACTTTTACCCTTATTCCAGAATGATAGTGGACCTGGACCTATCATTTGTTCTAGCACTGAGCCAAATGTAGCGATATGTCTGGTTATGCAAGATTATGCACGTCACACAAAAATAAAGTAGCATTGCCTTAATACAAAGCAGGCATTATTTTTGGAAAAAAAGTCTCTATAGACCTGAATGAGTAGCAAGTGAGAGAGGTTAATCTTGAAAACAATGAGACAACTGTTCTGTGGAAAATATTTAACAGTTAACAACTCAGCAGAGCAGGTTTCTGAATAAACAGTAGGGTCTGAATATGTGAACAGAAGAAGCAAAGGACAAATGTAACTGCAAAATGTTTTCAGTTTGTTCCAATTTCCAAACCTTTCTAAAAATGTTTGTTTTTAATCACAGGTTGATGTATTGCACTCTGTAAATCTCAAAAATTCACATCAGCACAAAAATGTAGGCTTGCTGTGCTAATAATGTGTATGCACGTTCCCATTTCCAGTTTGGATACGGAAATAAACAGATTAATGTATACAATAATGATGAATTACTTGACATACATTGAAACTGGTTCAAACAAATTAGAAAAAGCACCAATACAAGATAATCCAGCTAACAGAAAATGTACTCTCCTTTATTAGAACTTCATTATGTTGTTCAGACCGATCTGTGTGAACAAGGCGTACCTTATTGATGGCAAAGGCTGTGATGATGTCTGATTCCTTATGAATGATACGTGCCTTTCCTCCAGGGCAGCCCAGATCTGACTCAGTCTGTATGAAACATACATAGAAGAGAGATATTTAAATATTAAAGCTAGAATGCCCCTTCATGACCATCATAACCTCAACTACATTTTCATTTTGTATCAGAACAAGTGACCTAACAAGATCCATTAGAGGAACTGACAGGAATATAAAAGAGAGGAAATCTCTGTTACAAAGTTGCTGCCATCTTACTATGGAACAACCATGCACCAAGGCCTATATTAAAAAAAAAAAAGAAAACAGAAACAAACAAAAAAACATTGATTCATCAGTAAAACCCATGGAGTTGGATCAGGGACAGTGGATGGGCACACTGGGTTTATGTTCAATTGGAGTTGTACTAGTTTTGACAGAACCTTTAATTTATTCAGAATTTCATGGTTAGTTCTTTTATAAAACCAAGAGTATTAGAACCACTGCACAGTGAGTGACCATTTTAGGCCATTTTGTATCGTTATATGTTATAATGCCCTATTTCTGTTTTTATACCAAGGGGAGTTCATAAATGATGTATCCCACTTATTTAAGCTAGAAGCTACAGGAGCTGAACATTAAAACACAGCCCAAACTGTACGAAATTTGGTCTTACACATGTGCATTCTATGCATGCTTTTTGTTTAGCCACAGGGATTAGCAGAGGATATTAGAAAAGTGCATTGGCCACTGTTTAATACAGCGGCCAACAGAACTGGGTTACTGTCATTAGTTAGCATGAGCACTGTACCCTTGAGCAATGAGCACAAGCACACACTGTACCACAGACACCCTATGGGATGTATGCTATATAGTAAGTCATACTGCATATTACACAGAGATGTTACATTTGGAGGCCAAAGCTGCTCTAAATGAGACAGGCATCCTTTGAGAATGAGATTGAATTAAAGTCTTTATTGCATTTATTCAGGGGGAAAAGACCACGTCTTTTTCTGTCAGATGGAATAAAGTAAAAGTTGACTTGCAGAAGCCTAAATATGGTGGTTTGCCATTTTCACCAAGCATATAATCCCTATGGGACGCAGATTCAGTGCGACAGTGTTGGGCCCATTAATCAGAAGCTATTCAGCCTCATAGCTTGTCCTCTGAGAGACTGGGTTAATTAACACTGAGCCAAATGGAGTAGCTAGAATGAGGCAGCTCACACTGTGAGAGCTCGAAGATTAGAAACCTCTATGAAGTAAACGTGTATGGAGCCATTTAAGATTTATGGTTCTGATCTACATAAATATTCAGACAGCTACATGTAAGATTAATATCAAATACTGACAGGAACATACAAAGTTCATGACCCAATAAATACATGGACTGTAATTCTGTCAAGAACACACTTTTGATGTTCCTCAGACTATACATGATGGACCACATTCATTATTCTACTGTTAATGCCAAGTGCATGGTTCCACATTTAATTCATGGTACAGCTTGTACCATCATCTGTACTGCACGAGGATGTACATTTTTAATGTTTCACACTATCATTACAGGACGTTCTAAGTTTTTCTGTTTATGATGAGAACAACACACATTTTACAGAAACTCTGTCCCGACTGGCAGAGAGTGGTCATACAGTTTGACATTAACAGGGATACAATGGTTTTTAAAATACCACAAAATAATCTAAATCTGATCTTTAGTGAAACTGACATTACATTTAGTGATGTTCTTGGGTGTTGCATATAATGAAGTGGTCTGGTGAGCTGTGACTTTTTTTTCCGAGGGAGACCAAATTTATCTGAAAACACTATGTAAGCTCTGATAGAATGAAAATAAAATGTTTAAATTATGGTTATGTTTAAAAATAAATTTAAATAATGACATGATTTATCTCATCTTCAGAATGTGTCCTACTACTAGAACTGTTGTATTCTTTAATAAGTGACAATACCAGCATATTTCCAACTTTATGGTTTAAGAAACATAGGTAGGACAATAAGTAAACAACTGATCAACAATATGGTGCCCTTTTTCAGTGCATAATTTTTAACTGAAAAAGGACTGAAGTTTGGTCCCCAGCCCACCC
>JAPTYQ010000030.1:29425447-29438160 GCA_029814465.1 Ostorhinchus cyanosoma | reverse complement strand
AGACTTATTGATCATACAAAAAAATTCCAGCATAACCTCAGTTACCTCATTTTTGTGGTGAGGCACAGATTACAGAGCATCTGAATGCACTTTATTGATGCTTGTCCTAAGGCCCACAATGGCTCAAAAACCATCTTTATGTCTGAGAACCAATTAATTTTCTCTTTTAACTTTACTAAGCCTCCGTTTTCACTTCCTCCCTTTGCTCCTTATTGCTCATCTCTCCTGTACCCTGATGTAAAACATTACCAGGGATGACAATACAGTAATCTGGGTTCTACCTCAGTGCTCAATTGGAAAAAGCAGTGAGCTATCGCTATAATGCACCACTTTACCCTACAAAATAAAATGACAGTGATCAGAAAAACTAAATTTATCCCATACTACGTTAGAAAAAGTCCTACTGAACAGTCAAAAATAAACTGGTCCCAGAAAGCAATTACTTAACCAACATAGATGGCTTAGTTTCTGTCAACCATTATTTATTTTGCTGTAACATGAGAGGTCTTCATACTGTCTCAGTTGGTGTGTTCTATTTGCAAATTATGGCAGCAAATTAAAAATAGGACAGCAAGACATCACAGACACCCTGCTTTCGTCTTGGTTTAAGGTATTCAAATATCACTATGTGTTTCTTTTAGCAACGTCGTCACAATGACTTACTTCTTGTGCTGTTCTTCCTTGTCCCTTTCCATTGCAAGTGTTTTTCCAAGAAGGGCCGGCACATCTCAGAGTGTCACTGTGTTGGCCACTTGTGTGGTTGTTATGGTGACCAGGCAGGAGACTGTCACCTGGTAACAGCGTCTCTGCCCAGAGGCGACAGACGCTGTCTTTACAGCAGGTAAGCAGAACGTTACAGACTGAACCTCTGTGTGGGGAGATGAAAAGGAAAAAGGAAGAAAACAGATTAGGGGGAAGTCAGCAGGAGGGCAATCAACTTCTCAAAATGTCTTCTGGGGATCATGGTTTTCAATGGTAGGTCAAGGAGTAAGCAACTGTAAAGCAGCAAATTAAACTATAGGTCAAATAGTAATAAATGGAATTTCTGTCCTGGAGTTAAGATATGGTTATAGTGTATTATACAACTGTTTGATTGACATTAAAAGGATAAAATACAAAATTTCTAAAGTTGGATTTGGAAAAGACCTTGTGCTGCTATTACTTAAATTTCTTATCAACAGGCTTTATTTTTGTGATAATGGCACAATAAAATATCTATAAGGTGCTAAAGTCTTTCTAAATCTGCAGAGAACTGTGTGGCACTTCATATGATTTCTGTCAGAGATAATTATGTCACAGTATTAACATTACTATAACTAAGCAGGATCGGGAGCAACAGCATATTAAAGATGGTAACAGTATGTGGTATCATTTTTCATTCACTTCTAGAAAGAACTCATTTATTTTAATTCATTTAAAAATTCACAATCCAGACACAAATCAAACTGTCTGACTAAGGGCATTTTTAGACCCGAGTCTCAACCATGGTGTGTTTTGATTTTTTTTTTGTTTAAATTGCAAACATTTGATCTGGTTAATTCTCCTTTCATATTGCAATACTGGAAGTGAATTAAATAGCTTTGCATGATACACTTCTGTCTAGTCTTCAGCTACATGGGCTGTGTCTGTACTGAACGCTGACTGGTTTTTAGACGGGTGTGTGTCTGACATTGGTACATGAGTTCATTTACAACTTATTCCATCTTCACTGTGACATAAGTAATACAGGACAAACAGCTTTATCGTCCAAGGTGTGGAAAGGCATAGCCAGATGAAAAGAAAAACAAATGGCTTCAGAGGGCCTTGATAGTTGTTGATACCGTGGCATGTATTTGCTAGTTTTCCTCCAGGAGAAGCCAGTAACCGAGCGGGGGTGGGCCAGGTAGACAAAAGAGAAGGCTAGTTCTCCCTGGACGATGATACTGGGGTCTGGGGGTGTGAAGAGCCTGGAAACTCCACACTTCCATTTACTGGTGCTGTACCACACCTTTACGAGGCAGTCATCCTGAAGACAAGAGAAATGTTTACATAAGAACTTAAACCTCCAGAGACAATCACTCAAAGCAAAAGACATTAAGCTAGGCAGTGCTGAAAAGTTCCATTTGACAAGGAAACACAGGCAAAACATTAACCTAATTAAACTGCAAAGTTAAATTTAGCATACTCTGTAGAAGAAATACACACATTCATTAACCCTACCTGTCCAGCAGTAGCAAAGAATTCCCCATCAGGAGAGAATTTCATTAAACTGACTGGAGAGGCAGTCCTACAGACACACAAATCAAATATTTTAATGCTTAATAATGATAAAATGCCATCTGTAAATGTTACCTATAACACATAAATTATTAACATTACCAATTTATTAGCATAACGATCATGAAAAACACCATTACAAGGTCATGAAATTTGGTTTTATAATAACATGTCATTGAAAATAAAGTGACTATTCCACAGTTTGGAAAAGGAGTTCTCTGCTTCACAAAAATGAAAACCATTTGAAAGTCACAGAGGAAAGCAACACCATGTTTTAATTTTTTTTCTTACTTGCTCTGCCAAATGCACCTCCAGGCAGAGTGAGAGTCTCTCATGCTCATCTCTGCCTGCTTTCCTCCCGCTTCAGCTTCATCTTTCATTCCATCAGCATTAGACCACAACTGGAGGCAGCTAGAGCCTGTTAAGAGACTGGTGCCTGGACATACAAAAATACATTAGCTCTTTCAGAGTTACTAAACCCAGCTTACAAAAAAGTTTGGCATCAACAGACAAGAAACTAGAGGGCATCTACTACAAGCGAGACACATTTTTTTGGAGCTGCAGTGTAAGTTTTCCTTACACAAAAATGGATGAACATGATGCTATGTGTTATATAAAGTAAAGAGTGTAACTTATGTACCTGTTGGATGCCAGGCCAGGTTTCGTACCATAGACTCTAAAACGAACTGACCAGTCTTTTGCCACTGGCAGTTTAGTTTCTGAACACAAAGAAGGAGACCAATATTATTACAAGACCAAATACACACAGATATTTCATACAAAACAAGATCTGCATGTGAAGCTGCCCTCATAAGATTGTAATGTGATCAGACCACATGCACACTTGCAGCACAGTTAGAGAACTCATAGAAATATTTGCAAGAAAAACTCCAACAAAGGAGCATTGTTTGACACTGACATTGCAGTCCTAGAAATTCTGAATTGACTAGTGTACTAAACACCAATATGATTGAAAATATGAATGTAGTAGTTCACTAAAATCATGTGTGTTGGAAATACTGCATTTACTTCTTCGTGATAACTTTATGAGCTCAATTTCACATTTCAGCAGAGCTACAACTGAAGAGAAAGTTCTCATTTTTCAGGTTGTAAAATCATGCGTGACTGTGACTTCAGGATAGAGGGGCTACTCACAGTCAATGGTGTGTCCTTATGATCTGGTTGATGAACTGGCTCAAAGACACACACAATGCTTCCATAGGAAGCTGCAATCTGTAGGAAGAAAAACAACAAATCATGTAAGATATTAACAATTTTTTATTCTGAATGAATAAATGTAAACCTATTAGCAAGAACTTATATATGATTACATGCATTATAATTTAAATCTTAATGCGGAAAAACAAAGACACAGATATTTTACTCTTATCTATAGCACTTCTAAACAGTAGTTGAGTATCATCCTTGGTTAGTTGTTGGGCACACCAAATTTAACAAAACAAAAATACCTGGCAGCTATACCAACTCAGTGTTAAATACCCAGCATCTTGTCTGCCTTGTGTATATCTCCCATGAAAGCACTGGCATGTGATACATGTTCAAGTCAAGTGCTTTTCATGGGAGACAGCGTCACAGTGTTATACAGACTGACTGAATGGGTAAAATTTCAGTGGCACTGAGCACAAATGACAGGCTTAATAAGGTCCAGGTCTCAGATAATACAAGCTGTGTCTGTAATGGGGGAAATAATATACCAACTGTCAGAGAATGAATACAATATAGGGGTGAGTCACACAACTACACGTGTACATGTTCATGCATAAATGGAAACACACAAGCCATCACATGCACATGTTCACAGAACACAGTGTCCTTAAAGGGAAACAATGGCTCATGGCATAATGATGCATCAGGAAACAGAATCTTTTTAAGGCTTGTTATTTTCAGATTCAGCAAATGTAACATTTTTATACATGTTGAATTAAATTCCAGTGTGGAGAAAAACAAACAATACACTGTAAATCTTTGAAATGTTTCTGTTAACATAGACCTAATCACATGCTAGCAAAAGTAGAACTTGGATTGTAAAATATTCATTATTTTTCTTATGTTTTGCAGTGAACATGACATCGCAATGATTTAGCAACAACTATTGCACCACACAGAACAGTGAATCTTACAGCATCAATTTGAATAATGCAATATGAGGACAACACATGTGTTTGCAACAACAAAGAGCATGGCATATAAAACAACATTTAGAGGGTTAGTGAGGGGGAAGCATACAAACTGAGCACATGCTTCAACAGTTTCTTGACCGTGTCGGAGGCATGTGAGGTTTGTTCTGGCCTCCGTGAATTGGATTAAACGTCACATGATAGGAGCAGTAACGGATTGGGTGTCCATTTTTTTGTGTTTGTATTAAACTAGGCTACGCAGCTCTTAATAGGTAACACTTTCCCAGGTTATAGAGATGGCCTGGAATGAATGACTACTGATTTTAATAGCCCCTGCAACTAAACAGTTACAGTTCTGAAATGTCCTAAAACTGGAATTCTCCATCACTATTTGATTTTAATCCTTATCAATTCACTCAGAGGAACTGTAAACAATGACTGAATATCGATTGCTATGAATCCCATAATTGTAAAAATCAGGAGTGTATCTATAAAAATATGACATGAAAAGATGATTCTAAATAATTACTTTACCATTAATGACTAAAAGTTGGTATGATTTCAATAGAAGTCCTCCAAATTCTTTTTTTCCCCTAATAATTAAAGCAATAAGCTGAAAAAATAAACAGATTGGAGCTATAATTAAAGAAATAACTACGTGCATTCCACTTATGTACATAAATCAGTAATAAAAACAGCAAAGAAGGTCTCTGGAGCAGAAAGCCAAGTGTGACCTTTAGTAGCCCTGTGTGTTGCTTGCAATATTTTTAAAGGAATAGCTCTTAAAGGAACCTCTAAAAAATATAATCCAAGTCAAGGCTTTCGTTTTTACATTATTTTACTTTAAAGTAAAGTGTATGAGTTTCAGTCAGTTCTTGGACACAAAAAACGGCTTGGAACTCTAGACAAAAAAACAAAGCAACACAATAAAAGGCACTCCGACCTCAGCAGAAAAGAGACAAATGAAGATGATTGCAAGGTCATAAATTGGTCCCAAATTCACATTAACATTGCACCAGAGATTTTTAGTGTCAACATAAGCAAATGTTTCTGACACACCACCACTGAATTTGATGATTGTTCTTTACTTAGAAAAGGCTCAGACTAAATGAACAGCCTTTGGAGATGTAGCTCAGACAGTAAATGTGCTCACATTTTGCAAGAGGACAAGAGAGTTTTCCACTAATAAAATGAATTCAATTGTAAATTGTCTCCCTTTTCTATTCTTCTTTGTTATCAAAACAGGAGGAGGACATCAATGTTAGAGTGTACTGTGTACTGCGCAGAGGGAATAGTAGGTCATTCTGCATTGTTTATTTGTAGCAATGCTGTCTGTAACAAATAATTTGGATTCAGTGGACTTGCACTAAAATGTTGTAACTGTATAAACACAAAAATAAAAATGTACATCAACTAATTGTTAAATAAAAGAAACAAGGGCAATCATGTAAAATATACCATTTGTCTTGTAACCAAAAGTATTTCTGAATACACAGACATTTCCTGCTATATACCAGCAGCACCTCAGGAAAGAGTGGGACAGAATATCATTCCTCTGCTCTTACCTGTCCTCCCTGCAGCGAGCAGTCAACACAGCCAACCTGGATGTTGCCATGTTTTGCCCCTGGGATGATTTGCAATCGCTCAAAGTCACTCCCCAGAATCACCACGTCACATCCTGATGCGTAGGCCTATTGTGAAACAAGAAGACAGGACGAAAGACGATAAGAAAGATAAAGGTGACACTCAGGTGCTTCCCTTGAACTGTAACCACTGTCACAGCATCAATATGCCACCGAATGACAGCTGTGGAGTAGACGCAGGTAAGATTAGAATTCGACGCTCTGCTCCTGTGGCTTTCACATGAGCTGTGATTTACTGTGACCGAACATCCTTCACAGGAGGACACAAGGACAGAAATAGTTGCCTTATTGATCTGTCCTGTGAACTGCATGGAAACAGTATCTCATGGAGTTTACTTTGAGAATCATAGACTGCAAAGGCAGTAACAGCTACGACCTCTGTATTCAAAACACACAGTACACTCCATAATCAGACTTTAGTAAAACCACACAAGCACAATGTTCTTGATTTCTATACAAATAATGAATGAAACCAAAGCAGTTAAGGTATAGCAGTAATCTGAGCTGTAATTTGAGAAAAAAAATCGACAGTCTGGCTTATGCATAACATCTTTTACTATTTGGCAGGTGTCTTTATATTAAGGTTAATAATAGACCAGTCTAGATTACAGTGCTATAAGGTAGAGGCAAGTCACAATGCTAACAATTTAAGACAGCCTTGGCCGGTATAATAAAATTGCATTCACTCATACAAAATAATAAGCAACTACACAAATCATAAGATGAGATTTGTTAAGATGTGGGTATCTTTTCACCTCCACCAAATTAACCTAACTCCTGAGAGAAAGTCTGTCTTTGATAACAACGTATCTCTGTGTAACATTGGAAAAACAGATCCTCAAAACTTACTATCTCATGTAAAACTATATCATATTAATCAATTACTTAATTCCCAAGTAAGATTAAAAAAGTCACCAGACTAGAGTACTTTTGGTTGTCTGACAGTTGCAGGTCTTTTCAATCTTTTTTTCCTTTATTTATCAGTGCAGATGCCTCTATAGAGACGAAACACAAACTCCAGCAGCTTAAACTGGACTAAGAAGCAGACTCTACAGAATCACTATAACCAAACAGTGGTAAGGAAAAGCTTTCTAGCAACCTAAAACCAGGAACAAACGTTCACCTCTAACATTTTGTCCCTGGATAAATCCAGCTATTCCTGTACTTCCAGTCTGGACAGACTACTTTGTGAGTTAACAGTTTGGATGTCCATGTGAACAAGGTCTCCTGAATTGCTTGGAAAAACTTGTACAGCTTGAAATATCTTACCGTAAACGGCACATTGTTGACACTGCCTACAGAGAAGCAATTGTCTCCAGGGTTAACAGCCCCTGTGAGGACCTGATGGAGATTCATGACTTGTTTACAATCCCCTTTAGTTGTGCTCTCTTTCTCTCACAAGACCCTCTGAGTCCAGGTGAGATTCATGGAACACCATTGGAAGGTTGTGTTCATCCTCATCTCCAACATGCAATTTCCATCCAGTGTCTCTGAAGAGTTACTGAGAGAGAAAGAGACACAGAGTGATTAAAATGGAAATACAATGTTTTGGCACAGAAATTACCAAGCCTTGGTGCATATTACTTAGTGTTGGATCAAGTGAATTTAAGACTCAGCAGTAGTTTTTTTATCAAGGAGAAAATGCACCTCCATAATTTCTCAAATAAACAAAATTGTGTGTGCAGAGGATGTAATCGTTTATGCTTATGTCTAAATCGGCATCAATTAAGTCTCACTGTGAAAATTCTGACAAAGAAAAAGCAGTGGTACTATCCACAATAAGCAAGTACCCAATTTAAGATGCAAACACCTGAAAAAGGTGTGATGGAATCAATGAAGACCTAATTCTGGAAGCCTAGCTACTCCGCTTTTAAAAGCTATGTTTGTAAAGTCAAATGTTTCATAACACCATTACAGCCTTTCCCTAATAGCTTAGGCACCATTTGAGTTGAGCGATATGCAAAAAGAGGATCATATGATTGTTGTGTTTGACACAGTGTAAGTGCATGCATTTAATTTTTCATTAAAAAAATATCTGCGAATGATTATGTTATTTTTGTTGGGGTCTGTAACAAAAAGCATGATCCCCAATGTGTGAGAAATAGGTTTTTTAGGTCTATCTAATAGGCACATTAAATATCAACAATACATTGATAAAAATAAAGATAACACACTTAAGGCTGTGGAGTTGTGTGTGTGTGTGTGTGTGTGTGTACTGCCTTACAGTTAACAACAAAGTAACAACATGCAACGATATCTCCAACATTTTAGAAAAGGCTGGAACATAAAATTAGTCAATGCCAGCAGAATATAAGCATTAAGTTTTACACACTTCATAAAACCATTGGCTGCAGGTGATAGTGCTCCAAGAATTACTGTTAGTGTTGAAGCACTCCAAAAATAAACATTAAATGGCAAGCAAAATACATAAAACTAATGGGGGGAAAAAACAAAAACACTTGAACAGAGTGGACAGACAATAATGATGATCAGTCACATCTTTTTTTAAGAATTGTCAGACTTTTTAGCCATGACTCTTAGGGTAGAACTGACACTAAGTAGAATAAGCTCCCTGGATTTTAGAAAACTAAGGTCAATGTATAGTATTTCACCAGTGCATACCAGTACCATGGCCCGTTCAAAAGACACAGTATAAAAGGGCCATTATTACAGGTGTGTACTGCAGGTGTCAGTGAGCCAAATGGGTCACTACAGTGCAATACCACAAGCCCAGCTCAGTTAATCCACTTTGTTTACTGTCAGCAGTTTTAAAGGAACGTTGCTGCAATTAAGTAATGATAAACAGTATCATAAACTGCCGATTAAACTGCTTAAACCTCTTAAAAATGTCAATACTATCCATTTCTGTTGCAAAAGCTACATATAGTCGCTGCAAAAGCTAAACATGCAAGCCTGACTAAAGGTCTATTTTATGACTGTCATTTAGACATTACACCAAAATACTACTTTTTTAATTGCTGAACAGCTGTCAACGCACGTCTTACAAAAAGAGAGGAGCCGTGACGCTAATGTTAGGTTATTTTATAACTGAAGAAAATGTGGGTTATGTTTCCTGTGCTGCGACAACTCACGTGATGAAGTTTCACACATACTAAAAACACAGCTAATGTCAACACATCTAGCTAACGTGGTGTTACACGTTAAAAACCGTGTTTTTGGTGGAGTTTGTCATTTAATCTAGGGTAAACACTTCATTTGTTAGCTAACTGTTATCAAGTAATCGATTCATGACGCTAACTTAGCTGTCAAGTTTAACCTTGCTAACCTTCTTCAGTTTATTAAATAGCACTTCACACCGTCGTAGCAAGTAACCGTGTCCTTACCTTGCTCTTTATTTGTACCTTGTCCCGTGGATCAACGTCAATAATTACAGTTTCAGTTGAAATCTTTGACCAACAGCTCTCAAAGTAGTTAACGTTAAATGTTACGGATACGATCCTCTCTCACTGACTAGGCTAGCGTTAGCGCGCACTAGCTTATGTGGCTCCTATTAGCAAGCGCTTGACCAACATAGCAAACTATCTAACACTTACGGGACACATTTTGTTCCCATCCACCTATACTTGTCAAGACGAGTGCATATGTTCCTCCCGAATAACCCTAAGAAGGAGCCAACCTCTCCCCAAGGTTAACTAATTAAACGCCTCCTAAGAGGAAGCTTTTCCTTATGTTGAAGATGTGTCATGATCATGACTGTTTCGGTGCAATGCATTATGGTCTTTGTAGTCACGTCTGGCATCACGGCAAGATTTTTAAAGGGATCACACTGTGACTTTTGAACTTTTTTCCTCCATCATTATTATAATTATTTTCTTCTTGAACAAAATTCTTTGGTTGTTATGAAAGATTTGACTGGTGCAGCTGTAGACTTTTTTGTACATTTTTTATTAGTCAAATAAAGTAATTTACTGAGACCACCTGTAGGTCACCAATTACTGTGTTGCTGATGTTTGCAGCATTTCTGAGGACTTTATAGTCTAGTATAGTAGACATGTCAACACTGACAATGTAAAAGTGTTCATAGATGGCTGTTTTACTTAACATTGCATGTTCAGTTCCTGTACAGGAACAAAGATAGTCTACAATGTGTGTACAAAAGTGTGTGCGAATATGATAATGTGTCAGGCGTACATCCTTAATTTCCAGTTAATATTCAAGCAGTACTCCTGATTAGTGAACCAAGGACACAGTATTTAATTTTCATTCCACAACCTATTTTCCCAATTGAATATGATGTTAATTTATGTGACTGTACTTAACACTGTCTGTATCAGTGATAACATCACAACAGAGTAGGAGTGCACACACACACGCACGCACGCACGCACACACACACACACACACACACAGATAGATTGGGGGAGGTAAATGAAGCCTCTTATGAAGTCCACTGGATAACCACATGGTGTCACTGTTGCCCAATGCTTTCAATATTGATGATTTCAGATGGCTAAACTGGACCATCATTATTAATCCATCTTTCTTTACACAGATAATACAATTTTTGTTTCAGTACAACTACAACAACTTTCTATCTGTTGAAGAAATAAAGCATTATAAACTGTTATCATACACTAGTTTTCCATAATGGGCTGAGTATAGAATATTCAGCACTGTTGAATTTTGAGTAGATGGCACGGAGGTGGATTCCTTCAACTCAATACAAGCAGTTGAAGATAAATGAGACAGACATCCTCCATGAAAAATTAAAACAGCTGACATGTCACTGACATTAGGGAGGGCTGGCAAGCGCTCATGGCATTTGAACGGCAGTGATGATGAAACTGTTGAATCCCTGCTGAAGAACTAGGTCACAGTATTATTAAAGATGTAACTTCATGGCATAACCATGTTTAATATTGCATTGCTTTTCAACATCGACATTTGCACGACTAATGTATCTATCAGTTCAATTTATGTACACTAAATATAACAAATAAGCCTGATACTCCCATGTGCACTGATGCACGCAATGATTATCCACTCACAACATATCATATATTCTTGAGTAATAATGTCACCTTAGGTATCTTGCTTTACTGTCTTTGTTTCCTACCAAGGTGTGTGACTTTGAACAACATTCTCTGAAAAAGTAAAGGAGAATAGTTTCATAGACAAACTCTGCTCCACTGTGTATAAAAGATGTTCTGTGTGATATTGAATTCTCTGTCGGAGCACATTGTTCTTTCCAAAAGTACAAGATGCAGACAAAAGAAAGTAAAAAAGTAATGCTGCTGTACTCAAAGACTATGCTGAATCCTTAATGTTTTTGTTTTTTTTAATAAAAAAAGTTTAAAAACACTACTGTGTGTTGTCTAAAGAAGCTCCTCATGTTGCCATTTTTAGAGTTCATATTAAATGAGATCTTGTTATTATCTCCTGCAAATAATACACAAAATACTTCACATTAAGTACTATTTATCTGTGGGCTCCTGTTCACCAACGATGGCAACAACATACATTTGTAAATGGGAGAAACGGCTAATAAAGAGAACAACAATAGAAGACATTAGTAGCTTTTCATCAGTTTGTCTAATGGGCAATAGACACAAGAGGGCAGTATTGACACATACAAAAACCCCAGGGTGGTCAGGCTCTGCAATTTAACCTCCCTACCTCCAGTCACACATACAGTCACAGCAGCATGGTTCTGTTGTTAAATGTGAAATAGGCAGTACAGCTGTAATGCAGAGTCGAGGCTGGTGAAATCTCCCCAAACCAGTAGTCTGCTCAGTTTTAACAATCATGTAAAATTCATTTTCAGATTACTCCAACATAAATCTTTATTATCAACTTCGGGTCTCGCTCTAGATAACATAAACTCTGCCTCAGTTGCTCTGAAAGGTTGAATCAGTCCTTCCTAATGCATAATCCATGAGTTTTTATTTTTCCCTTGAAATGTGAGTTGTCTCTTTGAAGTGCTTTGTGGTGTTATTATACTGTGGTTTGACGAGTAATAATGTTGATGTCTTGTATGAACTGTAATTACTGGATCTGGAGGTAGGAGGGCAATGCCAAAATGGGCTTGAAGTTTCAGTGTGGCCTTGCTTTGATGTTTCATGGGTGGGGGGAGAGAAGCAGAGCAGCTTTTCCACTGGAGAAAATACTCACAAGTTAGTGAACTTTGTCTGACAGACATTCAACAGGAGTAACAAACCATAATGACGCATAATGACAAATAAAACAGCTAGTCTTTTGAAGAGACGGGCCATTTTGCATTTGGCTTCACTAATCAAAGAATGACAAATAGTCTCATCTCAGGGTAATTACATGTATCCTTTAAACGTTCATCAAATGATAAGCTTTCAGTTTGGTCTATACATATATATATGTATATGTATAAAACTGCACAGAGAGGGATAATAAGCTTTGTTTGCAGTCAGTAAACCAAACCAGCTGCACTGCACTGCATGATAATATTGTTTTTGTTCGTGCCATCTCTGGCAGACTTCAGTGTTTGTAATCCACTGTCTGTTTCTCTGCTGTACCATAATTTCAACACTGCCCTTCATTTGTGCGTAATGCGGTGACCTGAGTGAGAGTGTCCTTGGCTTTGAATGTTGTTGAGTCAACTGAAGGTGTGCGTGAGTGTGTGTGTGTGTGTGTGTGTGTGTGTGTGTGTGTGTGTGTGTGTGTGTGTGTGTGTGTGTGTGTG
>JAPTYQ010000030.1:29410571-29425347 GCA_029814465.1 Ostorhinchus cyanosoma | reverse complement strand
GTGTGTGTGTGTGTGTGTGTGTGTGTGTGTGTGTGTGTGTGTGTGTGTTTTTGGCTGTCAGCATGTGTGAAGGCCTCTGCGTACCTCAGTGCATGCATCCATCTGTGTGAGTGTGCACATGGACAGTGTCATCACATGTGTGTGTGTGTGTGTGTGTGTGTGTGTGTGTGTGTGTGTGTGTGTGTGTGTATCTCCTGTGTGTTTGTGTTGTTGGGCACAGCTATGACCGTGCAGAGGTGACTGTGAAATGATGGGAACAGACATTACCGATGGAGGAAGAGAGGTTAGCGGGCAGCTGGCAGGATATCCCATCACATTAGGGCTGTTTCTGCACCCACTTCCTGTGACCCTTCCCAGCAGCCTGATCCAGGAAGAGGTCAGAGGGGGTCAAGTAGACTCCTCCCTCTGTCATTATCCTTCCATCACCTGCCGGTCTCTCTATGCTGACAACAGAACTTTCTCTTCTGTCTTACTCATGACACCAGCTTTAGTTTTTTATGGCCCTCGGCCCTTTTCTTTTTCTTCTACTTTGACTCTGCCTTTATGATTTTCACATCTTTTTTCTCTCCATCTGTTCCCCAGTTCTCTTTCCTTTCTCAGCCCTTTATGTGCCTCTTTTTTGCTCTTTTGATAGTCCTGCATCACTCTCAATTTCCTTCTGTCATTTTCTCCCACAGATACAGAGACCTCGAGGGTCCCCTTTTTCTGAGACCTTTTGTTGAGTCTGCAGCTGATCTCTCGATTGCCACAGTGATACTACACCCAGTGCTGTTTTCACAGACAGACTGGAGATTAAACCAAATTCGTTCAGAGGAGAATCTCTGGTGGGTTTTTAGTAAAAGAGAAGAGGACTAGTTGTGTTCTGTGAGGCTGGGAGTACAGCCTAATGTGTGTCAAAAATACAGCTAAAACTGGGGCAAGCGGTAATGCAATATAGATGTTATATCATTATGAATATTTCATGATACAAAACAATGTACTGTAATAGAATAATGTATGGGTATTGATTGAACTGAGCAGCAGAGGTGATGATTTAATGGTTTTAGTTTCTCCATCATGCAAATGTAAAGTGATTTCCTTCAGCCATCTTAGCAAAACACAAATAGCTGCCTCAAAACGGACACTTTACCCACTTAATTCAGTTTCTGGTTCAACATCTTAAGATGGTGGATCAATATTTCCACTAAAGACTTCGTACAAAAGTGAGAAATACGTTTCAAATTAAATTTTTGTTTCTTAATTTCCAGACTTCAAACCCACAAAGCTGTACAAATCTACTTTTTAAGGAGCTCATCAAATGTGTGCTCTAGTTGCCTACACATGTTTTGATCTTGTTCGAGTTCTATTCTCTTCATCATCAGATGCTTTGGCGTCGTTCTTTATCTGGCTGCATCCCTCTGACTGAGAAAATCTAGAGTGAACTTGTTTAATGATGAGACAAGAATATTTTTACATGATTTAAACTAAGATCACAGAGCAGGCATCCAGAACACAGCTCTCTCAAACAACAGACATCTGATAACAAATCAAATACAGTGGAGAGACACTTTAGATGAAAACACTCACAATGGCAGTGAATTCCATCTCATGCCATTATTGAGATAAACAGCACAGAGTGATGTCCGGATCCAGTAACAAGTTAAAAGCTATTTTTCACATGAAATATCAATCAGTTAATGAGGCAGTTTATATCGCCGACAACGAAATGATCTATATTAGGTGATTATTATATTGCTATTTGTTGAACGTAAGTCACTCTCAAACCACATTCCCTTTTAACCATTAAACACTCACTTATGTGTTAGCAGTAAAAAATGCAATCCAGCATTTAGTTGCTTTGACAGATTGTTGAGTTACTGCTGCTGAATATACCTGAAATGGCTCTGGTTGGGCCATTATCCTCCATGATATCTGGTTATTATCCCTGTCTGATTTATGCAGCTTCTGTCGACCCTCACCCATGGTGACCTACATTCACTTTCATCTCACCCATCAATCATTTAGTGGTTCAAAGCCAAGGTCTGTCTGGGGAAGAACGAGGAGGGCTTGATCATAATGGCATTAATTCTCCAATGACACCTAGAAAAGTACCTAATGTTATGTACCTACACATAGTTTCACTTAATCAGTGAGGATAAAACGCAATACAACTGACAGCAAGGGATGTTAAAATAGCACACAGATTGTTTTGACTGGCTTCTTCAATTAATTAAATCTCCAGAGTTGTCCAGCTATAGCTCAAGAACTGATGGATGTGTAAATACTATCATTTCCCAAGAATACTATCCAAATGCAGTTCATTTCTCCTGTAATGCTACATAAATACATAACCATTCACTCCCTCAAATGCCCACAGTTCTTAGAAAGGAACTCCTGACTTGATTTAATACAGACAACAATAACAAAAGAATTTGTAGCCTATTGTAGCTAAATGGGCTCTGAATGAAAACATTATTTACATACTATATGGGACACAGTCTAACCAATAGACTCTAGGATGAAGACAAATACAGACAGAGAAGGAAAAACAGAGAAATGCCCCTGTCTGAAAAATACATGAGCACTATGGGTGTGTAAGCAGAGGCTGAATGACTTATTCAGTAGGGACTGTGTGTACATGTCATTAAATCGGCTGCTATACCAACACCGAGACAATCACGGAGAGAAAAAGTGAGACGGCGGGGTCGAATTTGGATGTGGAGCGGCTGTGATGAAGATGAGGATGATAATATGCAACGTCAGGGGAACATCTGCTTCCACTTTGTATGTCATTGTTGTTCTTTCAGGAGATATTGTGCTCCGCAACCTCCTAAAATCAATTCCACCCAACACCTGATATGCATTCACAGGTGCAACAAGGTACACTGTACTTTCATGATGTCTACACAAATATCTTGCTTGCTCACAGTGAGAGACCAAGGAGACAAAGGTCACTTGGGCTTTTTGCAAAAATGTGTACTGAAAAATAGAAACTGAAAAGAAAGTATTATACAGCTGAGCCAATATAGACACAATGTTTTCACACAATTATGCTATCATGGAATACTTCATTAAAATGTGTATTTTCTGGCTTTATTTTTCTTTCTCTTGACTGAAATTGTGTATACTGATACTGGGAGAGGAACAGGCATGTGGGCAGGAAAGCGATAAGGAGTAAATGAAGCTGAGCAAGACATTTTAAATGAGCTGTAGCCTGCAGCTCACCTGTGGCAAGGGTTAGCTTTCCACTGTCTGCCTGTCTTGGGGCTGTGGTTGGTTGTGAATCATGGGTCTGTGGGCGCATGGCCATGAAATTTAACAGTATCAGTCCAGAAAAAATTATTTGACACATGAATTATTAAAAAAAAAAAAAAAAATGTAGTACCAGATATCACGATTTGAATTACATGAAAATGAAATACAAGTGTTTTTCACAGGCCCAATGCAATTTATACCAACTCATACATATTAAAAAAGAGAGGTGAACATATCTTTGTTACCAGTTTGGCTTTTTTTTATTTTTATTTTTTTTTATCATTTAGTTTATTTAGATGACAGTTACGACCTTGCATTTTCATACAGTTCAGTTTCCCCGACAAACTAAGCAGCGTTTGCTAATCTTTTAACATGAAAGTCAGTATCAGGACGCTTAATTATTTACTGCTGTACATGTTTCAGCAACTGCTGTTCTTGATGTCATGCCCAAATCATGAGATTCCCAAGTGTGAAGTTGAGGTTTTTTTGTGCTCTCAGTGCCCGCCAGCAAGGACGATTACTATAACAAGCAATTTGAACAATTGTCCAGCCTGGATAAGATACAGCCACACAGAGGTAACCCATGCATCAATAAATTAAATATTTAGAAAAAAAATGAGGACAAAAGATGATCCAGTACATACTAATATGTATGTTAGTCACTTCATCAACTAAAGACTATTACCTATTAGTCCCTTTACTTTAACCCTTGTCTCTTTCCATCTTTACAGTTCCATTTACCAGTGACGTCAACAACCTTTCTCTCTGTTTCTGTCCTCATCAGCAGCATGACGTCCATTTGTGAGGTAGATGAGAGAACGGGGCAAAGGACGCAAACTCACATGCACAAGCACTCAGCCCCCTCCGCGATGCACACACAACCACGCAGACACACACTGACTCCCATCTGAGATTCTAAAGACTATGCTCTCTAACTGTCACTCCTAGTTACAGACCTATCATGCAGAAATGCTGACTTATTCATGCCTTTCATGCAAACCTGGATGCACAGAGGAAACTGAAGCTGTTTGGGGCCAGGCCCAGCAGGCCGTTTTGTGTATGTGTGGGTGTGTGAGCACAGTGTGCCTCATAGTAAGTTACTTACTGTACCTTGCTCAGCCACGCTTTACATCATTTTGCCATTATATGTCACACACATTTACACACACCTGTACAGATGCTATGCTCTTAGTTACAGTCAGAACGCTTCAACTTTGTATTATATCATCATTTTTACCCATACGCATTTTCATTGACAGTGGTAGATTACTGGAGCATTATGAATATATAGATTTATAAAGAATAAAGAAATAATAATAAAAACAATACTACTACTAATAAAAACAACAACATCATAAACATCATCAACAACAATAATATACATCCACATGAAAAGATTATAACAGAGTCTGCATTTGTCAGTGTTTAGGGGTGAATATATCTCTGAATATAATCAGTTAATCAAACCATTCTGCGAACAGCAACACTGTCTGAACTGTAAAAACAAAATGATTCACTCGACTTGAAAGTTCTCTAAGCCCAATTAGAGTTGTGTGAAAGTGCTACTTGCCAGTTGGTTGGTGCTAAAAAATGGGAATGCTCTTCCTGTGGCTCTGAGAGGAACTTTTTTTCCTGTAATCTTTATACTGACTGTCAGAGCTTACAGGGATATCTTATGTCAAGCTCCACTAACTAACAACTGCCAGGAAAGTATGCATATATATTTATGTATGTATGTGTGTGTGTGTGTTAATAAGTGTCAGCGTCAGTATATGCACACTGTGTTTATATGAGTGCATGTGCGAGTGGCGGCTTCTACTTGAGATAACAGCGAGGCATCTAGTGATGGTAATGCAGCTGCTCTGGGGGCAACAGAAGCTCAGTTTATACTGTTTTTTTTTCCCTGTCACAGCTGAAACTGACACGGTGTCATCCAGGATCAGCTGAGTATTGATTTTTAAGTGTGTGACAGCTAAAGAAAACATAAACAAAGCTTCATGCAGATGCAGGTATAATGATGTATAATACTGCATATTAAAAATTCATCAGGGAGGAACACAAATAATATCAACCTTTACATTGTAAGTTTCCACACCTGTGACTCCGGTATGGCTTTTTACTTATTTGAATGCAACCTGAGATCTTCAATTAATATTAACAAACATTCACCAGCTCGTTAAAATTGTTAATATGGATAAAATAATGTTGGAAATAATCTCATTCAAGACTTCAGTTTATATACATGTATTTCTTTTGTATCACATTGGTTGGTGAACTTCCGACTCAAGGGTTTTGGAGTGAAAAATGTGTAGTGACAACAAGCTAAATTACTTTCCTCCATCAAGCCTAAGTGCCTAAATACAGCTGGGACATGTGTAGTCTGTTGACCAAAATGGCCTATGGAAAATTACGACGTACATCTCATTTTGCTATGCTGTGTGCAGTTTCTAAAATGGTTTGTTTTGTTTTCTGGAGCATTAGTGACTATTATAAATTATACACAGTTTGTTCATCTTGGTATTTATTTCACAAAGCTTTGTAGTGGGTTTTTTTAATACTGAATATGAACAAAGGGTATAGTTTTTTAAGCATGTCTGCACTACAGGACACTCATTTTATACACGTGTATACTATAAATTGGTCTTAAAGTTTGAAACTCATATTGTTTTCAGTTTATTTTACCTGAAAAAGATTGCTAAATGAATATAAAGTGGCCTGATAATTCATTTACTTGATGTAACACCTTCATTGTTAAGTGATTTTTCAGTGGAAATGTTCTGTCCTCTGTAGCCCACTAACAAAATCTTAGCCTATATTAAATAATTTTGTCGTCTCGAAAAAGTAACACGGTAACCTGCAGATATTTTTAATGATCCAATTCTTAGTGACCTTGATTTTAAATTTAGTCTTAAGAAAGCAAAAAATCTAACACAGTAAGTATTAAGGTTCTTCTTCCTTTCCTGACAAACTCTTAATAAAATACAGTGAACCTGGACATCATTTCCAAAAATCTCACAGTATCCACGCCCGAGGCTATTTACCAGCGTTAGTCTAGTTCCTTACAATCCCCACTCTTCTGTCTGTATTCAACATTATCCACAAGCAAATATCAATTAAAGAATGACAGAAACTCCAAAATACAAGCTATGTTATGAATGCAGACGCAGCTGCTGGTCTCCCAGAAGTCACATATGGAAAGCTTTAGTAATCAGTGCTATGCCGGCAACAAATCTAAAATGAAACTATATGTTTACCCCCTTTCACTTTGCACCCTTTGGGAAAAACAAACAGACTGCAGTGCCCATTAAACTACTAAGAGTAGAGGTAGCAGACAGATCCAGTGATTGGCCTGCAACACTATGCTGTTACTGTAAATGGGCTCTGTTCCTTTCTCCGCTGTCTGTATGATCCACAGGTGAGCAGCAGCCATTAGGGCTCAGGCAGCAGCAGCAGTGGCATTTTTAACAAACGATGCTCCTCCACTGGTCCAGCTGTAAAACACACAGCTCAGCAGGGCTGCAATAGACAGCCTATCACCTACATCACACTATGATATAAAGGCACAATACAACACCTGTGACTCCAGAGGGCTCAGACCCAAAATCTGAACAAGTCTCAGGGACACATAAAAGACAATCTCTGGGTTTGTTATCATTATAGTCCTTAACCCCACAAGGGTATTGCACCTGTGTCTGTCTGTCTGCCTGTCTGTGCCTGTGACTCAAAGACTACAGTACATTATGACTTCAATTTTTCCCACAAAGTAGGTCTGACCTACATCTGAGACACCCTCGAAAATGGACTGGATCTGAATTAGGATGTAATCTTTTTTAATGGATTCTTCATCACTAAGAAATACAACAATTTTTGACATTTCTTCATTTTTCTCACGAATGAAAGCATTTATTGCTCTGAAGAAAATCACACATGTGCAACATGATAATGTCTGTCAACATGAACAATTTTGTGTTGATACAGGTGAAATTTCAGAATTGAGGGCAAATAATCATTTTAAGTCTTCACGTCAATTTTGAAATTTCAATTTCAGTTTTATACTCATTATTCATTCATTTTGCATATAAGAGCAGCGTATACATAATAGAGCTTACACCACTGACACTGAAGTCACACCCAGTCCACTGCAAGTGACTTCAAAACAATCTCTGATTTTCTAGTCTTCAATGAGCATTTTAAGCATATTTAATAGATTAAAGTTTTGATATAACTAATGCACAGTGATGTGCAATTTTAAGGCATTTGTACTTAAAGCAAGTAACTTAAATACTTTGATATATGCCTTTATGGTGGTATTTTTTGTGAGGTGGTTAAACAAAATGATGCATTTTGTAGATTTACACCATCCATCTGCAGTTCTTTATATTTTATCCCCCACTATCAGCTGCACTTCAAAGCCACTAACAGAGGCCTAACATTTAAACATACCCTTACATACTGTTGTGTTCACACAGTGTTTTCATTAAACCTCTTAGACCACCCGTGTACTGCATGTACTTTCATATTTACAAATCAATATGTGTGCATGTGTGCAGGGTTTAAAATGTGTATAAATGGTGAAAAATGGTCTGTTGTGAATGTGTAACAGACAGTGGTATAACAGGTGTTTTCAGCAAAAGGGAAACGGGGAAAATAAAAGCACAGCGGTTCCTGCATGTTGTTTTGAACATTTAAATTCCACACAGTTGTCTGATATTGTGAGCACTGGCACAAAGGTGAGAACTAGTTGTTAAACATTACCGGAAGCCAGTAAAATGAGCATAAGATGTGTGGGACATCAGGAAGATTGTGTTTTGGATCAAATTGCAGAGGTTGGAGAGGACACAGGCGGGTATAATACAAGCTGCTCTAGTCTAGTCAGGAGATGAAAAAAGCCTGTGTATAGAGCTGTGCAGAGTCCCTGAAGAATAGCTGGTGTATGCCGACTGTCTGTCCCACTCTGGGATGTGATGGCTGCTCAGTTACAGCTGCATCACACACAGTCCTAATGCGCCTGGGAGAACTTTACCAATATAAGTGAGATCAGCTCTGACACGAGCATATTTCCGGAGTTCAAACTAACGGGTGTGTATCTTGACATTATTGAGCTCAAATTATACCCTTACTGCCTCCCACACTTAGCAACACTTCCACTTCAAAGTATGTGCAAGAGAGTGAGAGACCGCGATCAAGAGAGAGATTTTAACGAGTGAAAAGAGTGTTTTAGAGTGTGAGGACTTCAGAGGGATGTTTAATTTTCTTCCAGATTTGCATATCTATTGATATTGACACCTTCCTAATCTAAATTTTTCAGATTTTCCAGGAAAGGTTTAACCAGAAATGGATTGTTTGATGATTTTTGTTTTAAAAAATGCCTTATTCTGACTTATTGAAAGATGACTTATAATAGTTATTTCAGGAAGGTGATGATAAACAGCATCCATAATGACTCACCTATGACAGGTACACATATTAATCTGCACTCAAACATCACTCAAGACTGAAACAGACACAAAATAACCCTGCTGTACATAGGAATGCTAGATGAGATGTATGATGCATAAATGGACTTCGGGTAAAGACAAAACAAGAGTACAAATCTGAGCAAATGAGCAATAAAACGACAGAGTAATCATTATTTTTCAGCTACAGGGTCTAAACTACTTCATGACTCAATTGCATAATGGTATATGGCTTATGCTTAAAGCAATTATGTTAGATGAGGAACAGAATGGCAATCATAAATGCATATACACTATAATAAATAAATAAAGCGTGTGACATTGGGACTGTGGAGGCAGCAGTGAGCTGTTAAAATAACAAGACAGCAATAGTACTTAATAGGCCACTACTCAGGAGCACAGTTACGCACACATACACCTACACACTGGTGCTCTCTACAGGTGGCCACTTATTATATAATGCTCCATCCACAGCTTCACACATATCATCTTAATATAGTGAATCAATAACATCTACAGGTGTGTGCAGTTACTGAATAAGCCTACATATGAGTTCTTAGTGCGTGTTGGTGTTTTGGTCCAGGGTAATGGAGGCTATTTATGTATTTTGGTTTGGTACATTTAAGACAGAGAAAAAGAGAGCGAAAAAGAGGAATATCAGATTGTGTCTTAAATGTACTGTGAATTTAGTCAACAATCACATGAACTTTGTAGTTGTTTCCATGTTTTACCTGATGGCCCCTCTGATTAAATCAGGGCCAAGTAAGTAAATAGGAAAGTAAGTGAGGGCCTATTTGTAAAGCCCCAGTGACTGCTATGCGTGGGTGATATGTGCGTGCGTGCGTGTGTGTTTGTGTGTGTGTGTGTGTGTGCCACCCTGAGACCAGAAGGGACCACCAGGGAAGGAGGGGCGGTCCTGACACCGGAGACAACAGAGGCACAGACACTCTGAACCTGACCACGTCGGCTTTTACAATAAAGTACAACGTTAGGAGATGCTGCGTTTATAGTGCCTCTGTAATTACCAGGAGCAGTTTGCATGACACAGAGCAAGACCACAAAATGGCACTTAATTTTTCAGTCAGTTTTCAGTGAAGTTACTTTTAACACGCTCTTCTTCTTTTTTTTTTTTGTCTCCTTGTGTAGAAGCTATAAATAACGCGCAGACTTTCTCCGCCGTTTTGCCAGTGCGCATTCTTATGAAATGCCGCTGCGTAAAAATAGAAATACAGTTGTCCATAACTGGCACCCATTGACACAATAGCTCCCGTTCCAAAGACGTAGCTCCTCCCTATGTATGTGTGAGCGAGCGTGTGTGTGTGTGTGTGTATGTGTGTGTGTGTGTAGCGGGTGGGTGACAGCTGGGCTCACTGCGCTCCGCTCCAGTCTGGTAAGAAGCTTCATCTCCAAATAGGATGACCGTCGGCTTTTGTGGAGAAGGGACTGCATTCAAGCTCCGTAGCTAGTTCTGGGACACCCGGTTGGTTCGGTCCATTCAGTTCTACCGAGGGGACTTTAACAAGAAAACGTCGTTTTTTTTCTTCTTCTCCCAAGAGTGGATTTCCGATGGATATTCCGATTTGAAGAGGTGTGATTTAAGCGCGGCATGTAACAAAAAGAAGCGCAAGAGAAAAGTAGCGCTCGTATTGTTATTCTGAAACGAGCACCGTTTGAACTGCCTTTAGAGCACTGTCTCATGGATTACTAAAGGACAGAGCTGTGTAACCACTCCGCAGCACATCCATTCATGAGCTGAAGGTAAGATTTCTTTGTTTATTCCAAACTTTAGGTGCGCTTGGAGCCTCTCCACAGCCCCAGAGGCTTGTTTTCTGTGGAGCTGCCGGGCGACAAGTGCACTGCTTTACAGGGGCTTCCCTATCAACTTCAGCTTATTTTACGCGTATTAAACACATTTTTGGAAGTTAATAAAAACAAAAAAAAGTATATTTTCCCAACTCAGAGGCTTTGCGCCGAAATAAAAACAGCCTTTGTGCCGATATAAACAGACTACATTATCGTGCGTAATCCCTCTTATGCTGTTTACCCAAATGAATAAAGAAGTGTCAGTCTCTCAGGACAGATTCGAGACCACATCGTGCTTAAATAGAAGCAAAACAATAACAGTGCCATTCCGAGTAGCAGGTACATGTGAGCAAATGATGAATGTGTTTGTCGGAACTTACTTGACTCGGACATCCATACAACGCTGTTTCTAAACCTTCTTTGACCCCAGTAGAATTAAAGCATGAGATATCTGCTATCAAAAAACTCACAGTAAAATAGAAATTAAAAAAAAAAAAAAAGATTCAAAATGCTTAATACCCTACTTATTGTAGTTTTATCACATCCTATTCATAACTAATTTGTTTCCAAATGCTTTACTTTATTTTTGACAGTGCATGATGAGGTTTTTTTTATCTGTTATTTCTTTTCATTTGACAACAATTTCAGAATAAGAGCAGGATTTTACATGTGGACTAGTCACAGCCCCTCCTTACAGTATCTTTTTTCCTTTTTTTTATTTCTCTTTCTCTTTCTCTCTCTCTCTCTCTCTTTTTTTTTTTTGAATACATGCCCTCTTCAGTTTCTGCCTTAATCTGTATTTTGTAATAAACACATACAGTAGCCTACATACAAAGGTGTTCTTAGGGAAGAGACAGAGTGGTCATTAATATTCTCTGGCCCAAAGGATCCTTCTAATGTTTGTAATTCTGACCGGGAAACCAAAAATGTGCCAGCCTCAGAAGTGGATTTGCCATTAAATGAAGTGCTGCTGCACATTATTTCTTTAACAAGCTGGGAGAGGAGATAGAGGCCTCACAAACCACATCCAGCAGCCTGACTGCCAACACCCAGTCACTCCCAATGGTTTTCCTCTCCTCTCCTCATCTCTCCTCCTCTCTCCTCTCTCCCAGTATGAAAGATTCCCAGAGGCAGTAGGAAAACCTGGAAAAAGGATCCAGTAACTCCAAATGTAGGTTATACACAGTCAAGTGTGGAGTGATGATAGAAATGGTGGAATATAAGGAGTATTGAATGCCCACAAAAAACGTTTCTCTCGTCAGCTGATTTCTGGCAGCATGTTGTTTTGGAAACATGATTCTACTAATAGCCTTTTATTAAAAACGACAAAGGTTTCATGCCAGATCAAAGAGGAAAGGGTGTTGTTTTTTCCAGCTATCATTGGAAATATTCAGCAATGCTTTGTGATGTGTTGTAGGTTTTTTCATCTGTGACCTTATGGTTTTTGCAGTCGGTCTACATACTGTGCTAGGGATTATAGACCTTGAATGTGAAATAGCAGAATGTTTTAACATTTTACCTCTGCTCCTCCTACAACATTTGCCTGAAGGCATCTAAATGTCCTGGAGGCATTTTTTGAGATGTTGCTTGGGCTGTAAATCCCAACACACTCTCTCATAAAGGCTACAACACCAAAATCCATGGTGCTAATCCCGCTGTTAACACTTTATACACTGACATGTTGTGGTAGCGATACATGAATTACAGCATGATTACCTTTGTGACAGCAGCCTGCTTGTTCCCTATATGGAGCAGGAGAATAGCACAGGGCAACCAGAGTTGCTTGTATTTGGAGCAATGCTCTGTGGAGCGTTTGATCTGCCGATCCCCTAACAATAGCAATGGGGATGGCATTGTGTGTGACTGATGTGAATTTGTCACACTGTATGTCTGTCTGAAAGCAAGGGAGAGGGAGAGGGAGGGACTGAGGAGAGTTTGTATTTACCTTTGCCAGTTAAGAACAGATGCAAATGCAGCCTGAATACAGTAGGTTTAAATAATTGATAAATGGCTTTGCTTTTGTCCAAATGAATTGTCCTTTTATTATAAACAAGACCGGTCAGCTGCTGTTAACCATTGGTCCTCATTCAGTTAGTGTCAATACCCACATTCAATAGTGTGTGTATTTATGCATATTTTATAAAACCCATGTTTTATTGATGTGCGTGCTTGGTGTGTGGGCTGGTGTTTTTTGAAACAATTAGAGAGCGAGGAAGCATCAAACCCCTCTCACTCATCTGCATGTGATTTATTGATGCTTAACCCATTTTCCAGTTTCCACATCTTTCTAAATTGCTGCTGCTTCAATTATGTTGCCTTGACGCTGAATGACAAAGCCCGCTACAACCATTGAACACCAAAAAAAAGCATAATCGTGAGTTTGTGCACAGTATACAGTTTATGTTTTAGCACATTACATTCAGAAATACAGGTCAGCATAATCAAACAAGCTTGGATTTTAATAGAACTGCCTATCATAGATGTAACACGGCACATTTGCTGATTTTAGCTGCACTCTAAGATTCAGTGGTAGTAGGTGAAGAAAAACAAACAGTATGATATTCCAATCAGCCATTACAAATGACACTGTGTAAACTGTTTCATTTGAATCTCTTGCTGCTCCACCTGTTTCATTTTCACTTGTGATTTTCTTGACCCTCAGGTGTCAAAGTTAATATTTGAAAAATACTGTTTATTTATTAAACGATATACAGGATGAGAGACTATGGTAGTGTATTTGCTCTATAACCTCCATCCTTAAGTAGAATGTATTGCCAACTGTTTATATGATGATAAATGATATCTAGTGTATCCAGTGCGTTTTATCCACAGCACGGCTCATTGAAAAAGTAATCATTTGCTAATCACTGGCCCTAGTCTATGTTCGCTCTCTATTTCACATCAACACACTCATAGACACACATGCATGTCGTTCCTGTTTCCAAGTTTTGCTTTGTTGTTCTAACTACCTCTCACTTAGTGTTAACCCTTCCAGCTCCCCATAAATGACTCTACAGTGCATCCATTGAATTAACCAACCATGTGTTAAACACTCCTCATACTCGTAACATTAGCATAATTGATTGCTCATGTTATGCCAACGAAGCCAGAGGCATGAAGGACTGAGCAAAAAGGCTTATTTTGGGCTGGGTGCCACATGTCAGTGGCAGAATTGGAAGACTGTCTGTTGGTGTTTTGGCTGTTGGTCCTTGGCAAGGCTTTGTTGTTAGAAATTAAGTGAATTAGAAAGTGATAGCCAGCCCATTTTTACGGAGAATAAGGTTTGGTAGCCAAACTTTACCAAACACAAAAGGTTTCCACAAACACTCAAAATCAACTTGTAACATCATTTCTCCTCTGGGAAATTTTATATTTTAAGCACTTTAGCGCTACATTAACATGCCATAATACCTTTGTCACATCTGAGTTTGGTTGTCTGTCATTACTCATGATGCATTTGCAGGGATAATCCAAGAGCAGCAGGGCTTTGTGTGATTGCCTGGGAGATGGCGAGTGACTGGCCTTGAAAAGAGCCAAATCTTGTACCACAGGTCAGATGATGTAAATTGTGGTAGAGAGAGTAAAAATATGATGTCCTAGTTCCCGTCGTGCTGTTGTGCTTTTACAGGTGAGAGCAGCCAGCTGTGAGTCACAGAGACAGCCACAGTCTGTTAAGACTCATTAGGGCCCAGTGTGCTGCTGTTGCCTCTTGCTCTGTGGTTATTTCTGTGGTTAGTTCACTTGTTGGCAGCCAATAAGAAGGTGTGTGTCATGTGGATGTTAAGCATTAGGAAACTCTGCCGCCTCTTCGTTTGCTCTTTTAGCCTTGACTATGCAGGAGAAACCTATAATGCACTGTTTATGTGTCTTCCGATGTGTGTATATGTCAGACCATTTCCCATTTTCTGTGTCTATGGTACCACAAAGCACAGAGGGTGGTTAATGGTGGGGGGGGGGTTGAGTGTGTGCACTTAGTATGTGTACACTCTCTGACTATGCATGTATGTTTGCGTGGCATTGTTCGAGTGCATCTGTCCCTCCTCCCCAGGCCCCAGCGATTGGCACTGCATCTCTCATCTATTAATCATAGGGAGCGCTTGCTCTCTCATTCCGTTGCCATAGTTTCAGGACCTGAGACAGTGTTGGGGTGCCTGGCTGCCTAGAGAGAAGTGAGAGGAAGAGGAGAGAGGAGGAAAGCAAGGAAAGGCAAGAAAGGAAAGGAAAGGAAAGGAAAGGAAAGGAAAGGAAAGGAAAGGAAAGGAAAGGAAAGGAAAGGAAAGGAA